>CM031936.1:21326015-21790655 GCA_018703725.1 Brassica juncea | reverse complement strand
GAGATGAGAGAGAGATAGAGCGACGAGCGAGAGATAGGAGATCTCGATTCTCTCTCTCTCTCTCTATAGATATACTAGCTCGCGCTCTCTCTCTCTCTCTCTCTCTTCTCTCTCTCTCTCTCTCTCTCTCGTCTACTCTGGCTCTCTATTCTTTGCATAATGACTCAATCGGTCGGTTTCAGTTCTAGTAGCGTGGGTGGATATGAATCACAACTCATGGGATCCCTATTAGGTGTAGCTTCGGTGAGGGTGTCACTGATCTCATCTCCAAATCCTATCCAAACCCTTACCGTCGATATTATCGATGTCGCTATGCGGCCCAAAGGAAGGTAAAACCTTCATTTTTAGTTATTAGTATATAAAGATATATAACCGCCATTATGTTTCTATTTTATTTGTAGCTCTGTGAACGACAATCATCTCTTCAATGGTCAATGAGGCATTCACGGATGAGATACAAAAGTCGACAATCAAGTTCAAGTGCTAGAAGAAGAACTTAAACTCATCAAAGCGACCATGAGAATTGAAGGAGCCTATAATGGAAGGATAGTTGAAGGTTGTTGTTTATTTCCTATTGTCTTAGTTCTGGGGATTTGTCTGTACAAGTAATATGAACTTCTATCAAATTAATGGAATTATGAGTTTTTGAATGTTATACCCGTTTGATTGTAGAACGAATAACTGAATGAAACTTAGTGAAACTGGTCTAATTCGGAAGAAAAATATAAATGGAGGAAACAATTGTGGGTCAAATTCAAAAAAGTTGGTATGTGATACTTGTTTGAGGGATTTCTTGTTTGATTGTTTTAGAGTAAATTAGAAAACAAAACTTATGTATTTCATGAAATTATCTATATTATTACATGGTTAGATCAATCTTTGAGAGTAAAACACAAAGCCATCCATGATATATGTTCTCATGTTTGTTTTGAATTTATGGTTGTGTAACTGCTTGAAACTTTATGAAGCTGGTAAAATTACAAAAATAAAAATAAAAAATAATAGAGATAGAATTCAACTTGGTTATTTGTTTATAATTGACTGATAAAAGTAGACACATATTTTTCTAATACGTTAAAAGTTAAAACATATTTGTGATTCTAATCCAAAACAAAAATTATATTGAAAATTGTGATACTTGTTTGATTGTTAACTAGTATTACCTTATACTTTTATGGCTTTTATCTAACATTGGCCTTCTGTTATTATAAAACATATATTTGTAAAAGAAGCTATATAATTACATGGTTAGACGAGGGACGATTGTACAAAGCTGAATATAAGTGGTATAACCATAATATAATTCTCTTGGGTCCAGTACAACTAATAAAAATTAAAAGAAAAAAAATCAGAAAGTAAAACTTTGAAGATGTTATTAAAACTGCAAACTTGGTGAAACTTCTACAAGTGAGGGGAAATGAAAATTTTGATTTGGCGCCCAAAACAATAAAAAACCCCAAAACTTAGACTATCTCTCCGCCCCAGTCATCTTCAGTTCATTTCATTTCCTTTCCTTCTCTCTCAAGGGTTATCTCTCCATCTCTCTGTCCTCTCACATCACAAACCGAGATCTAAAACTTTGCTTCATTGATACATGTTATGAGAAAATGAGCAAGAGGGAGAAGAAGAAGATGAGGGAAAACTTCGACATGATTGGATACGTAACAGATGCCCACTACGTGATTCCAAGCCGTTGCCCATGTGGGGAACGGATCATCGATGAGGTCTCTCCAAAACCAAAGTATTCAACAGATTTTGATACTTCTCCTGGGAGTAGATACTTCACCTGCAAGGACTTCGAGGTAATTTGGCTAACTTCAATTCCTTTAAGATTTTGTTCCTTTAAAGGGGATATAATAGATTTTTGTGTTTTGCTTGTAGAACGGTGGCCTCCACTATAGTCAACCATGGGTTATTGGTGTCCAGGAAGAGATTCATCGGTTAAGGAAGCGTATGAATAAGATGGCTAATGAGATTGACGAGCTTAAGGAGCTTATGTCCCGTCGTCCATGAATTTATGTTAATTGTTTGTTTTCTTAAGACTTGTATATGGTTAAGTTGTTTAATCTCTATTCGGATCTTACCTGTTTTAATACCTATTCTGATCTTGCCTTAACTTTTACTGGGTTGTACAATTTTGGTTGTACAAGTTGTATAAAGTTGCATTGAGTTTTTCTGGTTTGTACCATTTTTTTTGTACAAATTGTATAAAGTTACACTGAGTTTTTCTGAGTTACATTAGATGATTCCAATATAAATATAAATAATTATAAATTCAAAATCATTGTGCAAAGTTTGACAAGCAATTTGGAAAACACTTAAGTTTACTACAATGGAAATAATGATAAATTCAAAAGAATTATAAATTCATTAATGAACTGGTAACGTTAGATGAATTTGGTTAAATTTACATCACAAGAATTTATTAGAAGAAATTCAATCTATAAATGTATTTATGAGTTTTGGTTTTATGAAGCAAATGATTAAAAATTGAATTGGACAAGGAAGGAACTTGGAAAAGATCGAGTTAACTACAATATAAATTATTATAAATCCATAAATGAACTGGTTAAAATTAAATGAATATGGTTGAATTTACATCACATGAATTTATTAGAAGAAATTCAGAATAATTTTGCATTTGAGTTTTCGTTTTTCGAATTTAATGATGAAAATTTTGACAAAAGTTAAAATATGTACAGTTGTACCTAGTTGTACCACACAACCGAAGATTCGTCTCCTTTGGAAACTGAACTCATGCGTACCTTTATGGTCGCATTCATTGCCAAATTCTTGGGACGGTTGCGTTACTCGCATTCATTCCCCTTTAGAATCGAAACTGTTACTATCTATAAATACGCTCCGAACCCTCCCCCTCATTTGAGTAAGAAAATCTAAAGGACGAAGAAGAAGAAGCAGGCAGAAACTTCCTCTCCTTACTCTCAATATCCGAAAATAAGAAACCTATTCTACTTATCATCATCTTATACGCCCGAATTTGTTCTTATGTCACTTACACTGCCAGGTTAAGATGTCTGGATCTCTCGATCTCAAGAGGAAGCGTCCGATGGAGGATGACTTCGGTCAAAACCTGTAAGAGGGTTACATGCAAGGCAAGGCTGAAGCAACGGAACATTACTGAGCGATCCTCCAAATGGTGAAGGATCAGAAAATGAGACGGCAAAATGCACTCTGCTCAAGTCAACTGCAATTCTATCTCCGATTAAATAGATTTGCTTGACGAGATGCTCAACATGGCGTGCATGTTCGACATCCAGGCGGAGAAAACCAGAGTTGGATCCAAACTCCATCGTGTGAAGGAGAAGGTGCAGGCTATCAATATCCCTTTCATTGACTGGGACAAGCTTGGCGAGGGCTGGTTTTGGTCTCAGCCTTGAGTTGCCTCTCAAAAAATATTTTTAAATATTCATTTTTATATTTATCTTTTCTTTAACTTTGAACAATGACGTCTCCGGTTTTAAACCGGTTTTCATATATATTTTTTTAGTGCGCATATCATCTAAGTATTCTCATATTTTCTATGCTTATAATCTAGATTGCTTAGTTTTACTAAGTTTGACATGGCAAAGGTTAAATTTTGTCAAACTTCGGAAAAGTTATTCTTCGCAGGTTTTGTAACATTGACAACTCTTACGATGCCGCGTCTGAATAAGAAGTAGACAGAACCCATATTCAGACGATCCCCACAGCCAGTCTCTCCTCATTTAAGATAAGTGACTTTGCTTATATGTGCTTTAAATTTCTCATTCCTTGTCAAAGTTTCATTCATTTGTTCTTGTCACCTATATAGGCCATTGCCGACTCGTACGATGATGCCGCATACAAGCCATTCTTTGTCAGAAAGAGTTCTCATTTCGTGAATTGTTACATTTCGCCAGATGGTGATGAAGCTGAGTTATATTGCAAGAAATTTAAGTTATCAAGTCATTATCATATACTAACTCAATTCTATACACTCGGCATTAGTTGAAGTTTTAATCAGTTGTATAAAGTTTTGTAGTTTCAACAAGTTTTACTAAGTTTTACATTCTAGCTCGGTTCTGTTTTAACTTCTCGTTTGATGGGTTCTTCGTGACTCGTCTCTTGTTGTCAGATCATTCTTTCGGTGATGAAATAATTTGAAATGAGAAGATATTGGAGACGTAAGAGCCAAAGATTGAAAATAGATTTCAAGATATCAAATTCCCAATGAAGTTGATTGAGGATAGTCCATCGGGTGGATTGTAAATCTTTAATGAATGAGTGGTTTAGTGGTCTTTTACTCTTTTCCTGTAATTAAATAAATGAAAAATTAAATCGAAAAAAGAAGGAGAGCATATGGAATTTTTTTTGTCGTGCGAGAGCCTGTGAGATATTGATTCTATTTTTTCGGGTGAAGTGCTCAGATGCTCTTAATGAGGCAAAAAGTGATTTAGCATACTCTAACGAAATCTGGCATACTCTTATCTATTCTGATACTCTTGGAGAGTGTGGTTAATTTCAAAAATACACCTGACCGATTTAATGAATAAATTAATCCAAATCAATTCATCTCGAGTATTCACCATCTCTCTCCTCCGTCGTCGTCTCGTCGAGTCTTCTTCTCCAGTCCTCCCTCCTTGTTCTTCCTCGCTATCATCGAATCGCTTGGATGCTGGATCATTGAGCTATTAATTCCGTTTTACAGGGTATGTATCTCAAATCGTCGTTAAGACCGATGTATAGAATCCGGGTACACCATAGACGAACTCATTATTCACAGGGATTCCGATTAGATAGAAGATTTCGTATTTGTGTATGAACTAATCGAGGATCGGAAAGTTTGAATGGTCTGTTTATTAGGGAATTTGATAATCAACAACTGTATAATTTATTGTCGGGAATCAAAGCTGATTACAATTTGGTTTTGAATTGAAGACTCGACTCGAAATTTGTAGTTGTAATTGAAAAAATCTTATTCATTTGGGTTTCATTAACTAATCGAGGATCGGAAAGGAATGAAAGTGTGGATGGTCTGTCTATTACACAATTGGATAATCAACAACTGGATGATTGAATGTCGGGATTGAAAGGATGATTTTTAATCAAAGAAGATTAGACGTTCGCTGATTACTAATTGATTACTGACACAACTCTGTAACATGGTATAACGAAGTATAACTTTAATGGTATAACTGTGTAACCAAGTATAAAGTTAATGGTATAACTGAATAACCAAGCATAACTTTAAGGGATTAATTTTTTTATTGCAGACAATGTGTCCTTTTTCGACGAACATACACTTTGATTATTATGGACATTATTCGAAGGATGGAGATGATTATGAATGGATTCCAACCGATGCTCGTTTGTATGCTATATCCTTTAAGACATCATCATTGGAGGAGATCACTTATTCGTTGTTGAAGGAGAGGATATGCAGAAAGATGAGAATATATCCGTTTACGAAGAGGCTCAATTTGGGTTACATTCCAATGCTAGTGGAACCTAAGAGGCAATCATATATTTTGGATGATGAAGATGTGTTTGTTTATCTAACATCAGTGGATAGAGAGCAAAGAAGAAGTATTTTGCATGGGGAGGACATCGAAGAATTGCAAATAGTTCAAATAACCGAGCAACTGTCAAGAGTTGGAGAGAGCTCTTGTAGTAGGAACTATTGTGAGCGTGAGAGTGGATATGAAGAAGAAGAGAATGTGGGCACTGGTTTGGAACACGATGAACATCCCCACAAGAAACAGAAGAAGAGTAGGTTGTAAACCTTTCGCTTTCAGTTTTGATCTGGATTAGGTTGTAAGCCTTTCACTTTCAGTTTTGGTGTTTTTATCGTATGGGAACGTTGTGAGGTGAAATAATTTGTATTTGTGTGTTGTATAACTAAGTGAAACTTGTTTTCTTTACTGGTATAACTACGATAGGTAAACTGAGTAATATGATTGTAAATTCTAAACTTTTTAATTTTATGAGTCATGGAAGTAATAAGATTGTAATTTATTATTAATGTTACGTTAATTATGATTTAATCAGAATTATTAAAATTCCATCTCATTGCTTGGTAGCAATCATATAGGAAATACAATGTGTTCTCATAGTTTTATTGTTACAACTGACCTCATTAGATTTGATAACTCTCTATGGCACGAGATCAAGTTTATGTGTACATGATCGTATGAGAAATGAACCTATGAAACAGAATTGCATTGGTATAACCATAAAATCATTAATTCAAGTAGAGTATAACTAAGATAAATGGAAATAATTAAAAAGTACAACTTTGATGCTTTCTGTAAAACTGAGTACTTGGTGAAACTTACACCACGAAAAACCCTGGAATAATTTTTCCCGCCCAGCTTTTCGAATTTTTAATTTCCCTCTTCCCAATTTGCTAAAACCCCAAAATCGTTTAATCGAAGTATTAAAGACCTTTTTTGGGGTTTTCCCCATTTGCTATCTTCCTTTTCTCTCTCTTCCCTAATTTACCTCGCTCTCTTCGACCTCACTCACTCTCTCCCCTCCCAAGAACCGAGATGTCCGCCGCTTCATCTTCCACGACCGGTGGTCGGAGACGAGTACGAACTCCGGGGATACCTAGTAAGTGTTGGTGCGGGTGGGTGTCACCGAGATCATCTCCAAAAGCAATCCAAACCCATATCACCGGTATTATCGGTGTATCTATGCGGCTTCACTAAGGGTAAATCCGTTTACCCTTTAGTTATTGAACACTTACGAATTACGCTTACTCGTTTTGAAAAAAAAAATCATGTTGTAGCTTGAGAACAACAATCACATCTTCAAATGGGTTGATGAAGCCTTCACCGATGAGATACAACAGTTGGACTACCAAGTTCCCAAGTTCGAATGCTCGAAGAAGAAGTTCAGATTCTCAAAGCAACAATAAGGAATGAAGGTGATCTCCGTGAAGGTCCCAAAATAATGCCCATGATGAAGATATCAGGAGGCTGTGTTCTTCTTACCGTCGTTTTAGTTCTGGGAATTATGATGTACAAGAAGTAATTCCTAAGAGAATTCAATTCCTAAAACTATCTGTTATTGCTAAGTTATTTTTACGATGTTAGACAATTGAGAGAGTGAAACTAGCACAAAATCTGACCTAATTATACGAAAAGTCAAACAATTGATTAAGTGAAACCAGAAGTTGGAACAATTGATTAAGTGAAACCAGAAGTTGGAACAATTGATTAAGTGTAACTAGAAGTTGGAACAATTAAAAAAGTTAAAACTTTGTCTAAATTTTACTAAGTCGAAAATATGATTAAGTGTAACCAGAAGTTGGAAAATTTTAAAAGTTCAAACTTTCTCTAAATTTTAATAAGTCGAATAATTGATTAAGTGTAACCAGAAGTTGGAAAATTTAAAAAGTTAAACCACGAGTTCCACTGACATTTGACATAGTTCCACCGACATTTGACATAGTTTCACTGACATTTGACATAGTTTCACCAACAGTTGACATAGTTTCACCGACATTTAAACAAAGTTTCACTAGACAAGTACGAAGATTGATAAGACAAGTACGAAGATGGATAACAGTGAGAACAACAAGATTTACACAAGACCTTCAACCCCATATTTCTGAACATAAGGGTCAATGTTTAGTAGAGACTGCATGAAGTCCTCAACCTCGGACAAACGCGGATTGAACCTAAAGTCTGAAATTCCACCTTCGGTCTCAGGCCATAGATCAGGACGACCAAAATAATCTGTATAAATATAAATGATTTTAGTAAACGTTTTACTCAACTATCACATTTAAAACTAGACACAGAAACTACACTTACTCCAAAACTTCCAGGCCCTCCACATCTTAAGGGCCACAATCACCTGTCCACCTCTCATGTTTTCAAGACCATCCCGGAAGGCATAGGCATGTCGCCAGTTGCCACACATTTTATCTGGCTGTCACTATTCAGAATAAAAAAAAGGTATGTCAATTACAATATAGATAAACTTTGCTTGGATCATATGTTACTTATGTTACTTTCTACTTACATGTTGTCCCTTATGTAAAACACCATCCTTGGTCTTGTAGGGTCATCGAAATGGGCTTCCGTGTTGAAGACTACTCCCATTGTATCTACCATATAAGTGTTACTCAACTAAATGAGTTCGTTTCACTAAGTTTCACTTACTTCTACAGAGTTATGCAAAGTTCTGAAACCAAGACATGCGACTGTTGTGATTACCAACATCTAAATATATTTTAGTAGCATTCATACCTATGGGATAGTTTTGTTCCCTGTGGGACATGTGAGGGATTGCATGGATGTTCTTGAAGTCCATGAAAAGCCGATTGTTCAGAGGATCGATGATGCGGACTTGTGTGTTGAGCGTAGCAGTTAGTTTGAACCGAGAGTTAGTTGCCTGGAAACCTGGATAGGAACGTTCAACTTCTACCAGAAAGATTTCCACCCATGATCCCTCTTCGTTCTCGAGGCCTTTAAACCTATCATAATCCCCATAAACGGTCATCTCCATCTTGGACCCCTACATAAATAAAGTACAAGGCTCAATTTTTTTGTTTGTCACGGTTAAATGTTATTACAAACTTGACAGATGATGATATAACACTTACATCTTCATCTGCTAGGACATAGGTATAGAAAGGTCTACTGTTGGTAACATAGGAATAGAAACGGTAGATCCTGTGTATTTTTACTCTGAAACGCCAAGCCCTGACCTTGGGGTTATAAGAAACCTCAGAAAGCTTATTGTAGTCTGTCATCTTGTTTGTAGAGAGACGAGAGAAGAGATGAGAGAGGAGATGAGATGATGAATCTTTTCTTTGCTTATTTTCGACTGAAGGAGACGATTTAACTTACTCTGGTGGAGTTGTGGTGGAGTTTAAATGCAATAGGTGATGATGATACTAGACGGTGTAGTGTTGTGGCGTTTAATTGCAAGTGTAATGATTATTACAAGAGACTTTTTCATGAGAGAAGTTGTGTTCTTTCGAGGAGAAGTCGTGTTCTTTCGAGGAGTCCATCGAATCACCCATAATTACAGGTTTTTCTCAAATCTTAATATTATCATTTTCATTTAGTATATCCTATACCTGCTAGTTGCTATCATTAAATATATCCACTAAGTATAATAAGTTGTGGAAACTGACAATTTATTTCAAAATATAACAATATAATATCTAAATTTCGCTACGTTTTACATAGTTTTAAATTTAATTTTACGTTTTTTCTTAGTTTCAAATATTTAGACAATCGAAATCGCTTAGTTTCACTTACTTATATATCTTAATAAATTAAAGTTATACATAGTTCCAAATCCAAGAGATGCGACTGTTGCAGTCAGAAAGCGTGTTAGATAAGGAGTCGTTAAGTCGGAGAGAGAAGTCAAGAATACACATCAAATCACCCTTACTTGATTTTCTCAAACTAAATATTACCATTTTCATTTATTATCTCGTTTACTGCTAGTTGCTGGAATTAAATATATCCACTAAGTATAATAAGTTTTGGATACTGATCAACTCTTGCAAAATCTAACAATAAAATATCTAAATTTCGTAACGTTTAACAGTTTCAAATATTTATGCAATCTAAATTCTGAACTTTTTTTTAGTTTCATAACTTTAGACAATCTAAAATCACTTAGTTTCACTTATTTATATATAGTTATATCTTAATAAATTAAAGTTATACAAAGTTACAGTTCCAAGAGATGCGAGTGTAGATATTCAGAAGGCGTGTGAGAGAGAAGTCGTGTCTTCTCGAGGAGTCCATCATATCCCACTTAAATGGACACGCTTCTTTTCATTAAATTCTAAGGGTTTATCACTTCTACAAATTTGTGATTTCTCTCACCCCACACATTAACCGTTTTCTTTTATCAGAGTTACACATGGAGAACTTGAACTTGGCTTCTCTCCCTCCTTCAATGCTTCATAGGATTCTATCTAAGGTAGCAACGACCAGTATCCGGGACTTTGGTTCTGCAAGGATTGCTTTTCCCGGGTTCAACGAAGTTGGAAGAGATGATTACTTCTACAGATCGGCCAATCTCATTTACCTGAATGACTGGGTAGACGAGAATGCTGTTCGAACTTTCAAGCTTAACTGCTACCGTTTGGGTAATCCAGAGGCCATCTACCTGAGAGGTATGTACGAGTACTTCTTCCTCCATTTACTTGATGAACGAAGGGAAAAAATACATCGTGCTGGTGAAAGAGGGTGTGTGTTGCCACAATTTGTAGATGCTATGCTGAACTTAGCCTTCATCGTTGATGGTAGAGGAATTGTTCACAACTACCCTGCTTTTACTCGTCAACATGTTGATGAGATGTTTCAAATCATCAATAGTTGGGATCTCTCAGGCAATTGGAATTACGAAAAACCTCCCATGTTTCTATCTGTGACTGAAAGGATAGATCCTAATGTGCCACATTATTGTTGGTGCTCCAACGTAGACCCTCCAATGTTTGTAGTCTCCCTAAATGGATCAAGATTACTGTGGAAATGCGATCGTTGTTTCTGGAATTGTGCAGCTTGGGACTTCTGCGATGACATACACTTGACTGCTCGTGCCTGGCCCATTGAAGATTAGTTGTGTGTTTATGACATATAAGTTTTATCTACTTTTACTAAGTTGTTATGTAAATTACTCTTCACAATATGCTCTGTTATTTCTCTAGTTATAGCTATAAATATAATGCACTTTCTCTAGTTATATCTATAAACTAATCTTTTTTATTTGAAATTCAATAAATATATCAATAACAATAATTGTGGCTAAACAATAATATAATAAAAAGTTGCAATCTAAAAGTGCGAGTTAGTTCAATTTAGAATAACTTCAATTTATTAGTTGAAGTTTTATTACGCTGCACAGTTACACCAAGGTTTACAATTACACCTAGTTTTACAAAGGTTTCAGAAGTTATGGAGAAACAGATCCGAATTTTATGGATCGGGTCTGGATGGTCCGTGAAATGGCTCTGATTAGGTTTTAATTATGCAAGTTTCTGTTGGGTCTGTGGTCTTTTAATAATTTATCTGATTTAAATAAAGATATATTTAATTCTAAATTCGGTCAGTTTCGGGTAGGAGTATCTTAGATTTTTTTTTTCGGGCAGGAGCACTGGAGCGTTTGATTCTATTTTTTCGAATGAAGCTGACTTACACTTTAAACGTGTTACTAACAATGGTTGGGCCCGGTAACAGAAGAGAATATGAACCTAAACCCCAAATTAATTTCCAAACTTTATGCACCACAAAAGTAATTGATTTTCTCTAATTGCAATATCTCAAGAGAATCTTGTTCATCTATACTATTATTTGCGAAGTGATTTTTCACAACGGATCTCTCACGTTAAAAGTTAGAGCGGTTAATGTCGTTATTATCCTTAATGAGTTATAACAAAAATAACTCTTATATCTTTATATATAATTCTTTGTATACTATATAATTTTTTATATTAACTTTTGCATCCTCTAACTTAATAATTATTATTACCTATTAATGATCATTATCTGAAATTACATTTATCAAAACGATAATTCTGTATATGGTATTTTGATTTATGGGGACTTGTTAACACACGCATAAAGTGACACCTGGAACTAAACAAACAAAAACTTACACACTTGGGATAATTAAACAAAGATTGACAAAAAACTAATAATTCAACTAAAGGTAATAAAGAGGAGGGATTTGCCAAAAAAACTCGAAACTTGATTTTGAATACAAAAGTGTACCCCAAATTCAATCAAATGAAAAATTAACATAAAAACCTAATGAAATTACAACAGCCCACTTATAAACAAACAAAAAACATGTATTCAGTTTTACCATTATAACTTTCCGTTAGAGAAGACTTACAAAAAAAAATTCCTAAAGAAGACTTGTTTGTAAGTCTTCTCATTCAGTAGATCTTAAAAATAATTTAAAAATTTTATAAAACATATTTTGATGGGTAAAAAATTGAAAACATGTAACAATAAATATTTTTCTAAATGATGTAAATTTAATTTTACTAAAATTGAATTATTTTCAACATAGATGATTGAATGTAGATTGGTTCATGACTCATTGGTTTAGAGTTTGGTAACATATGCTATAGTATTATTGGTATCTTTAGGGTTAGATTCTGATATCTTACCTACATTTTTTTGTTTTTAAATTGACTTATACATGTTTAGTAACTATCTAATAAATTGATTTAAACACTTTCTAAGTTTCTTTTAAGTTTAAGAAAGTTTTTTTTTGCATAGTTATTTGATTTTAGGGTCTGGAAGACTCACAGAAGACTTAAAAAGAAGTCTTCTAGCACATTATGCCTAAATTTTAGTAGAATTTAGGGTTCCCGCCTAAAATTTTAGAAGAATTTAGGTTTCCCGCCTAAATTAAAGTCTTCCATAAGTTTTCCGAAAGTCTTTCAGATGAAGTATTTTTATGGATTAGATCTTAAGAGTAATTAATAATTTTTATAAGAAAATATTTTCAAAGGGAAAAAATCGAAATTATGTATTAATAAACATTTCGAAAAGATGTAAATTTAGTTTTACTGAAATTGAATTATTCTTAACATGGATGAGTGAATGTAGATTGAGTCATGATGGTCTTTGGTTTAGGGTATGGTAACATATGTTGTAGTATTGTTGGTATTTTTAAGATTAGATTTTGAAATCTTATATTTTAATTTTTTTTTAATCTGACCTATATATGTTTATTGACTATCTAATAACTTGATTTAAACACTTTATAAGTTCCTTTTAAGTTTAAGAAAGTGTTTTTTCATAGTTATTTGATTTTAGGGTCTAGAAGACTTACAAAAGACTTCTTGGGAGTGTTTTGACATATCCCGCCTAAATTTTTGTATAGTTTAGGATTCCCGCCTAAATTTTAGAAAAATTTAGGTTTCCTGTCTAAATCGAAGTCTTCTAGGAGAAGTCTTCTTATGTATTAGATTTTAAAAGTAATTTATAAAATATATTTTGGTAGGGAAAAAAAAATCCAAATCATGTAAATATAAAAATTTCTAAATGATGTAAATTTAATTTTACTAAAACTGAATTATTTTCAACATAGATGATTGAATGTAGATAGAGTCAATGATCATTGATTTTTAGGGTTTGGTAACATATGTTATAGTATTGTTTGTGTTTTTAGGGTTAGATTTTGAAATATTAACTTTAAAACAATTAAATTTGACATATATCATATATTTGTTTAGTTTTGTGTATATTAAACACTTTAAAGTTGATTTTTATATATAATGAAGTTTTTTTTTTCTATTTAGTTAGTTATTTGATTTTAGGTTCTAGAAGACTTCTTGGGAAGTCTTCTTCTGTATCGAAAATATTTAACCTAATTGGATTTTTGTCTTCATATATAAAGAAAGTTTACACATTCTCTTTCTTGCTCTCAAATGGCTGCAACAAATATGTAATGTTTCTTACTCTAAAACTCTTCAATCTCTCTCTAATCTCTTTGAACATCAAAACACCAAACTTTCTATCCATTTCTCATTTTTATGTCTTCTCACTAATTTATCTTCTTTTTGCAGGTTTTTCATTACATGGTTCTCATATTTCACTCCTTCAAAGGTAAATGTATAAATTTTGGATATGTATTTTTGTGTGTTTTATATGTTAGATTTTAAAAAGATATAGGTTCACCTTCACTAAAAGTCTTATGGGAAGTATTCCTTTAACATTATCAATAAAAGAAGACTTCTTGAGATAATTCTTAGACTTAACGCGAATTAAGTGGGAAACTTAAATTTAAGTGGGAAACTTAAATTTTAAGTGAAAATTGAAATTTCAATTTTTATGATAGTTGAAAAATATATCTTACGGTCTAAAAAACACATTAAACCACATGACCCGATATTCTTGAAGTTACTTGACACTTTTGAAAAAATACATTTCGTGAAGTTACTTAGCACTCTTGAAATACAAATTTTACAAAACAAATATAGAAGACTTCCCCATAAGTTTTCTGAGAGGAGACTTCTTAAGAAGTCGTCTCGGATTAGCTAGAAATAGAAGTAAACATGAATGTTTGTAACCTCATAATTATCATAAATTAAGTTATGAATTCCAATCATAATTCATAATATTGACTAACAAACATGAGTTAACCAGAAAATATTAAAAATTCATTTTAATTTTGGAAAAAAAATTGAAATTTAATAAAGATTGATGTAGAAGACTTCCTAAAAAGTCTTCCATTTAGGTCATTTTTGCAATTGCATATTTACGAAGGAAGACTTCTTAAGAAGTCTACTCTATAGAAGACATCTTGAGAAGTCTTCCTTTTAAAATATTGGCTTATTTTTGAATTTGAAAAATTCTCGAAAATGCCAGAGAAGACTTCACAAGAAGTCTTCTCGAATAAACAGGTTAGTTTTGCAATTGACCAAATTTCGTCAGAAATTTGACTTTTTATAGAAGGCTTCTCGGGAAGTCTTCTCTGGGAAGACCTCAGTATAAGTCTTTTTAAAGTTTTCCTGAAGTCTACCTGAGATACTTTTGCGATTGACTAAATTTGACTTTTCAGAGAAGACTTCTCTAGAAGTCTTCTCTCGTAACCAAAGGTTTGACCAGAACCCGGAATAAAATCTGAGAAGACCTATAAAGTATTCTTCTTCTAAAGAAGTCTTCTCATTAATATTAAATGTTTTACTATTATTTTTCAATTGCAAAAGTAATCCATGCAGACTTCTTCCGACAATGATAAGACTTCGGGAAGACTTTCAAAAGACTTTTATAGAAGTATTCCCCGAGAAGTCTTCTAAAAAAAGTCAAATTTTTGACAAACTTCGGTCAGTTACAAAACTAACCTGTTTATCCGAGAAGACTTCTCGAGAAGTCATTTTCAATTTTTTTTTGTTAACTTCTAGGAAAGTTTTCTCAATGGAGAAGAGATCTAGTGAAGTCTTCTGAAAGTCTTCCCAAAGTCTTCTCAAAGCATTCGCGACCAGATCTGGAAGAAAAAAAACGATTTCATATCTTGAACCTGTGAGATGACTTGCTTAACTTCTCTAAGCACCCAGAACTTCACAACAAAAGCTACCAACTCGTTACTGATCAAGAATCATGAGTTTCAATGTCTCTATGAACTTTCCAAAGCTTGAAATCAAAATCTTGATTTTTTGGATGAATTTAAAGAGAAAGTGACAGAGATGTGATTTGTGTGTATAAGTATTAAGATATGAAGAGTAAAAATCGAAACTTTGGTGCATTAAGAGCTTCAAATTGGTTGTTCATGGTGGTTGGTGTATTGATGGAAATGGCAATATTGTAAATATTAGGAGAAGATGAGGATGATAAGGTAAAAACTCATTCAGAAGAAAAAAATAATGGTATTTTTGTGAATAACTCGAACTTCTAGGGTGAATAGAGAAAAAGAAAGTTTCAAAAAAGTATGGGTTATTTTTGTGTTTGACTTGAAATTTTAGGTCATATTTGAAAGTAACCAATAAAAAAGAATAACATTTATTCTTCCTTTGTTAAATACAAGGTTTTTTTGTTAAAGGTAAAACACCATATTTTATTTTATTTTATTTTATTATTATTGTTTTGATTGATGTTATAATCTATATAATTTAAAATTAATTATATTTTCTAAATACTTATTTATTAATATTTAGTTAGAAAATAGAATTAATTGATAAACAAAAACCACAATGCACTTAATAATATATATTAGTAACTATTACGCCGGCACGATGAACAAAACACCTAGTATTTTATACACGAGGGTATAGATTATATGGTTGGACCATCGAAGTTGTTATAAATATAATGGACCTTATATCATACACAAAAAATCGTTTAGATTTCTCTCGTTGCTATGATTGGTTGGACTGTAATTGTGTTAATTTAGTTGTAAAATTTATGTTGTAGGTAAAATAGTTGTAACTGTAATTTTATAATTGTAGATTATTTTGCAGAGATTTTTACTGTAATAAAGTTTGTTGTAAATTAGTCGTAGATATTTTATTAAAAATATGTAAAATATATATATATATATATAACTTAACTATTTTTCAATTAATAAATTATATTAATAAATAAATCATACATTATCAAAATTTACTATAATTAATGTAATTAATAAATAATATTTCTAATATTTTTAAAAATTCAATAATATAAAAATATTCAAAACTATATAAAATTTATTAAAATTATTGTAAGAAAGAATATTTAAATAGTAATAAAATTTATCTTTGATTATCTAATTTTATTTGATATTATAGATATTTTTTCAATTTTATAGAATCTATAGTCTAAATAAAAAAAATGTAAGTATTTAATCTAAAATGCATAATGAAAATTTTCTTGGTTTTTGTTGCAGCTTTCAGATAAAGCTAAATCATGATTGGTAAAATCTATAGAAATTGACATAGACTTTAAATTTTAAAACTTAAACTAAATCATGATTGGTAAAGTTTATTAATTAAAAAAATTAAAATAGATAAAGGCCAACCAATCACCACAACCAATCACTCACACTTATGTCTCAGAAAAAAATAAACATCAAAGAAGTTTCCAAATGTAACCAACACAAATACCATTCACGATTTAGTTTCAAGCTGCCAAATCTTCACCATCCCATCATCACTGGCCGAGGCAAGCAACCTGTTCTCCTTCTGTTTCAGAAAACAACAGCAAGCTCAGAATCATAGATTATATGCAACAACTGCAAGCAACAACGCCATCATCTCTCTCTAATCAAATAACAAATCTTCGGTATTATGTTATAGCTTTTAAGCCACGTTTATACGATGCCATTTAGACCTTCATTATTGGTACCATATATCAAAGTTGTATCCATCTGTGTCTATTACTTCATAAGAAACATAGAACTTACACTGGGTGACCATTGGACAGAGTTTATATCCATTTCATGTGCTTTTTCTTTCTTGAGTAAAAGATTATATGAAGGTCCATTAACCTGGTTACACAAGCAAACAGCTTAAAGTTAAAAGTAGAAGAGAAAATGTCTGATTGCATAGTGGAAAATCACTGGCTAAACAAGAATAATAGAGCCTGCGACTTGCAATGTGTTTCTTGTAATGTGCTACGAATGTAGCAAAACTGGACTAAACGCCACAATTTTGAAGCAAAACAAAAGATGAAATTTTCTTACAGAGTCATGTTTGCTGTCCACAAACAACCTTATGGCATCATCACCAGCTCCACTGGCAATAATGTCATCGCTGTCAAGTTGTAAGAAAGAAACCGATGTGCAAACAGAAGTTAACAGAAAATCCACAAGATATAGTGTAAACTTCGGGGACTTTAAACTAAAAAGTTGAAGTAAATTACTAAGAGCTTAAAAAGATTAACATCATGTTTTTAATGAAACTAAGCCAAGTTTCAATACCTTGACCAGTGAGTTGAGAATATGGTACGGTCATGATAACCAGAAAGTGTACAAAGATGAGTCCTGCAAAGCCGGAGCAGGTAGACATTATATTAGCGGAAGTTGGGCAAAGCAGTTATTCAAGAAGGTACAGAATTGTGTAGGATGCATATAATGTAAAGCTCTTAAACTACAATAATAAGAACAAAGTCCATTATATGTTTTGACCAAACAAAAAAAAGTCAATTATATGTAAACCATTATATTCTCACCAAGGAGCATATCCTTCACCAGAGTGCATCATGGAAATATCTGCCATCCATATCTTCAAGGTTAGATCATCACTGCAAGTACACATTCAAGTAAGATTGATATTGTCAAGACAGTAAACCAGAGACAGATTATTTTTGGAACGGCCATCATATACAAAGGGAGTAGATTCACCAACCTACAAGTGACCATCTTGTCCCCTGTAGCGTTAAACGAGATGGCCCAAACAGTAGAGGAGTGACCACTGTGAGACCCAAAAGCATTAATTAATCTTCTAGTACAAAACGTAAAGAGTTTTCTATTAAGGGTGAAAAAAACGGACGGCATATCAAAGAAACAGGCAAGTAGGGTTATACTTGCTAGATTCATCTAAGGTCTGGACACATTGATAATCACCATCGTCATCTTCAGACCACCAAACCTGCGAGTAGCAACTAAGTTATAAATTTTCTTAATTTGTACAACTTTCAGGTGCTGCGTCACTAAACCAAATCAAAGTATTCTCACTACCTTGATGGTATTATCATAACTGCAAGAAAATAAAACATCCATGGTAGGATGCCACTGAACCATCTTCACATCTTGTGTATGCCCATTTAAAACTGAAGCGCAATCATATTCATTCCCTCCTAGAACTTCCCAAATCCACACAGATTTGTCTCTACTACATGTTGCAAGGTATGAACCAGATGCATTCCATGATACACTCTTGACTTCGTTTTCATGTCCCTGCACATATTTACTCTAATAAGATTTTACTAAACAAAAAATATGAGGCAATACAAGAAAATCACTGAGCATAGAGAATATTAAATAATGAAGTGGCCACTCAATACCCATGAAATTAGGAACTCGGGGGGGATGCATATAATGGAAAAAAACAATGACAACTCCAGGATGGGGCTAAGGAAGTACCTCCAATGTGGAAATACACTCAAATTCATCACCCAAATCTTCCCAAATACCAGTGGTACCATCAAAACTTGCAGAGGCCAATAACTTCCCTGAAGGTGACCAAGAACACGACCTCACAGTTCTTGTGTGCGTTTCTTCTAAAACTGTCTGAACAATCACAACACACAAGTCTCACATAACCAATAAAGCTTCGGCCTTAAGGGAGCTAGATTCACAGGAAGTAACGCAACAAGGTCAAGTTAAGCCCTTCAGAGAATCAATAAATTCACGATCCTTAAGGTGAAATACTATTTAAACAAGTAGAGATCGAGAGAGACCTTGCAGGTCCAGGAGCGAGAGAGAGAGCTCTGTTCCCAGATTCTTACGGTGTTGTCACCACTGCAAGAAGCAAGAATCGGACTTGGAGAAGAAGAGACAGGGTTCCAGGCAACGTTCCAAACTCGGTCGTTGTGGCCTTCGAGTTTCTGAACCTCGAGTAACTCCAAGTTTTTCTCCATCAAATCCATCTACTACCTTCGTCTCTCTCCTCTGAATCGGACTATGAGTAGCAGATCGAGAAAATCGATGAACAAGGTTGGAAGGGATATAAGAGGACGTGACCGGAAGCCCTATAACCGGACAAAGGTGATGTGGAACTATAAGTGATTCAGTTTGGTTCATATTGGTTTAATACCGGTTTCGTCTCTGATTTGACAGCACACCGGCCCGGTTTCGTTATCCGTTAATTGTGGGCTTTGAATTTTTTTATTCTTGGTCAAGCTCACTTGAGCTTTTTTTTTTTTTTTTTACTCATAAATGACTTATCATTAGCCAATTTGGGAGGAACATGATTTACACCACGAAGGTTTTAACCACATTTACATACTGAGACCTCTGATATCACCTAAAGCCACTAGATGGGCTTTACGCTACCTGAAATTGGACTCATATGTAATTCAACCCGGTGAGGACACCACTCTACTTACGACACAAATAAAGCTGCCTCTTAGACCCCGAAATTAGACCTCGAAATACAGAGATATTAATCAATACAGAATCCAAAGAGACACAACTAGTTACAAATTGAGTACCAACAACTGGTCGCCTAAAATATGAGTTCAGCCCGTGTACCATTGTTCACCACAAGCCGGTGCATTCGTAGTTGCTTCCCCCGTCTTCCGGTGATCGCCATCCTGATTCTAAGCCAAAACTGAACACTCTGTCCGGAATGAAAAGCGGACCTTGACTACAGCTCAGAGGCAGGAACACTGGTTCACAGCTTTGAGAGGTGCGTTGTTCGTACCACTGGACACACCAGTGCTGGGAAGTACTAAATTCCGCCGCGCTTCACCACCAAAGCCCTCTTCTCCGGTTGACAACCCCATCAATGAGAAGCTTCGCCACGCGTCGCCTCCGAAAACCGAAGGTCAAGTCTCTATTCACCATATATTCGCACCAATCCTTCACCCTTCTCACCGCCTCAGAGGGAGGTAGATCCGCTTCTACTCCGTCCACGCGCCGCCGTCGCCGTGAAAATTCTGACACAGATCTCGAAAATGGAAAATCAGATCTGATCAAAAACCTTCGATCCTAAAATCCGACCCTCACCACCATCGTCCGCCATGAGTCTCGCTGTTTCTCCATAGAAAGCCAAGATCTGTCTCCATTGACCAAGAGGCACTCCGGAGAAGATCTCAACCAATACAGAAATCCGAGCATCTCGACTTAGGTAAGAGACGGGGTGGAAGAGAGCAAAAAGAAAATCGAGAGTGAAGGAAAGGGAGAGCGCCTCCGGCGCACCGAGGAGCGGCGGCCGGAGCTAGGGTTTTCGTCACTGTTCTTCGCTAAAGAGAAGGGAGAGCCTTTTTAGAGAGAGAGAGATTTTTTTTGAGGAAAGTTCGATTTTTTGCTCACTTGAGTTTTTAGGTTTACATTATTTCAAATAAAAAATGTTAACTAAATATATTAAATCGATTTTAACTCAGTTCTCCCAGTTTACAGGTTTCAATTGTAAACATATAATCTGATTAAGACCCAAAAAATCTTTTAATTTTGATTTTAATTGGATAGTTTTATATAAAATACTCTAGATATATATATAAAAAAAAAGAGAAAATGGAGAGACATTCAAATTTTTTTAAAAGAAAACTATATATATTATCAAAAGTTAACATTGTAAAATGTCATATTTAACATATTTCAACCCAAAACTTGAACTTACCCAAAATTCCAATTTGAATTAAAGATACAAACAACATCATATACAAGAAGAACAAATAACACAACTAAAAACACCCATTTGTTGAAACTACAAAGTTCAAATAATCTAGTATCTTTAATTTCATAACAAACAAACTATTACAAAAATTCCTTAGAAAGGTGGTTAAAGTGAAAAAATGATAATTAGGGGTTTCGCAAGATTTTTGTACATGTAAGGAATTATGGTGGATCAACGATCAGTGTTTCGGACAAAGTTAATGTCGGTCAGGCCGAAAGGAAACCCTATGATAGTTACAGATTATAGTTGAAAGGGAATGCTCATACGGTTTCATTGGTTGATGCAATGAAAAATAGGTTGATGCTTTCAAATCAAGTTTTTCAGGTAAAGAATGGATCATAAACAACTATAGTTCCAGAGTTGGTTTTAGCGGATGTAATTCTATTGGAAGATTTTTTTGTGGGTGGTTTCCATCAGCAACACCATATGTCGCTAAAAGACATGTTAATGTAAACAGATCTAGCGAGTTAAAGACAAATAAATAATAACAAAAGTGTTTGAAGTGGATGATAAGACAGTACAACTAATAATAAATGATGCACTAACAAGATTTAGAGTTTTAAAAGAGATATGTGGAATACAAATGCTCTCTAATTGTTGTAAAACAATAGTCTACGTGCAAGTTGAAACTCATACAACTAAATTTGTTAAATAGTTTTAGGGGAACCAAAATTTCAGGAAGATTCCCATAAATACGAAATATCGTTAAGATTTATTTTTTTGCTTGTTAAAGAAAAAAAAACATTTTGTACAAGTGATCAAACTACTTTTATAAAGTTTTTCTAAATTTTCTAAAAAAAAAATAAAGCCAAGTGCTATGTTGTAGTTGTTGTTAGGCTATGACTTGTTCATGACTTATTCTTTTTCTCAATGTTTCCTCTTCTTTTATAGTTGCGTACGTTGGTTCCTTTCGAATTTTCCAATACTTGCGGATATTTGATTCTATCATCTTTTCCTTTTTTTTTCTTTCAATTTTCCATCTCCTTGCTGATTTTTCTTTTTGTAGTTATCTTCTTGAAACCGTAAAACTTTATTGTCTATGTGTGCACAATGCAAAAACGTGAAACAACAGGATGCAAAAATTATATCAAAACATCTTTTCTCATATTGATTTAAGGGAAATTTCTATGTTTGGACTAGCTTTGGAGAATTTTTTATGACGTTGGTGAAAGTTTAGGAGAAATCAATTGACGGCTGCAGATGAAATGTGAAAGGATCCTACTAGGAATTCTCTAGATGATGGTTACAATTAAATTCAAGAAGCACATGCTTACATGGAAGAAGACATAGCACCACTTAACATGTCGGAACCGATACAAAAGAAGAAAGTGATGAGCTATATCATGATAGTGTTTTTCAAACATTTGAAGTGGCTACTCAGCCGCATTACGATGGGTGAGAAGAAATAATTACTCAGTTGTATATTACATCGCATGTGATGAAAGTCAAGACATATTATAATTTGGCAAAAGAATGTGTAGATGCGATGTCTAAACATTTAAAAAGTGCTTATGTGGCCTAATAAAGCTTCAATATCACATTATGAGACGAAGAAGCTGACATGGGTGCTTGGGTTACCCGTACGTTAGATTGATATTTGTGAGGCTAATTGTATTCTATTTTGGAAGGAAAAAGATCTCAAGTTGGTGTGTTGTCGTTTTTTTGGTAAAGACTGATACCACACGACTAATGCCAAGGGAAAAAAATATACCAAAAAAAGAGTGGTTTACAAGCCGATTACATATCGTCTAAAGAGGTTATATCAACTCGAGGAAAAAGCTTCCAATATACAGTGACATAATGAACATGTGTCTCCAGAAGGTGAGATCCATCACCTGTCTCATGTCGAAGCGTGGAAGCAATTTAATTTGCTATATCCTGCTTTTGCTGTTGAAAGTCATAATATTTATCTATGATTATCAACAGTTGGATTTAATTCGATTGGTATGAGTGGTGAAGCGCACTCTGTTTGGCATATGCATGAAAAAGGAGTATTTTTTCTTTTGATACTAGTATTGGACCAAACTATAAGCTCAAGAAATTAGAGATTGATAGGTTGCTGCAGTGGTGGAGCTTTGGTTTGTGTACATGTGTTACACATGGAGAATGATGTGTGACATACGCTTTAGAAGAATTAATAGAAAACTTCAAGATATGATGATGTGGAATATTTCCATATGTTTGGTTGACGAAATAAACATAAAGGAATATTATTAGATCACGTATTGAAAAATTTTCTGATGCTAAAATATATCTTGGTTTTAACCTAAGTTTAGAGTTAGAGATTTTGACGTTGTAATTCTCAGAGAACAACACAAAGTTTTGGGGTTTCATAGCTGAGTGAATTAAGAGACTTAATCAAGAGTATTGAGTCAAGCAAGGCGAATAGATTAGGAATCGATCTGTGTCGAGTCGTGTAGTTCAGATGAAGCAAGTCTGTAAGAGATAGTATAAAGGATTTCTAATAAAAGAAATACATGTTCTTGGAATTATTTTACGCTTTTGTTTTCGCTGAATCTCGACTCTACAATTGGTATCAAAGTAGGACACCTAAACGAAGGAGGGTTCTCCGAATACATGTGAGATCCTTAAAAGAGAATATGGCGATTTTGGCACATAATATATTGTTGCTGAATGATGTGAATTTGGTTTTGGAAAGTTAGAATAAAAACAACCTTATGTGGTATTGATGAAGATGTGTGGATTGTTGTTAAATAAGGATGAGAAGAACCATGTGTGATGCTAGACGATGGCTTGAAGACACCTAAACCGAAGACAAAGTGGACTGCAGTAGAGAAAAAGCTTTCAAAGTTTAATGCGAAAACATTAGATACCATTTCCAGGTCTGTAGATGGAAAAAAAATTGAGCTTATACAGGGATATGTGAATCAGCTAAGAAGGTTTGGGATATACTACAAAACGCTTTTGAGGGTACTGCAAATGCTAGGAGGACAAGATTGGACTTGATTGCATCATAGTTTGAAGACATAATGATGAGCAGTGATGATAAGATAGGAGGCTTCAGTGCCAAGCTCAGCTCCATGGCCAATGAAGCACAAGTTTCAGGTAAAAAATACAAAGATGCAAAACTGGTTAACAAACTTGCGATGTTTGCCTACTAAGTTTGCAGCACATAAATCTGCAATAAATTTGACGATGAACAATGATGAACTCGCATAGGCGGTAGGGATGTTAAAGTCTGAAGAGATAGAATTATAATCTAACTTGTCAAAGCATGTTCAAGAATCTAGAATTACAGTTGACGAAGACATTCAGAAAGCTCAAAGCTTTGAAGAATATATTCACTTTCTTATTTAGAAACTTAAAGAAAAAATGGATCTTTTGTATAAGATGTCTAACAACAGATTGTCTACAAAAGAAGAAAGACATAAAAGTATTGAAGCGGTGTGTTTTAGTTGTCATGGTATTGGACATGTCAAATCAGATTGTCCATCATTCAAGAGAAGATAAATCAAGTGTAATGGATGTAATGGTTATGGACACATTAAAGCAGTGTGAAAACAAAAAAGATGAAGAGAAGTTTTAGTAATAAAAATTCAGAAATAGATGAAGACGTTCTTAATGTGGTAGCTCTTCAAGGAGTTATGGGGACTAAGAAAGACATCACCAAAGGTGAATTTCGTGTGTTGATGTCACTCAAATTACCCTAAGGAGTGAATTACTCTCTCAAATAAGAGGCTCAGTTGTAGTACCTAGGGATCGAATCCACAGGAAGCTAGAGAACACAAAAGATCTAATGATTAAGTTAGATCGATTATGATTAAACTTAAATAGCAGGTTTTGAGAAAGGTAGTTGCTCGGTTGGTTTGATTGAGGTTTTGACAATTAATAGAAAATAGCTAGACTTAGGGATTCTATTCAGGTAATCAGGATTATAATTCAATAGATGCCTAACAGTTGTTTCCATGATATTATAGAGCTCAACTTATAAGAACAAATCGATCAGCTTTCGCTTGTTTAGACTCGTCTATTGACTAGATCTAATGATCTCACCAATCGGCTTGATCAATTAGAAAGTGTCGATCGATGATTCTAGAGGAATATCGATCGATACACCTTTACACCGCCGATCGATTATTCTATAGGAATATCGATCGACGCGCTCCAGCAAGCTCTGCGCATGGGTTGAATAAATGCTCACTAAGAGTTCCTAGATCAGCTTCCGCCTTTTGTCTAGCAATCCTAGTTCAATTAGGATAGATTCAGGATGAGACCAAGCAATAACTTGTACCCTAGGGCAAGGTTCTAGTTAGCTATTCTAAAACACAAGCATTAAGAGCATCCTAATAATGAATATTACAACTTAGCAATCTATAGTTGGGGCTAATCCCTCATAACATATTTGAACCCTAAACCTAATAATGGAACTACTCAGACATAGCTAAGCAATTCATAGCAACAAGGTGTAAAGAAAACTGCATAAATAGATAGATAGATAATAATGTAGTTCCAATCACAAATCTCTTTGGATCTTCTCCCCAACTCGAAAAATCCCTAAAAACCTTTTGCTGTGTAAAACAAGAGAATAGAAAAGCATACTTTGCCTTAAACACTTTGGCAAACTATATATATTAGGTTAAAAACTCGTCAGAGGCAATCTTGTAATTTGGTGAAGTCTTAGGCTTTAAGTCGGCTGGAACCAATTTGGCTTCTGCGCGCTTCGCCGTCGATCGATGTCACATGATGTGCATCGATCGATTATTGATTCTAATCGTAGACCACTTCGCTATCGATCGATGGCACAGAGTGTGCATCGATCGATTATTGACCTGAATGTCGACCTCCGGTCTGGTTCGATGGTCAGCTCGGGTGAAATCTCTTTGATGCTCTAAAATACTCCAAAATCATCACTTTATTGCAAAACACTCATGAACCTGAAAACATACTAAATAGACTTCAAAACATAATAATTATATCTTAAAACACTTATATATCATGGGTGAAAATTGGTCAATTAATCCATGGTATATCATAGTTGATAGGTGATCCACTTTAGTATCTCTAGCACATTCTGCAGTCAACAAATTTAAGAATGGTGCTAGAGAATGGTTAGATACTAAGTAAAGATCGAAAAAGTTCATTATCCCCTTCTTGACTCAATAGAAACTTTTGAAAACATTTAGTAAGACTTAAAAAGTAAAGCAATGTTAGTAAAACTTCCCCCCAGACTTAAATTATACACTGACCTCAGGGTATATCCAGTCGGAGTTAAGGGAATAACATAAATCATAAGTACTAAACTGAACAAGTTAGAACAATATACATGACCAAAGTCCGTGTCGATCGATGGCATGAAGTGTCCGTAGATCCTTGTTTCTGTTGCAGTGTCGATCGATGTCGACCTGGTTTTATTGGTCGATTTCCTCGGCAATGTCTACTCTGATCTTTTTTTTTACCTGCAATAAAGGTGTAAAACAAAAATTAGTAACTATAAAGAGTAAACCTAATTTCAAATTACCTAATAGTGGGTTGCCTTCCACTCAGTGTTTTTTTATAGTCATTTAGCTTGACTTTGGAGGTATTTGTGCTACTAAGGATGAAAGTGACTACTTGTTGGAAAACAAGTGTCTACTTCTTCTCTTCTCTTCTGGAACCATGTAGCCATGAAGCTTAGTATATCTTCTTCTCCTCTGGTCCACTGATTCTTCAATATCTCCTTAGCAACTTCCATTGTATTCATCCTTTTCTGAAGATTTCCAATGCTGTCCAGATGTGTTACAAGTCTGGCATATGTGTAGCTTGATACGTCCTTCAACTCTTGGTTGAAATCATCTCTAATGAGTTCTAGAGAAATATCAATGCCATCAAGCTTATCATGTATTACTTGCTCTGTAACCAGTTTTCCTTGGACTGATGCGGACTCAGCGTCGGTCGATGGTGTGGACTGTCTGTCGATCGATTTTTGTTGAGATGCTCAATCGCAGTCTGTTTCTGATTCATCTCCTCAAGCTTAGCTGAATATAACTGTAGCTGTTCTTCAAGTGATGCAAACCTAGCGTCGATCGATGCTTAAATGCTACTGTCGATCGATGTTGATGTTCCTGCTCCGATTGCATGTTGTTCCTGAATCGTGGCTATGGTTTTCTTCATCACATCTGTGCGTGTAGTCAACCAGCCTATACTATTGTTGAATGGATAGTAGACATAATCGAGCCCTTTGGTGAAGTAGTCTTTTGATGTCCCCTAACTATGTAGATACCATGTACTATCTCATCAATCTCTTCTCTGGTGTAAGTGTTTGATGGTGAATGCTTGTCGTCGATCGATGGTTGGGTGTTGTCGTCGATCGATGCTGGCTTTGTTGCTTAGGCCTCATGCTATGTCTACATCGTGGCTAAATCTTTCTTCATCTCTTCCATGCATGTACTCAACCAATTGATGCTGCCATTCAGTGGGTAGTAGACACCATCAAGCTTCATCATAAAATCATCTTCTGTTCTTCCTTGAGCTCCACAGATTCCATATATCATCTCATTAACCTCACCTTTGGTGTAGATCTCTGGCACTAAACTGGTCTGTGTGAATGAATGGGCATGTTCTTGAATACATATGTAAGAGCGCTCATCAACTGAAGCTCTTCTCAGCAGATTTTTGATGTCATCTTTTGATACATTGATGATGTTGCCATCTACTTCTCGTGCATATCCATGCTCATCTCTGTAGACGTCATACTCATCTTTCTGTTCCTAGTGGATTCTTCGTATGCCATGACGGTTGTAGGCTCTCCTTCCAAACTTGGGATGCCTGTTGATCGATGTTGGGCTTATCTTGTCGATTTACGGTCGAGTATGTGGTCGACGTTGGGACTCGAAACGATCATCTACTTTGCCAGCTATGTCAAAGAATTCGTTTGTAACCCTCTGCTGGTATTCTGTAGTGTTGCGTTGTTGCATGAAGAGGTTGTCTGGTCCGTTGGCCATCTGAAGGATGTCTGCAATGTCTTCTCTGGATGCTTGTAGAAATGGTGAAACCTTCATGCAATTTATCTGCACCTATCACATGTGGTGCACCTTCGACTGCATAACTCTCTTTATAGCGATCATCTGCCCAACTGCCAATTGAGTAGTTTCCTTCTTGTGCATGATCGATCATGGTGTCGATCGATAAGTTTGTTGATGTCAAATTGATGCTCTTGCACTTTCTGCCAGGTGATGAGTGTCGATCGATGTTGAGATGTCTCTGTCAATCGAAGTTGCATGCCAGCCAACTCGCCATTTTGGCGAGTTGGACCGAGAAGCATGTCCAACTCGCCAAAATGGCGAGTTGGACCAAGCACAATGGTTTTCATGCAGAACTGCACAGACGCGTCAGATATTTAGATATGGATGGAGACCTTTCCATGGTACGATTGAGCTGATCTGTTGTTAAAATATAGAGCTTTGAGTTAGCTTTCCAATGCCACCGGTTTGGAGACAATCCAACGGTTAGATCAGAAGTTATGCCCATTTTATTGAAGAGTGGTCGGTCTGCCTCGCGAGAAGAAGCTGTCGGGAAGTCCAAGCAATGGCCTGCTCGCCATTTTGGCGAGTAGGACCACTCGCCATAATGGCGAGCAGGATCATGCACACACGTCCTGCTCGCCATTTTGGCGAGTAGGATCAGTCCTGCTCGCCAAAAGTGCGAGCAGGATCATGCATGCACGTCTTGCTCGCCAAAATGGCGAGTAGGACCAGTCCTGCTCGCCAAAATGGCGAGTAGGATCAAGCACCTTGTCCGACTCGCCCATTCGGAGAGTTTGACCAAATATTATGCCTTCCACTGAACCTCGACGGGTCAATCCCTCGTTCCGTCTCGATCGGAGTTACTATTGAAGCCTTACAATAAGAGCCGAGAAGATTTGTATTCCCGAAAGGAGTCCATTGTTATCGTGTAAATGATGAAGGTTCACTTAACACCACAATCTACTAAACTATACGAGAAGTATGGACTTCCTCGTCGAATTGACGTCGCATCAAGAAGCGCTTTTTTGAAGAGATCGTAAAAATGCTTAAGTCAGGAAACGGCCCGAAGAGGCCTAGGACACAGCCCAAAACCCACTTACGATTTCATTCGAGATCAAACCGCAATGCTATGACGGTCTATCTTACTTGTAGAAGGAGGAAAATCTCACGAAATCGAAAGATAAATGTCAAGTTTCCAAGATAATGACGAAGATCGAGAAGAAAAAGGAATATTTACATAAAACGATAAACTCGACCTAGGGCCAAAAAAGGAAGCGGGGAACCGACCTAGAAGGCATATATAAGGGGAGCTAAAGCTAAAGATAAAAAGGACTTTTTTAGACTCTATAACTCTGCACTTAGAAACCCTATGTATTATTCTCGACATGCCTGTTTCTATGACTTGCGCTCATACTAGACGAACTCGCCCAGGCAGTTTGATCTCTTGTTCAATTCTTTCTAACTGAACTACGTTCGGCTTGATCCTCGAAAGGGCTACGTAGGCAGCCTTTCATAAGGTCCAGTCCAAAATCTTCAAAACCTTTTCTGTATCTTTTTCGTCTTTGTTATCGACCTGCGTCTCAATTAGGTCTAGGGTTTCAGATGGCTTGAACTGGCCGAAAGCTCTTGCGGCCATAGTTTTCATAACCTTTTGTAACAATCGCAACGCTCTCTACTTTTTTTATAAATTTGTTTTATTATCTCTTCGTATTTTTGCATCTGTTTGGTCACTTGTCGTTGGCTCTCACTGAGAATCCGGGACCTCAGGGAAAGTTAGGGTTTCTTGACTTTCCTTAATTTACGGAAATCGACGGTGTGAATTTTGGTTCCCACATCTATCTTCTTCTGCAAGAAGACCATGATACTATGTAGCTCGTTCCTCCTTGTAATCCTCCTCATACTCCTCATCTCTAATCTCAGGCATTGCAGTGTCCATTACAAAAGTTGGGTTATATCGATCGCTTTCCCAGCTGTCAATCGAAAAATTCCCATATGGGTAGTCGTTTTCCCAATGTGCAGAGTTACTGTCGATCGATTCTTCCTTATTGTTGTCGATCGACGGCTGATTGATGGTACTGTCTATCGATGTTGGAGTGTGTGTGTCGTTCGATATGGAATACTGTGTCTCGTACTCAACTTATGAATCATATTCAACTCCACAATAGCATGCTGCTTGTGGGAACCGAAATTCACACCGTCGATTTTAATGAATAAAAACGGAGGAAAGCCAAGTTAACCCGACTTTCCCTGAAGGTCCGGATTCTCTGCGACAGCCAACGACAAGTGACCAAATAAATGCGGAAAAGGTTTTGTTAAGATTTTAGAATGGACCTTAAGAAAGGCTGCCTACGTACCCCTTTCGAGGATCTAGTCGGACGTAGTTCAGTTTAGAAAGAATTGAACAAGAGATCGAACCGTCTGAGCGGGTTCGTCTAGTATGAGCGTTTGTCATAGAAACAGGCATGTCGAAGATAACGCTAGGGTTTCTATGTGCGGAGCTCTGAAGTAAAAGAATTGTCCGATCCTTGCGAGAGGAGCGGAGATTTGCGAGCAGGAGGCGGCCAGACGTTCTAGGGCATGCCTTGCTAGTCTAACCGCCTAAATTCTAAGTTCTATCAGCTAACAGGAGCTCTCTAGGTCTCCAATCTAGGATTTTCGGATCCCCTTCTCCTCTGCTCTTGCTCTCCTTATATACCCACTCCTAGGTCGGTTTGCCTTAGGATGATGGACCTCGCCTTTGGGACCAAGTTTATCTCTTCAGGAAGTATTCCATTTTCAAAAAAAAAAAAAAAAAAAGTATTCCATTTTCGTCGATCATTGTAATTATCCTCGAGTTTTCCCCTATTTTTCGGTGACTTGATGTTTATCCGATGTTCAGGAAATCGGATAAACCGTCATAGCCTGATTGGGCCTGAATTCTTAAAATCGTAAGTAAGTCCGTGGACTTGTCTTAAATCGTTGAACGTTTTATGCGATTTCTCGGAAAGACTATCTTTCTCGTAAAATAAACCGCATAGCGTAAAGGATCGATGTTCGAGTTAATCGATCTTGTTTTATGCGATATCCTCTACGAGAAATCCAATCCTTATATTTTTTGTCGTAAAACATCGAGGATGATTCCAATCGAGTCGAATCGAAAGATGTTTGTTCCATAGCCGTGATCGTATCAAACTCTCGAGGATTGATCCAAGCAGGCCAAGATGGGATCAGACCGAGTATGATGGGACCGAGACCAGGACGAGGGCCGTCGACCGGCGTCAGGGGGCTTGCCGCCGGCGCCAGGCCGGGGTGCCGCCGGCGCCAGGCCGGCCCGTGTGACTCGTGCCGCCGGCGCCAGGCCGGTTCACGTGACGCGTGCCGCCGGTGCCAGGCCGGGGTGCCGCCGGCGCCAGGCCGGCTCGCGTGATGCGTGCCGCCGGCGCCAGGCCGGCTCGCGTGACGCGTGCCGCCGGCCCCAGGCCGGGGTGCCACCGGCGCCAGGCCGGCTCGCATGACGCGTGTCGCCGGCGCCAGGCCAGGGTGCCGCCCGTGGGTTTTCCGTTGCCCGATTTTTCCCCCGTTAGTCGTTCGTGCGGGAAATCTTTGAGTTCGGAAGGATCTTTAGCCGTAGATTTCGAGATAACCGTTTTCGACCTCACCAGAGAGTGGATATTCTAATTTGAGAAAATCTCGTATAACTTCTTTTCAAATTATCCGAGACTTTTTGTTTTAAGAAATACTTTCCAGAGACTTTCAGTCATTGATTCCGTCGTGACCGATTTTGACACCAACAGTTAGCCCCCCAGCTCGTTAGAACCTTCGTGATGTTCTTGCGAGCGATAAGACATGTCAGGTAAGATAGGCGGAATTAATGGTTGAAAGGCTCCGTTGAAAGTGGTAAGATTGGGGCTGCGCCTTTCGAAGGCTGCCTACGTACCCTTGTTGTAGGGATCAAGCCTTCCGTAGTTCGTTTTGGAGTTTAAGACCCTTGTGATCTGTTTTCCAGCGAGACTTATATGGTCTGGTTATGTGTCATGAGAGACTTTCGAGCATGATGCTGTTGATGTATTTGTTTTGGTCTGGGCATTGTGAGGCCATTATGTGTTTTTCAATTTTTTATGAACTTCAGTTTTTTCAAAGTATGAGAAAGAGGGTGTGAGTTGTCGTCTCATTCCTAGTTCCCTGATGATCACCGTACCCATTGTTTGCATAAAGCGAGATTTTCTGCGGTTTACTGATTTACGCGAAAAGTTCGTGAAACGAATAGGCTTAAGTGAAGAGACAAATTTTTGGATCTCGTATACCATACTATGTCTGTGAGATGTCAAGATCCAACGTGGCTGGGTTTAGGGCAAGACCTAGGTTTACTCTCGGACTGAGGCTTTGCGATGACAAATCGGCATTCGTTTGGCCTGTTTGCGATTTTAGCCTGACTCGTACCGTTTAAAATCCGCGAATTGTTGTCGGCTTATATGATTTGTCTAGGCGTGAGTCGAGCTACTTCCTTTACGAAGAGCTAAACCAAAATTTGGATTTCTTGTATAGCGCGCTATGTTTATCCTTGTCGGATGCAAGAGTGCCTACCCCTTGAAGGGCGGCTATTTGTCTTTTTACGACGTTAGAGTTCGTTTGTTGTGATCAGCAACAACGACATGATGCCAGTTTAGAGGCTTGTTACCGTTTAGAGGTGTGTTTGTATGTTTTGAGGAAAAGAATGTCCTTCGAGCGTTAGCGACGTCTCGCAGTGCTGAAGGTCGAGTTTCCCTTGTGCCGCATTTCGTGGTTGATATGTTCGCGGGCTTTGGAGATGTTTTGCGAATGTTCGCAGCCAGAAACTGTTGTTTCGGTTTGGACGCAGGACCAAGAGGTCGCGTAAGTTCGACCCAGGGAGAAGTGTCTACATTCACAGTGCTTCGTGAAGTGTTGGCCTTCCGGGATTTGTTTGTATATATTAAAGATGACTCGTATAACTCTTGGAGCCTTGTCACGAGTGTTTCTTTTCATGCCGTGTTTACGGGGTGTATAGAACTTAATCGATTGACGATAAGTTTAAATCTTCCGTTAACCATATGGTTGTTAGGACTGAGTTTTGGTATGAAGAGTTTATCGTATGATTTCCGATTCTGGGTTATGCGAAAAATTGCTTGCGTAATAGTCACTTGGCGTTCTATGAACAAATCGTGGATTGTTGTTTTAGCCGTTAAGTGATTGGAGCGGTGCTCGCTCAGTAGCTTTGGATTGGCATGGAGGCTAGATTCAGCCGTATCGCCAAGGAAGTGGTTAGTAAACGATCAGACCATGACCCTTATTAAGGTCATGTTAGTTTACGATTGTCCTTAATGGGGATGCCGAATTCAGGTCCGGGCTTTACGGAAGGGCGTAGTTGGCCGAGGGCCAAATAGCGTTTGCCGAGATAGACATGCCAAGCATAGCGGAGTTTTCTGAGTTATGACTGATGGCTTTTAGAAACGATCTTCCACTTTAGGTCTTAGTTATACGATGAATGGCTCGTATAAATTCTTTTTTGTTGCATGAAAATCGTTTCATTTTATCCGGGGGGAAAAAGTTTAAGGGATCGACGCAGGACATGTGCGGGTTCGCCTGCGTGATTATTTCCTGCTCGGACGTAACCGCGGGGAGTGAAAGCAGGAGCCAGAAACCTTGTGGAGCAAAAACTGTCTATGACAGTTACTCGTTGGACCCATTATGTTTATTTTACGAAAGTTGCTTTGTATGAATTGACTCGACCATACAGAGGATTTTTCGTAAAAGTGATGTAAGAGGGGGTTTTCGCAAAGGTAATCGGAGAGTGTTTCTCACAAATTACTTGCGATATTCGCGACCACGGATTATGTTTTCCTCATTCACTTTTGCGTACTGCGAAATCGTTTTGCATGAGACCGATCATGTTTTTTCCATAGGCTGTTTTGTTTTAAAATGTTCTTGTTATACGAAAGTAATGGATGACCGGTTTCATGGAGATAGAAAATCGCAGATTGTTAAAGTAGCGATGTTTCCGCGGATTACACGGGAGATGTTTCCACTATGATTTCGACCTTTGGACGAAAGCTGCTTCGAACTACTCATGGAGTTTTACCGAAGGTTATTTCGTTATTTCCGTAGTTCACCGTCGTGCTATTAGTCTGACGTTGGTACACGTTTCTAGTCGCGAGTTTGCGACGAGAGACGACGTAGAGTTTTTCAAGACTATGTTTGTAACGGTTGGGCTATGCCGCTAGCGTCTTTTAGACGAATCTTATTGCTGGAAGAGTTTGCTTTGTCAAAAGCGTTGTCTTGATGCTGAAGCAAAAAGTTTTCGAAGATGGGATTATTCGGGTATAGTATACGTACCTACTTTCCATTTCTTTTTACGAAAGAAAACGGGTTAGCCGTTCTTCCGAAGGCTTGTGTACGTTTTTTTCTTTTTTTTTAGGAAGCGGGATGAGTATGCTTTTACAACACGGGGCGATCGTGTCTCGGTTTTTCGAGAGACTAGATCGGTTTGCATGTTCTGCCTTAGTCTCATCGATCGTTCAAGGCTGCCTCTTGCCCGTTCCTCTTTGTTTCGTGACTTTTAACGGTTCATCGTCAAAGGAGTTTAAAAAGCTTGATACCGAACGAGAATCGGTTTTTTGATGAAATTCTGACGAGAATATTGGAGCGAAAGAGAGATATGAACGCCCAAGTTCCTGTTCTCGTTTCTTCGTACTGCTGGTCAAATTGACAATGTGTCCGAAGGAACATTACAGAATCGTTGAAACAAAGGGGGGAGAAGTAGGCGATAACTCGAAGAAGGCTAAGGTGGGTGCTTTAGACAAATGGAGACATTGGGCAAGACGCCACTCGAGTGAGGCTCTTAGCTCGTCAGGCTATGAGCTAACTGGTTAGGTCCTTATCGTTTCATATGATCTTGTATGACTTTACGAATGGTGTTTCGTAAAATATTGCCGAGCTTGATTTTAAAATATGAACTTTGTTAAACAATCGAGAAGGCTTTGCGGAAGAATCGTCGTGTTTCTCGAACAATCCGAACATGGGTTTAAGGGACCAAGATGTTGTCCTTGCCCGAGATCACGAGACGACTGCACGGATGGGCGCCAGGACCCTTGCCGCCGGCGCCAGACGGGAAACGACCCGTCTGCCGCCGGCGCCAGACGGGAGAGGACGAGCCTGCCGCCGGCGCCAGGCGCCCTGCCGCCGGCGCCAGGCACCCTGCCGCCGGCGCCAGGCGCAGCGTGGTCGGTCTGCCGCCGGCGCCAGGCGCCCTGCCGCCGGCGCTAAGCGCGGCGTGGTCGGTCTGCCGCCGGCGCCAGGCGCCTTGCCGCCCGTGCCGTGTCCCGCGTCCGCCGATGCTGCTGTTGCTCGCCTTCGTCGATCCCCGGGGCTCACGGACTCAAAGATCGAGTTACGAAAACTCAGGCAAAGATGCATGGTACTGAGACAGGACCGGGCTCGTCCTATGACGGGACAGAGAGATCCTTCTCATGGGCGAGGTGGTCGAGACAGCGACATTGTTTTATTCGTAAAATCTCAACGGAAGCTCCAATTGAGACGAAACGAAAACCATCTTGACCTAGACTCAAAGGAGAGCAAAGTGAGGTTTCCACAGGTGAGGTGGCCATGGGCGAGGTGAACTTGGTGATGGTTGTTCTCGTCCACGGGCGAGGTGGCCGGGAGAGTGATTTTGTTCCCTTCGTAAAATCTCAACGAAAACTCCGATTGAGACGAAACGAAAGCCACTATGATCTAGACTCAAAGGATAACGAAGATTAGTTCGCCCTGTGGTGAGGTTGCCATGTCGGAGGGTGAGGTGACCTCGGTAATGTTTGTCCTTGCCCACGGCGAGGTGGCCGGGACAATGACTTTGTTCTCTTCGTAAAATCTCAACGGAAACTCCGATTGAGATGAAACGAAAGCCATTTTGACCTAGACACAAAGGAGAACAAAGTGTGCTCTTACTAAGGCGGACTGGGAAGACTGATCTTACCCTATGGCAAGTCGTCCTAGTAAGATCAAGCTCCGACCTCCTTTCGTTTTCCCGTTTGTTCCTCGAGAGTTGTTTGTAAGAAGTATGGCAGTGGGAATCGGTGAACCGATTTGCCGTGATTCTGTTCCGCGAGTAATATAGGGTTTCCCCAAGGTTTCGAGGAGAATAAGTTTTATTTTTCCGAGAGGTTCTCGAAAGAAACGTTTTTCGTAGAAACCTTGCTCGTTGCGATTTCTCTAACTTGGTAATAAGACGAATTTTTGGGGTTTGATAGATTTTATCGTTGCCCTTTCTGTTTAGATAGAGAAATTGCGAGCTCGTTTTTGTGCTCTTCCTGTGGCGGAAAGCCGCGGCTAGGTTTTTGATTTTCTCGAGCACCGTGGCGTTTGCGTAAGCGTTGGCCGTAGGAACAGTCGCTGCTGGAGTTGTTTTACCATCGTTGACGCAAACAGCAACTTTTTCTTTCATATTTCCGGACATCGGTTCGATCAAGCGCTTTGCGGCCGTATGAGTAAGAGTAATCCGTCCCCCCCTCCTTCTAGAGCCAAACTGGGGGAACCGAAATTCACACCGTCGATTTTAATGAATAAAAGAGGAAAGCCAAGTTAACCCGACTTTCCCTGAAGGTCCGGATTCTCTGTGACAGCCAACGACAAGTGACCGAATAAATGCGGAAAAGGTTTTGTTAAGATTTGTGACTGGACCTTAAGAAAGGCTGCCTACGTACCCCTTTCGAGGATCAAGTCGGACGTAGTTCAGTTTAGAAAGAATTGAACAAGAGATCGAACCGTTTGGGCGGGTTCGTCTAGTATGAGCGTATGTCATAGAAACAGGCATGTCGAAGATAACGCCTAGGGTTTCTATGTGCGGAGCTCTGAAGTAAAAGAATTGTCCGATCCTTGCGAGAGGAGCGGAGATTTGCGAGCAGGAGGCGGCCAGACGTTCTAGGGCATGCCTTGCTAGTCTAACCGCCTAAATTCTAAGTTCTATCAGCTAACAGGAGCTCTCTAGGTCTCCAATCTAGGATTTTCGGATCCCCTTCTCCTCTGCTCTTGCTCTCCTTATATACCCACTCCTAGGTCGGTTTGCCTTAGGATGATGGACCTCGCCTTTGGGCCCAAGTTTATCTCTTCAGGAAGTATTCCATTTTCAAAAAAAAAAAAAAAGTATTCCATTTTCGTCGATCATTGTAATTATCCTCGAGTTTTCCCCTATTTTTCGGTGACTTGATGTTTATCCGATGTTCAGGAAATCGGATAAACCGTCATAGCCTGATTGGGCCTGAATTATTAAAATCGTAAGTAAGTCCGTTGACTTGTCTTAAATCGTTGAACGTTTTATGCGATTTCTCGGAAAGACTATCTTTCTCGTAAAATAACCGCATAGCCTAAAGGATCGATGTTCGAGTTAATCGATCTTGTTTTATGCGATATCCTCTACGAGAAATTCAATCCTTCTATTTTTTGTCGTAAAACATCGAGGATGATTCCAATCGAGTCGAATCGAAAGATGTTTGTTCCATAGCCGTGATCGTATCAAACTCTCGAGGATTGATCCAAGCAGGCCAAGATGGGATCAGACCGAGTATGATGGGACCGAGACCAGGACGAGGGCCGTCGACCGGCGTCAGGGGGCTTGCCGCCAGCGCCAGGCCGGCTTGCGGGATGCGTGCCGCCGGCGCCAGGCCGGCTGGCCGCCGGTGCAGGCCGGGGTGCCCCCGGCGCCAGGCCGGCCCGTGTGACTCGTGCCGCCGGCGCCAGGCCGGCTCACGTGACGCGTGACGCGTGCCGCCGGCCCCAGGCCGGGGTGCCGCCCGTGGGTTTTCCGTTGCCCGATTTTTCCCCCGTTAGTCGTTCGTGCGGGAAATCTTTGAGTTCGGAAGGATCTTTAGCCGTAGATTTCGAGATAACCGTTTTCGACCTCACCAGAGAGTGGATATTCTAATTTGAGAAAATCTCGTATAACTTTTTTTCAAATTATCCGAGACTTTTTGTTTTAAGAAATACTTTCCAGAGACTTTCGGTTATTGATTCCGTCGTGACCGATTTTGACACCAACACTGCTATGAATCCCGGATCATCTCCAATTTCTACGATGGGCATCTGTGTCTTGACAACTCGAACTGGATCATAGTAGACGTTCGGATCTATAAATGTCAGGCACAACTGGTTAGTCTGCATGTTGCAAACTGCTCCTACAGTAGCCAAGATAGCTCTCCCAAGTAGTAGAGAAATGTTCCAGTTCAGCTTGATATCCAGGACATGAAAATCAACTGGAACTAGGGCATTACCAATCTGCACCTCAAGGTCTCTGATGATTTCTCCTGAGTTCATTTAAGAACAGTTCACAAATGTAAATGAGTCCTCTAAAGGCTCTATCTTCAGACCTAGATGGTCTGCCATCACCTTAGGTAGGATGCTGACTGAAGCTCCTGTGTCGCACAGCACACGTGGGAACTCAATACCTTGTACCAAGAAGGGTATTGTGAACTTTCCAGGATCACTCTTGTTCTTCAATGTGATCCTCTGCTTCATCTTATCTCTGACTTGATGAAACATTCTCCTAATGTCCTCCTCAGTTTACTTGGTTTCTCTGAAGAACATCCACAACCTGTGGTAAAGTAAGCTTCTTCGAATGACTTGTCTAGTTGGATCCTGAGAACTCTCTTTGCGAAGCTATCCATCTCCTTCTCATTAACTCCCCTCTTCAGATGCTTAGGAACCTTTTCCTTTCTTTTCCTTAAGGTTCTCCTTTCAGTAGCCGTATCAACTTGCATAGGCTCTGGTGCATCTTCAGTTTGAGCGCAGGTGGTGTCTGGTGGGTTATCTGAAGGTTTGGAGGAATGCCTGAGTGCATTAATTCGTGCTACATCAATCTTTGGTAGCTGTACTCGGTATGTGAGAGGTGCTTGTCGATCGATGGGTGCTGGAGGTTGTCGATCATCGGTGGTCACTCTCTGTCGATCAATGGCTTGTTCATGATGCCAATCGATATTAGTATGAAAAGAGCTGGGTGGATGTGGGTGTCTCGCTGCAAACTCCTCGTGAGTCTTAATCTTCACCGAATTGCATGATGTGACTGACTCTGCTGGTGTCGTTGATCGATGCTGGTCAAGGCTCATCGATCGGTGTTGATTGGAGTCCATCGATTGATGCTATTAGTATGGTGTCGATCGACAACAGTGCGATCCACCGAAACTCATTGAGCTTTCCACTTCCAAATCTCCTTCTTGCAGCTTTTTATGTTTCCACACTTGCCAGAAATCATCATCTATGATGGCATTTATGTGGTGCTTCATTGCTTCTTCACTTATCTCCCTTGCTAAGGCTTCCTGCCTCTTAACAGCTTCTCCTGTCTGAACCACCTGCATCTCCAGTTTCTTTACATGAGTGCTCAAAGTCTCAAACTTGGTGTTCAGGTTGGTGTAGACAGAATCAATCTTCCCATTGAAATCTACTGTTAGCTTCTGTTGGCCTTCAATAACCTGATCAAGCATTGTTTCTATCTTGCTTTCCTGAGTCTGTGGTGGTGGATTCTGGTAAGATGAGTTTCCATAATTCCTGTTGTTGTTGCTATTGTTGTTGTTGTAGGGTTTCTGGTACTGCGAATTCTGGTTGAAGTTACTCCTTTGCCCAAAGAAGTTCCTTTTTCCATTCTGGTTTCCAGACCTCTGAAATCCAGTTCCACTGATAAAGTTCACATCCTCCTCTACTTCTGCTTTATCCTCTGTGTCTACAGCATCTGCATCCTCTACTTAGCAAACCTGCTTCCTAAGAAGCTTGTGAACACTATCCAACTTTGCTTTCACTTCATCCATCTGCTCCTTCCCAAGGATGGCTGCAGATTTCCTTCTCTCAAAGTCAGTGTTCTTGGTGTTGTTACTGGATGCCAAGTTCTCTATAAGTCTCACAGCCTCTTCTGGATTCCTAGTGTTGAAATTCCCTTCACTAGATGTGTCCAGAGCCATCTGATATTGCAACGCGATGCCTCTGAAGAAAGTGCTGAGTAGCTGCACTTGGTTGAATATGTGGTCTGGACAATCTCTCTGGTAAGACTTGAATCTGATCCAGAAGCTTCTGAAGGATTCTGTAGGCTCCTGTGTGAATGTAGCAATCTTTCTCCTCAAGTTTTCAGCACGTGCCTCATCAAAGAAGTTACACAAGAATGCGTTCTTGATGTCGGCCCAGGATGTAAGAGATTCTGGTGGTAACTGCTTAAGCCATTGCGAAGCTTCTCCAGCAAGTGAGTACTTGAATAGCTTACAGAAAAGATAGTCCTCAGGGACTCCATTGGCTTTAATAGAAGATATGAGATCCTCGAACCTCTCCAGATGGTCCATAGGATGCTCCTGAGATAACCCACAGTAGGGTGTCTGTCCCACGAGTGTGTAGCACTTTGGCTTCAACTCAAAATCGCCTCTCTGGATAGCTGGAGGGCGAATGGCTGATCTGTTGGCATAGAACTGATCTGGATGGGTGTAATCAGCCAACGTTCGGGGTCGAGCAGCTCCTGTAGCTTCAGTATCAGTCGCAGGGATTACAGCCCCTTGCTCTATTACGCAGATGACCTTCTAGATCATGCAGGTTTCCATTCTCGTCCTGTCTGAGTATCAGTGTCGCAACCATATCTCGCGGCTGACTATCGATCAATGTAAGTGTCGAGCGATGTCGGGTGGAAGATATCGGTCGACGGAAGAGTGGCCTCGGTCGACAGTGATGGGCGATTGTCGGTCGACGGAATAAGAGTCTAGGTCGACGGTGGTGTGCGAGTGTCGGTCAACAAACTAGTCTGCTGTCGTTCTATGCGGAGTGTCTTTCTTTTCGGATCGAACGTTCCAAGCTTGCAGGATCTTCTGAGAATAGCAGTTGTTTTCCTTGTTGCTTCTGGTACTACTAGGCATGCACCTGAAAAGATAAGAAAAAATTTATGTCAGAAAGTGGTTTTAAGAAGTAACCTAAACGAAATCAGACTAAATCTAATGGCGATCAAAGCTCCCCGGCAACGGCGCCAAATTTGGTGTCATTCAAATTACCCTAAGGAGTGAATTACTCTCTCGAATTAGAGGTTCAGTTGTAGTACTTAGGGATCAAATCTACATGGAGCTAGGGAACACAAAAGATCTAATCAGAATGATTAAGCTAGGTTGATTTTGATAAAACTTAAATAGCAGGTTTTGAACAAGGTAGTTTCTCGGTTGGTTTGATTGAGGTTTTGAAAATTAATAGAAAATAGCTAGATTTAGGGTTTCTATTCAGGTGATCAGGATTATAATTCAATAGATGCCTAACGGTTGTTTGCATGATATTATAGAGCTCAACTTATAAGAACAAATCGATCAGCTTTCGCTTGTTTAGACTCGTCTATTGACTAGATCTAATGATCTCACCAATCTGCTTGATCAATTAGAAAGTGTCGATCGATGATTCTAGAGAAATATTGATCGATACATCTTTTACACCGTCGATCGATTATTCTATAAGAATATCGATCAACACGCTCTAGTAAGCTGCACGAGTTGAATAAATGCTCACTAAGAGTTCCTAGATCAGCTTCCGTCTTTTGTCTAGCAATCCTAGTTCAATTAGGATAGATTCAGGATGAGACCAAGCAATAACTTGTACCCTAGGTCAAGGTTCTAGTTAGCTATTCTAAACACACAAGCATTAAGAGCATCCTTATGATGAATATCACAACTTAGCAATCTATAGTTGGGGCTAATCCCTCATAACATATTTGAACCCTAAACCTAATAATGGAACTACTCAGACATAGCTAAGCAATTCATAGCAACAAGGTGTAAAGAAAACTGCATATATAGATAATAATGGAGTTTCAATCACAAATCTCTTTGGATCTTCTCTCCAACTCTAAAAATCCCTAAAAACCCTTTTCTGTGTAAAACAAGAGAATAGAAAAGCACACTTTGCCTTAAACACTTTGGCAAACTATATATATTAGGTTAAAAACTCGCCAGGGGTAATCTTGTAATTTGATGAAGTTTTGGGCTTTAAGTCTGCTGGAACCAATCTGGCTTCTGTGCTTCGCCGTCGATCGATGTCACAGGATGTGCATCGATCGATTATTAACTCTAATCGTAGACTGCTTCGCTATCGATCGATGGCACAAAGTGTGCATCGATCGATTATTGACTCTGAATGTTGACCTCCGGTCTGGTTCGATGGTCAGCTCGGGTGAAATCTCTTTGATGCTCTAAAATGCTCCAAAATCATCACTTTATTGCAAAACACTCCTGAACCTGAAAACACACTAAATAGACTCCAAAACATAATAATTATATCTTAAAACACTTATATACCATGGGTGAAAATGGGTCCAATCTATGGTATATAATGTGTCGCACACCAATTTCGATGTGTCACACGGTGATACAGAAATTGATCTTGATGTGGATGTTCTAGCTGAGTATCATGTTCCCTTTGGTAAATTTTCTAAACTCAGTGACAAAAATATTCAGCTGATACAAGATACGGCGGTGTTGAAGGCCTAAGTAAGCATCCTTGAGATAGAACATGTTGCACGAGATATAAAACCAAGCAAAAAGATTGTAGAAGTGAATGTTAAATATGAGGAAACCAATAATTAGCTTCTCAATGATCTGGTTGTTGAACAAGAGAACAATAAAAGCTTGGAGCAGAAATTAACAAGATGTGTGAGATGTTCAATCAAGAGCAAGAGAAAAATCAACTACTCGAAAGACGGCTCAATGGCAACTACATGAATCTCAGGATGATGAATAAAGGATCTGAAACTTTAGATCATCTGTTATCAGTTGGACAACCTCAAAAGGTACATTGGGGTTTAGGATTCAAGGGTGCTGCTCTAAAAAGTCAACCTAGTCCAGTCGATGTTATCAAGTTTGTAAAAATTACTACATCTCACCGTGAAAGTAGCTTGAAAGTTGAGAAAAGTCATATATTTGCATCTGTAGAAAAGGAACATAAGGCTCATAAAACACTACACTCTCCAAAGCCTGTAATAACTCGAAGGAATGGATGTCTATTTTGCGGGAATCATGAGTTTTCTTTATGTTATTCCTGGAGAAACCAGATTGAGCAGCTTAGAGGATGGATCTTTTTTTATGTGGAACCAATAATGTATGGACATGTATGGATAACTAAGAAGGATCTATATCCTAAATTAACGAAAGGTGTGTCGCCCCAGCATAAAAAAGTGTCATACACTCGAATGGAAAATCAATATACTGAAACTGAAGAACCAATTCAATAGATTAGAAGGTATTGAGAGGGTTCATGTTCCAACAAGTATAATGAAGTTTTTCACAGATTTTTCACTCAAGTAAGGGAAAAGTATAATTGATTTGGGGGGGGGGGGGGGGGGGGGGTTAAGTTAATACTTTGGTGGGGTGTATGATGCATATTGTGCTTAACGGATAGTGAGCTTGGGTTGTAAACTCAGTGAATAAGGAGGGGAATGTAAGTTCAAGAAATTGGAGCTTGATAGGTTGCTGCAGTGGTGGAGCTTTGGTTCGTGTACATGTGTTACATATGGAGAATGATGTGTGACATAAACTTCAGAAGAATAAAAAGAAACGTTAAGATGTGATGATGTGGAATATTTCCATATGTTTGGTTGACAAAATAAACATTAAGAAATATTATTAGATCAGGATTGGAAGATTTTGTGATGCTAAATATTGGAAAATATATTAGACTATAGAAAAGATTATTTTAATATATATCTTGGCTTTTACCTTTATATTTTATATTTACTATAATTGGTACTTTTATCTATTTAAATTATTTGATGTCATAAATATTTTTTTTTTTGATATGCATATTTTTCTCTTCTTCAGATATATTTCATCAAATATTTTACTAAACAAAGATGTTTCCATTTTAAAGTAAAATATTTCTGTGAAACTTTATAACAATACAAGAAATATAGCACACTGAAAACGCTACCATATGGTTTACATAGCGTTTCCATAATCGCTATGCAACCGCAACTATAATCAATCAGCCCCCCCCCCCCCCTCTAATAGCGGTTTTTAACTCTATGATAAATGGAAATATTGTAGTATTAATCGTCAACTATAGTATAGAATTTATAGCATTTAAAATGTGCTATGATGTACGTTTTCATAGTTTTTTAGTGTTGTAAAATATTTTATAATGAAATAGATATAATAATATTTTCATAATACATATATGATTATAATTCAAAATTAAGTAATTGAAAATTAATTTGTAATTTAAAATAAATAAGTTTTATTTATAAATTAAAATCGGTTTACAAATAAGTTATGGTTTACAAAACTAAAATTAAATTAAAAAATAAAGTAAAACCAGAAAAAATAGAAACTAAACCTAGTGTCGTTATCAGTTTACAGTAAACAAAATCTATTAAAAAAACTAAACCTAAAAAACAATATATGCTTAGAGCATTTGCAACCCTACTCTATATTTGACTTCAAACTCTATTTTGCAGGTAAAAATTTCACCAACTCTACTCCATATTTAACTCCAAAATAGAGTAATAGACATGATTACTCCAAAAATAGAATAAACCAATTCATTACTCCAAAATAGAGTTTAACTTTTTTTATTTATAAAATGGTCCTCTAAATATAAATATTTTTGTTTTAGTTATATATTATTATAAATGAGTATACTAATATTATTTTATTATATATATTATGAATTTTTTATTATTATTTCTTAAATATATAAATATTCATCTAATGAACTACTTTTATGCAACAAAATATATAAAATATAAAACATAGAGATCCTACATATTAAAAAAAAAACAGGTACCATAAAATAAGAGTAACGTAAAATAAATTTTACAACGAAGAAAATGGCTCAATAATTCGGGAAACTATTTCTGGATCCACTTAGATTATCAAAATATTGTCCAAACGAAGTATATGGAGGAGCAGCTTGTTGTTGAAGACTCTAATTTTTTAAAATTTGTGCTTGTTGGGCTTGAATATATGTTAGAATATTTAGATCTTGTACGGATTCAAGTCAAAAAATAAAATTTTATTTTCTTCCCTCAGTTCTTTCAATGCATTATTTGTTTTGAATCTTTGTGCATTTGCCTACTTTAGTTGCTCCAAAAGTTGTTTATTTCCTTTCAATTTGGATTTTTTCATTCCTCTTGGTCTTTGAGAGGAAGATCCGCCAATAATGTCATCATCATGATTTGAATTCAAAGAAAATGAAGGCAAACCTGGGATGCTTGTGTAGGAGAATCTATGGTAGGATTTTTGGTTTCCAAAGATATATATATTCGGAACCACATGAATCTGACACCTTCTTTTTTGACGTACCACCAATAAACTTTTCAAAATTCATAAGAATATTCCAAACATGATCAAATTTCCAACTAGTTTTGAATTGTGGATCTTCCCTTGCCATCAACTTAGCTAGATTGAACTATACCTCATAAAAATAAATAAATTATTCTAACAAATTAAGTATAATCGACAATTTATTGAAACGCCACTTTCGTGTCTATTTTCACATTGTTTGATACATGCATGGAGTCTCTTTGTTGCTTTTCCATTGGTTTGAACTCGAGATTGCATAAATTTTACGTAATACCAACATATTTTTATCAATAAGTCTGTATACACAACTTCACTTTATTGGCTTTTATATTTTAAATTGTAAATAAAGAATATCTTCATATGTCTATAAATACCACTAGATTTTAGTAGTGGTCATCACAATTTTAAAAACACATATTCCCTTGTTCTTTCTAAATTTTATTTTCAAAAATGAATTTCAATTTCAGAAATATACCAAATTTACTTGGTTCATCATCATCATTATCATCATCTTCTCCGAAGATGATGAAAATATGGAAATCATCAATAATCTTAATCATCAAGAAGATGTAATACATCTTGCTATTGCTAATAACGATTCGGTGATTCAGTTTTTTCTTCATCAACAAAGCAACAAAGCGATTCATGGTGGCTCGGTTCTAGGCTGTTGTTTCATCCACCGTGATCGAGAAATTGCATATTGTAGATTGTTCAACGATTACTTCACAGAAAATCCAAACTACAATGATGCTATATTTCACAGAAGATATTGTATAGTCTCGTCCTCTATTTCAGTGTATTATCGATGCAGTTGAAACTCATGACATGTACTTCACACAACGAAGGGATATAATGGGTCGACTTGGTTTATCATCCCCTAAAAAGATAACAGCGGTGTTTCGGATGCTAGCATATGGAGTTCCGGCTGATGCCACAAACGAGTATACAAAAATAGGTGAATCAACAGCAATCGAAAGCATGAAGATATTTTGTCAAGCAATAGTGTAAATATATTCATCATAGTATGTATGGTCACCAACAGCTAATGATGTTGCTAGACATCTTTATATTTGTGAAAAGCAGGGTTTTTCCGGAATGCTTGGTAGCTTAGACTGCATGCAATGGCAATGGAAGAATTGTCCCACCGCTTGGGCAGACAATATGCAGAATGGAACACCGGCGATAATTCTTGAAGCTGTTGCTGATTATGATCTTTGGATATATCATGCATATTTCGGAATGCCGGACACCAACAAGGGTATCAATATGTTGGAGTCTTCCCATATGTTCAGTATTACATACATGGAAAGGAATATAACATGGGCTATTACTTAGCTGATGGTGTATATCTAAAGTTTTTGAATATAGTTCAAACTATTCATGAGCCAATAAGTCGAAAGAAAAAGTATTTTGTTATGCAATAAGAAGCATATAGGAAATATGTAGAACGAGCATTTAGAGTTCTTCAGTCTCGTTTTTCTATTGTGAAAGAGCCTGTTCGTTTCTGGAAGAAAAATGTACTCCATGATTCATCCTTTGAAAGTGACATAGTTTTCTTCTGCACACTATTATTTACTTGTCCTGAAACAGTCTTACCATCAAGAAAGTAGAGTGAGCCACTCAAGGTATCTTGAAGAGCCAGCTTTCCATTATTATAGAATCTGGTATTCCCTTCTCCACCTGAGTGTTTGAAACCAACCACATCCAGTGTACCGCTGGAGATCAAGTTTCTTTTGAGTGTTTCATTCAAGTATTTGTACTGATTTGGAAGTGACTTCATCAGAAGAATAGCCTGAATTTCCTCACATACCTGCATATTCACACTTGACAGATTCGATACTTTCTTCAAGAAATCATCAATATTCTCATCAATCGTCTCTGATTCTTTCATCTTGAATGTCTAGAACTTATGCTGCAAGTGTATCCGATTCGGTAAAAATTTAGAGAGATACAACCTTTCCAATGTTAACTAAGTCGATGTAGCGTTTGTGCACATCTCGATCTTCCACAATACATGATCGCCAACATTTAGGATTGTTAAATTAATCGCTTTCTCAGATCTTTCTGACCTCTCCAATTCTTATCTCTGCAACATCTATTCGAACACATCTTCATCCTTGTCTTTCTTAATCACCGACTTTAGAATCGATGTTTCCTTCAGCAACACATCCTTCAATCCCAAGACTGAGAGATGAGTAAGCATGCACTTCTTTCACAAAGAGAAATCTCCTTTCCACCAGACCTCTCGACCTCGATCCTCGCATTCGCCATTTATTCAATCAACCTCAAAGCTCATAAACCTTGATTCAACAGCCTTGATCTTTGATACCACTTGTTATTTTTCAAGCTTGGTTCGAACGTCACACACAAACTCTGATAGTGTTTAACCGTAAACTGTTTCATAACCGTAAACCGAGAGCAATAATCTACTGGATATTAAAACCAATGTCTTTTCCAGTCACCCGCTCAATCGTCTATCTCAACTTGGTTTAAGTTTAATACAAACTGATTCTTCATCACCAACATAACAGGAAGCACCTTATTATCTTTTTGGTAGGTCTTTGAAGTCTTTCACTTTGCAAAGGACAATCCCGCTTGAACATATATGCATCTAATCTATACTAACCATAGAAAATTGTTTGCTTTGCAATTTTTCTCAGTCGCATTTAAACCTCGAACATTTACAACTTACAAGATAGAATCTAATTGGTTAACTAAGATCCATGGGCGGATCTACTTGTTTTGAGGGTGGGGCACGTGCTCCACACTAACTTTTATTTTTTTTGTTCGTAACATAATTTTGAATATGTAAATCTAGCATATTTGGTTTAATTAAGTTAATGGTGCCACACACTCACGTTTGACCATACGTTTCTTCCATTCTTTTTTTAATTTATTTTGTTATTTCCAAATTTAATGTCTTTAATTACTTTTTGTCCTTATATTTTAATTTTTATCATTTCTTTTTTTTTGAACTGAGGCTAATTTTTACCATTTTTTCTTAAACTTAGTTAAATTAGTTATATATTTCTAATATGTTCAGCTTTTTGTGTAAATATAAATTTTGGATTTCAAAATTCTTATTTTATACTCCCCTATTAAAAAATTTATATTATATGCTTATTACAAAATATCAAAATATAATAATAAATATGTTATTTATGTGATTAACTAATAATAATTCAATAAATACAAATAGTTATTCAAATTTACAGTTTACCATTATTATCTTATATAAAATGTATTAAAAATATAAACTATACATCTTACAAATAATTTTTATTTCTCAAAAATACATATTTTCAAAAACTTTATCTAACGGAAAGATTATTGCGACATATATTATTTATATAATAATATAATAAAATTGTAAAATATTTTATAAATTATATATAACTATATTGTGCCCCATATAAAATATTTTTCTGGGTCCATCCATGCTAAGATCTGAATGGTCAATTAATCACCTCATTAGCGACAAATGACAAATCTAATTAGATCATATGTGGAAAAGCTATATGACTAATATAATATTGGACGTCAGCCTAGTTTCAGTAATTAATTAAGAAACCCTAAACATTGATCAATTATATTGGTCATGTTCTAGTATTTTATCTTATATTCATTAAAGGAAAGGTTAGCCTAAAATGGCAACACCTAGACAATAATTACTTTACTTATTCAACAACAATAATTAAATTTAGAATAATTAGCAAATGAACAAATTTGAAAAATCGTTTTCTGATTTGGCCATAAGATAGATTGTTTGCAAACTAATCAGTTTAACTAAAAAAAACAAACCTCATTTTCCATAAGCGTACATAAAGATATTCCTTCCATGGATAATTAAATTGTATGGCTTTCTAAATATGGTTAAAAATCGAACACCAGTTATGGTAATAGCTAATTATTAAATACATCTGTAGTGCAGTGTAACCTTCCCACTACATCACGGAATAATACAGAGAATTTTGTTTGCTACAAGACAAAATAACCCAGCTCTGACCACCACCAATTTTTTCTCGAACCCCAAAAGATTGCATGAGCGGAATTTCCAATAGCCAACAAATTTTAATTCAATATGGTAGTAGCTTAATCAATAAGTATGTTAGTGTCAATTAAGAAAATAAAATATGTATATTAATTATGATTATGAGGGAGATGATTGGGTGCCTTCTATATGCAGTGGTAGTGCACTGAGAAAAAAAAAACAATTCACCAAAATTAACCATTATGTTCTTTTTTTGGTAAAAAACCATTCGGTTCTTTGTCTATAAATGGCCTTCAAGTTAACCATTATGTGTGTTATCTGATTTTATCAGTAAAGTGATGACATCTTTAAATACATTAAACTTTAGGTTCCGAAATATATATATATTTTCCATCTATTATATTAAAAGAGAAGTCATGACTTCTCATTTATGTGTGATATTTAAGAAAATGGATCCTAACTAGAAATCACAACTTATTCATTTAAAATAGACATTTCTTAAGAAATCATATTTCATTTATTTATAATTAACATTTTGACATCATTAAGATATCATATATTAAATAATCAATATATATAACAACTTCACCTATAAAAATTGTTTTACCTTTTTAATTATAGCAATTTGTTGACAAAAAAATCTAAAAAATCTTATTAAAATTTAAAATATTTTTATAAAATAATGCATTAATTAATTTTGTAATTTGTAGTATAATATTATTATAAATTAATGTTAATTAAGATTTTATTATAAAATAAAAATTTGGGACTAATAAAATTTGTATATTATTTTTCTTAAAATTTCTAATTATAGTCTATCTTATCTACTAAAATAGAAATAATGACTTATTTCATGTATGATTTTTTTAATTTGGACCATCCTTTAAATTTTTTATTAAATATATTTTATCAAGACTAATAATATATAGAACCTTTGAACTATGTTAATCACAATATCTTTTGATACCTTTTCATTTCAAATATAAATATATATTTTTAAAAATTCTAACAAATCTGTTGAAAAGATTTCAACAAGATCTTAATTTTCAAAATTATATCTAAATATTTTCACTAATTTCAAAATTAGTTATGAAATATTATTATATATTTATATATTTTATAAAATTAAAAATATGAACTCTATCCTATCTTATCTATTATATAATCATAATCAATCATTTCAAGAGAAAATTATTATATTGAGCTAAATATGATAAAATTATATTAAATTGTTAAATGTATATATTTTATTTTCTTAAGTATTTATGTTCTAAATATAATATGTAGGTACCACATGTTAACGTTAGCAAACTATATAATACATGTATAAAAATTAACATGTATTTCATTAAAGCTAATAATATAAAATCTTTTCTATCATCATATCTTTTCATTTTAAATATAAATATATATATATATATATTTATATATATATTTTAACAAATATGTTTAAAAATATTTTAACAATTTCTTAATATTCAAAAATTTTATGTAAATATTTCAACTAATTTCTTAATTAGCAATGAACTATTATTATGCATTAATATATATTCAGATATTATTTATAAAATAAAAATAAATAAATAAAAAATTCTTATTTTTATCTATTTTGTAATAATACATGTTAAATGAAATTATTATAGTGAGCTAAATATGATAATCTTATATATTCAAATAGAAGTCATGACTTATTTCATGTGTGATTTTTTTTTTTGACCATCCCTTAGAAAATTACTTAAATAATTTTTTTATACATATTTGAATTATTCTAAACAAACAAATAAAATATATATTCTCAGATTTTCTCTTAATTACATCCCAAAACAACTTTTTTAAAAAAGATTATTTACAATATAAATATATATTCGTATTTAGTTAAAATATAAATGTATATTTTGTTTTCACTTAAGAAAACCTTTTAAATATTTAATGAATTTCGTAATTATTTATAATATACATGTATATTTCATTTTTACTAAAATAAACCTTTTAAGTATCTAACTAATTTTTTAATTATATTAAACTCATCTACAATTTTATATTAAATTTGTGATATTAATATAATTAATATAATATTTTTAATGTAGGTTGATATTAATTACACTTAATGTAGATTATTTAATCAAAGAATTAAATCATACATATAATTTGATTAACATATATGTATGATCAAAACCTAAAATAAAAGTAAAAGGAAAATTAATATCTAAGTTAATAGTAAGTTGAATGGAATTTGTCGTAAATATCAAATAATATAAGATTTTAATTAGTGTTCATGTATTAATAAGAGAGATATCACTAAAAATCTGAAACAAAAAAATAAATTCATGTATGCAAACTATAAAATTGTTGTGTTTGAAAATAATAATAAACTATTAATAATATGACAAATATTAAAACTATATACCACTAATCATGTAAACCAAGTAGTTACATGTATAAAAATGAAAATAATCACCCGCACGGTTGTGCGGGTTGAGATCTAGTTGGTATTAATTTTCCCGATATTTTGAGTCTCTGACCCATCATCAATTGTTGAATACACTTATGAAAATTTGTTATCCATAACTAGTAAATATATAATAATAAAAATAAAAAATCAAGTTTAGATATAAAAACAATTTTAATGAGTTTTTTGAGTACTTAAGATGATAGAAGTATTTAACTATCTTAATATTCAAATGTTGAAATATCTATTCACAGTTATTTTTGAATAGTTATTTTAACATTTTATATGTATTTATTTTTCTAACTAATTATTTGATACTCAGAGTTGAAAATACTCTAAGTTACATAATAAGGTTGATTATTTACACTCCAAGACACATTTTGTCTTGTGAATTACACGTTTAGTCACTTCCCACTTAAGGAACACAATTTGCTTGTGAAATGTCTCCCTTGTCCTCGTTTTAGACAACTCAAGACTCTCCTAACCATTTCAAAACTAACCATGGTTCACCCCTTTTAATATTTTTAAAAGACTCTTCCTTAAATACTTAGGGAGAGAGAAACTGTATCTTCTCTCCGATGAAGCCATGTCTCTGCTCAGATCTCGTCAACCTCAATCTCTCTAAGATAACCAAGCTAATCATTGCTACATACATGGTTTTTTCTCTCTTTCTCTCTCACAGCTACTTTAATTATCTCTGTTTCTTACTATTATTATAAAAACTTGTCCTTTTTTTGTTTTCTGAGTTTTGATATTCTCATAATTGGTTTTTAAGATTTGTTCTTCTTGATGTATCTTTATTTTAAAAGGTCAATTTTTTTTGTTGGAGCTATCTACTGTTCTTGCCAAGCCTTTTCAGATTTGTTCTTCTTGATCACGATCATCCACATCCACAATCTCTCTGTTTTTATTTTTCGACAAATTTGACGTCCACACTTTGTCTGTCCACAACTCTTTTTTCTATCAGGTTTAGAGAGGACGTGACGACGAGCAGATCCGACCTCCGTTGTGGAAAAGACGACGACAAGCTCTCGTGTCTATTATATTTAGTGATTATGTTTTGTGGTGTGTCTATTAGAGATTTATAAGGATGATGTAAACTCTTGTTTGTGACTGTGACTATAAACCCTTCCTCATGATTAATAAAATTGGCCTCATCTGTTTATTGAATATTTTGTTTGGTTGATTGGATTTAGAAAATGTTTTGACTCAATGAAACAGTTTGTGGACTTTCTATTCAATTCTTAACTTGACGACTATAGTTTCTTGATATTCTATCAGTTATCCACATCCACAAATGGCAACAGTGAACTTTCGTCCACATCCACAAACAACAACCATTTTCAGCATCCACAAACACGTATACACATATGCATATCAGAGAGACTCGCTTCAACACGGTAACTCATAGACATATTGTCTTTTGTCAAGGTTCAAAGACTCAAAATACGATCTTAGTTAATATAGTTAATATGAAACCACATTTTTCAAATCAACACTAAGACCTGTACAATTTTTGTATACATTTACGGTGTCCATGTCCACAATTTTTTTCATATTCAAATTGCAAAAATATACCAAAATGGATCTTAAAATGTAGAGAACAAAAAGACATAATTTATGATAACAAATTTATTTATTTATATATTTTAAATATGTTAAAATAATCACATAAAGAAATAGATGCGATTGATAAAGTAGTATCAGAAAAGTTCAAGTAACTCTGACCATACGATCTATTTGCACTCTTTATATCTAATGGCTCAAAAAAACATAAAGAAGAAGAAAAGAAAGTGAGCGAGTGGAGAGAAGCTGGCAGATTTAATAAATAATTTTTTTTTTATTAAAATCGAAACTAACTCATCTCTTCTTTTCGTTAACTAGAGCAAAAGGGTAATAGAGTATTAACATATGGGGGGAAGAAGGAAGAAGTGCCTCTCAAGTGGAATGTGTCTTGTGGAGTAAAAAAAGAGAAAAAAATGTCCTTTTGAGTAATCAACTCAATAAAGTTCCTATAAATAATATATCTATTACTAGAAAAATTTGTGAATGAGAACATTCTTCGCAAATTAGTTACTGCGAGAGATTTGCGAGAGATTTTCGAGATATAGACAAATTCTAAAATTTCTCACAAATTTACAAGGAAATTTTAGTCTCGTAATTTTAATATGGATTTGCAAAGGAAAATTAGCGTCACCATAGCCATATATTTGTGAGCTTTATGAACTAGTTGAAATACATTTTTTATAAAGGCATCTAATCTGTTGGAGGGAAATTTTGTCGCAATTCAGTAGAATACGGTCTTTTTCTTACAAAATTTTTGTCGTAATACCTTTTCAAAAAGGTTGCACTTCCAGTTTTAATTCTATAAATAGCCCAACATGAGTATATGTAGTTCATACGAAATTCAAATCTTATAAAGGATAAACAAAATTAATCAAGATTTTTATGCAGATATATTTGCAACATGAAAGAAATGCATTACGAGTGTTAGGTTTGGGACTTATTATCTGGGATCCGGATTCGATCCGAGATCCGCTCTGGATCCGCTCCGAAAATAGGATATTCGGGGTGTCTGGATCCGAATCCGGATAGTAAAATCAAGGATCCGTCGAAACCGAATCTGGATCCGGATATCTTAATTTTAAGATTCGGATCCGGATCCATACTTTTAAAATATATTAAGTTTTTAAATTTTATTAAGAATTATATTTGATATATTAATATTTATTCATAAAATTAGTTTTATAATACTATATTTTAATTTTTAAAATATTATATTCATATTTATATTTATAAATCTTGTATAAATATTTAATTTATGTATTATTTTAGAATTTTAATATTTTTTACAAATATTATTTTTATTTTATTAATTAGTTTTACGAATCTGAATTCGGATCCGAATATCCGTGGATAGTAAACCTCAGTAGCTCATTCTATCCAGAGTCAAGCTAGATGACTATAATCAAAGCGCTGAGTGTGAGGCAACCCACTGTTAGTTACGACTAGACGATTACCACTCAAATCGCCCGACATGACACTGTCGATATCGATCGACATACACCAAACAATAGCGATCGACGAAGGCGACTCAACATCGATCGATACGGATCACGGTCAGGTATATCGTTCTACTTTTTCGATATCAGTATATTTTATTTTTGCCTACGCCTTCACAGGACAGGTTATACACTGAGGACAGTGTATGATTTAAGTCTGGGGGGATAATTACTTATGATATTTACCTTTTGACTTCATCTAAAAATGTTTTCAAAATGGTTTTTATTCACTACAAGAAAACACAGCTTTAGCGACGAAGATTAGCGAGGAAAATAAAACCTCGTAAAATAACGTCGCCTTTACGAGTTACTTACGAGGAAAATAAAAAGCAACGTCAGTTCGTCGTAAATTAACGAGGAAATCATTTCCACGTAAAAAAGACGTAAGATAACGTGGTTCTTACGTGGAAAATAATGTTCCTATTAATGTCGACGTAAATTTAGCGTGTCCTCTACGAGGAAAACCTTTGCGTGTAAATAACGACGAAATTTCGAGTCTACCAACTTTGTAGGTGTAACACGTTTTTTTCGGCTACCTAACAAAATTTCGTGGTTATTTCGTAGTAAAATCTCAACTACCAGATTCGAAAATTTCCTATAAATATGAACCTTTGAAGATCATTTTAAACACACCAAGAAGAAAAAAAATGAAAACTTGAAAGAAAAAAAATGTCGGGCTCCGGGAATATTTTCGAGTTGCGGAGGTGGATGTATATGCATAGAGATACTAACGGGAGAGTGACGAAAGAATACCTTGCGGGGCTGGAGACATTTATGCATCAGGCAGATTCCACACCGCTGGCCCAAGAAAGCGGTAAGATGTTTTGTCCTTGTCGGAAATGCAACAATTCTAATTTGGCAAATCGTGAAAATGTTTGGAAGCATTTAATAAATAGAGGTTTCACGCCAAATTACTATATCTGGTTTCAACATGGATAGTGTTATAATTATGATGAGAATCATGAAGCTAGTAGTAGTAATAGCAATTTTCAGGAAGAACAACCGGTTGATCATCATCATTTGCATAATAAACATAGTTACCATCAAGAAGAGCATATGGTAGATTTTGATAGGGTTCATGATATGGTAGCTGATGCATTCGTAGCTCATGATGGAGATGAAGAACCTAATATAGATGCAAAAAAGTTTTATGAAATGTTAGATGCTGCGAATCAGCCACTTTACAGTGGTTGTAGAGAAGGTCTCTCTAAATTGTCGTTGGCAGCTAGAATGATGAATATTAAAACTGATCACAATCTACCTGAAAGTTGCATGAATGAATGGGCAGACTTGTTTAAAGAGTATTTGCCGGAAGACAATGTGTCTGCTGATTCTTATTATGAGATTCAGAAACTGGTTTATAGTCTTGGCTTGCCTTCGGAGATAATAGATGTTTGCATTGAAAATTGCATGATCTACTGGGGAGATGATGAGAAGTTAGAAGAATGTCGATTCTGCAAGAAGCCACGATTCAAGCCGCAAGGACGGGGACGTAATAGGGTACCGTACCAAAGGATGTGGTACCTACCAATTACAGACATATTGAAAAGATTGTACCAATCAGAGCAGACTGCTGGGAAGATGAGATGGTATGCAGAGCACACTCAGACGGATGGTGAGATGACTCATCCATCAGATGCAAGAGCCTGGAAACATTTCAACAAAGTACATCCAGAATTCGCTAGCAATAGCCGGAATGTGTATCTCGGATTATGCACAGATGGATTTAGTCCATTCGGAATGTCAGGGAGACAATATTCATTGTGGCCATTCTTTCTTACGCCATACAACCTGCCACCGGAGATGTGCATGCAACGGGAGTTGCTATTCTTGACCATATTAATACCTGGTCCGAACCATCCAAAAAGGTCTCTGGATGTTTTCCTACAACCAGTGATAAAAGAGTTGAAGGATTTGTGGTCAACAGGGAAGAGGACGTATGATTGCTCAACGAAGACGAATTTTACGATGCGAGCGATGCTTTTGTGGACCATAAGTGACTTTCCTGCCTATGGGATGTTGTCTGGATGGACTACACATGGGAGATTAGCTTGTCCATATTGTAATGGAACGACATATGCATTTCAACTGAAGAATGGTAGGAAGACAAGTTGGTTCGATTGTCACCGTCGATTTCTTCCCATTGGCCATCCGTACCGAAGAAACAAGAAATTGTTTAGGCACAAAAGAGTTGTGAGAGACACTCATCCTCCATATTTAACTGGACAACAAATTGAAGCGCAACTCGATTACTATGGAGCTCTGGAAATAGTTCCTCGTGGTGGTAATTGGCATGTCTCCGGTAATATGCCTGATTTTTACGGTGTTCAGCATAATTGGCACAAGAAGAGTATATTTTGGGAGTTGCCATATTGGAAGGATCTTCTTTTGCGCCACAACCTCGATGTGATGCATATAGAGAAGAATTTCTTTGAGAACATCATGAATACAATATTGAATATCCCAGGGAAGACAAAAGATAACATAAAATCGAGGATGGACTTGCCGGATATTTGCTCAAGAAGTGAGTTACATATAAAAAGCAATGGACAAGTTCCCGTTCCGATATTCAGATTGTCTTCAGAAAAAAAGTCGGTGTTGTTCAACTGGGTGGCATCAAAAGTGAAGTTCCCCGATGGGTATGTTTCAAATCTCTCTAGATGTGTTGAAAAGGGTCAAAAGTTCCCTGGGATGAAGAGTCATGATTGTCATGTATTTATGCAATGACTACTTCCTTTTGCATTTGCGGAGCTACTTCCAACAAACGTACATGAAGCACTTGCAGGTAATAAATTATAACCCAGTAATTTTATAATGGTTTAGTTTGCAATAATATATGACTAATGTGTTTTTTTTTTGGAATTAGGCATCGGAGCATTTTTCAGGGATCTGAGCACACACACTCTTAAAGAAGAAGTTGTGGAACAGCTCCAGGAGAAAATTCCCATCTTATTGTGCAACTTGGAGAAAATTTTTCCTCCGGGATATTTTGATGTCATGGAGCATGATGCACCCCAAATCGGGAAGGATCACTTTAGCCGGGTGTTGGTTATGAACCGAGAAGGCAAAGGCACTTCTGGAACTGGGATGGATTGAATGGATCGTCAAGAGGTGCGGAATGACTCTTGATATACCCACGATCTAAGGCTAACCACCAAAGAACGGATGTAGTGCGTTGGCTAACCACCAAATAACACACAAAGATGATTGGCTGACCACCAAATCAACAAGCCGGTTCAAACCGATGAACTAGCTAAAGAACTATCTCTCTCACTCAGAGAAAAGAAACACAAATATAACTCAAACTTAGACTAATTTTATTGAATGAATTCAGTTCCTATTTATAGGATTACAAAGAGATGAAAGGATAAAAGATAATAAATATATTTGTGTAAAAACAATGCATAGAAAAAGAAATCTTTGACTAGAACATGATAAATGAGTCAAAGGTGTGGAATCTGATGAAGACTGGTCAAGGATGGTGATTTTGAGGAAGACTGGTCAAGGTTGTCGAATTTTAGGAAGATTGGTCAAGACATCCCTTCATTAAATGCGCCATGTCTGAATTCGCGAGAATCGAAGATCATCTGATTTGAAAATGGCATAACTCCCACATCTGAACTCCGTTTGAGCTGATTCTTCTTTGAGGAGCTCCGGAATTGAGTTGAGCACGTTCTCCAAGTAATTTCATGCGTAGAAGCGTCGTGGTTTGGAATATATGAGTCAAACAATGAACATATATCATTGCTGCTTCCCATGATCAAGCCATGCATGTTTGTTTTGCTCGGTCCGCTATCCCAGGGCACATCATTCCCTTCCTCTTCAAAAAGATTTGTCCTCAAATCTGAAACATAAAAAGGAAAAGGGGTATATGCACATGAATCATAATCAACACATTGCTTATCTTGAGTTTGGTCCGGCTCTTGAATGGAAGAAGACCCTTCTTGGTTTGCTCGATGATCATGGATTTGTTCTTCATCTAGCACCTCCATTTGTTCATGTGTGAAGTCATCAAAAATTGTCAATGGGACTGAAATTTGTTCCCTTTCTGGCTCGGTTTCAACATTGTCATTCTCCAAAGTCACCAACGGTTTCTGTTTTTGACACTTGTTAGCATAATGACCGATCCTATGGCATTTGAAGCACCTGGTAAAATGAGCTTTGCTTGTGGTTTTCACAGCTTTGCTTTTATCAGAAGAAATCTCATTAGTTTTCAAATTAGAATTTGAAAGATAAGAAGACTTACATTGCTGTTTTGATGTTGAAGAAGTGTTGGTGTTTCCCTTCCTTTTGAGCTGTCGGATAGCATGAATTGCCTTATGCAACATCTTCTCCAAGCTGGCATAAGTCTGAAGCTCATTCTGATCAAACACATCACGGTTGCTCCTCTTGGCTTTGGTGAAGGGACGATCACCACTTCTGATTCTCTTCTCATCATCTTCGAACCTGTTTTGCCTCTTCCTTTGGTTTCTTTGTTTCTGCACAAAATCAAACCCATTAGAAACAAACTGTTTCTTATTTCCAAAAATCATTTGCTTTTTTTCTAACACAGTTTTAAAAGGGAAGTAAATGTCTTGTTGTGGTTTTGATTTTTTTGAGAAGTCCAAACATCCTGAAAAACACTTAACAAAAGAGTTAGCAAATAATATCCCTCACACTCTCAAAGTGTTTAGCTCACGATTTTTAGGTGATCACTCGGAGTTCTTTTCACTGGTTCAAAGGATGATAGGCAGTTAAAATTCAGCAATCAAAACCCCAAAGCAACAATGGTAAGAGATAGATAGAGAGAAAATAGAATTTTTTGTGAAATCCGCTTTAACCACCCCAAGGCTGGATTTCTCTTCAGCCAGCAGGATTACTCTTCCACCACCTAGCCAAAAAAATCAAATCTTTTATTTTTTTTTTCGTTATTGTTTTTTTTTTTATGGCCTAAGTAAGAAGGTGGCCCGGATTTAAGATAGAAAGAAGAAGAAGTATTTATAAGAATATGAAAAGATAGAAACAAACCAGCCAAAGTGGCTCTCATACCAAATGATGCACCCCAAATCGGGAAGGATCACTTTAGCCGGGTGTTGGATATGAACCGAGAAGGCAAAGGCACTTCTGGAACTGGGATGGATTGAATGGATCGTCAAGAGGTGCGGAATGACTCTTGATATACCCACGATCTAAGGCTAACCACCAAAGAACGGATGTAGTGCGTTGGCTAACCACCAAATAACACACAAAGATGATTGGCTGACCACCAAATCAACAAGCCGGTTCAAACCGATGAACTAGCTAAAGAACTATCTCTCTCACTCAGAGAAAAGAAACACAAATATAACTCAAACTTAGACTGATTTTATTGAATGAATTCAGTTCCTATTTATAGGATTACAAAGAGATGAAAGGATAAAAGATAATAAATATATTTGTGTAAAAACAATGCATAGAAAAAGAAATCTTTGACTAGAACATGATAAATGAGTCAAAGGTGTGGAATCTGATGAAGACTGGTCAAGGATGGTGATTTTGAGGAAGACTGGTCAAGGTTGTTGAATTTTAGGAAGATTGGTCAAGACATCCCTTCATTAAATGCGCCATGTCTGAATTCGCGAGAATTCGAAGATCATCTGATTTGAAAATGGCATAACTCCCACATCTGAACTCCGTTTGACCTGATTCTTCTTCGAGGAGCTCCGGAATTGAGTTGAGCACGTTCTCCAAGTAATTTCATGCGTAGAAGCGTCGTGGTTTGGAATATATGAGTCAAACAATGAACATATATCATTGCTGCTTCCCATGATCAAGCCATGCATGTTTGTTTTGCTCGGTCCGCTATCCCAGGGCACATCAGAGCATCTAGCTATCCACCTCCCATATGAGGCATTGCTTTGTGGACCTGTACATTACGGATTGATGTACCAGTATGAGCGAACCATGAAATATTTGAAGGGAAAAGCCAAAAACCTCGCAAAAGTTGAAGGTTCTATAATTGCTGGAAGTTTGACGGAAGAAACTTCTCACTTCACATTGTACTACTTTGGGTCAAAAGTACGTACCTGGAAAAGAGCTCCTAGAAGATATGATGATGGTGGTGTCGCGCCAACATATGCAGTTGCTGGTGTTCCAGACATCTTTAGCCAGATTGGGCGACTCGGTGGGAAATGAAAAGAGGTTTGGTGGTCGAGTGAAGAAGACGCCCATAGTGCACACACCTATATTCTACTCAATTGCGAGGATCCATTGATGCGTTATTTTGAAAGGTACATATGGACACTTCTAAACACACATAATAAATATAAATTATATAATTGTGAAATTAAGATTAATTGATATAAAATATGATTTTACAGCTTATTTGTTTCTCAAGTCGAAGAAACATTCCAAGGTATATCCACAAGTGACGTAGACAAAAGGAAAGATCAACACTTTATTAAGTGGTTGAAGAATCATGTATTAATTTTTACAGCTCGATCAAATTATTTTTTCATACATTATATGTACTAATATTTCAACGTTCTCTTTTTCTTAAGGTTGATTATGACGACGATGCAGATTATCCTAAGTGGTTACACGAAGTAATTCAATCTCCACATGTAAAGGTCACCACATCACAGATGTATTTCACACGAGGCTATACTTTTCACACATATGAGTATGGTAGACAACGGGTGACCAGTAACTATGGAATATGTATGAAAGGGGAAACATATTTCTACGGGATCTTGACGGAGATTATTGAAGTCGAATTCCCAGGGATATTGAAGCTGAAATGCGTCATCTTCAAATGTGAATGGTTCGACCCTGTCGTTAAAAGAGGTGTTCGGTTTAACAAATTTGGTGTAGTTGATGTCAATGGTGGACGAAGGTACAACAAATTTGAGCCTTTCATCTTAGCTTCACAAGCAGACCAAGTTAGCTTCCTTCAATACCCTCGGATGAGAGAATCAGGAATAAATTGGTTATCCGTGATCAAAGTTACACCTCGTGGACGAATCATAAGTGGAGAAGAACCACCATTGCAAGAAGAACAGATAAATGTAGTCGAGGAACCTGAAGCTGCCATAGACAACATACTTCTCATTGATCCGCATAACCATGAGTACGAAGATCTTACCGACGATGCGACGGACGAAGCTGTTGAAGACGAGTTTAATGAAAATGATGATGTTTCTAGTGATGACGAGAATGTCGATGTATCCGATTGATGTATTTGTATTAATGTATTTCTTTTAAGTGTATGATTGATTTTCAGACTTAAGGAATTGTGGTTTTCGAATTGTGGAATGGAATAAAAAGATTGAGGTTAAAAGGAAGATGGTTGGGGTTTGGAATATATGAAGTAGAAGATAAGGAAGATGGGGTTTGGGGTTTAGGTTTTGGATTTTAGGGATTTAAACATAAACCTCTTTATTTCCACGTAATATAACGTGGTCTTTACGACGAAAGTGAGAATTAAAAACACGGGCCTCGCGATTTCCACGTAAGCAGAATTCGTCGTAAAGATCTCGCAAGCTTACTTGGAAATAACGAGAAACATTTAATTATGAAAAAAAGAAACACGTTAATTCCAAGTAAGAACAAATCGTCGTAAAGACCACGTTAGCTCACGTGGAAATAACGAGAAACATTTAATTATTAAAAAAAATAAACACTTTAATTCCACGTAAGCACAAATCGTCGTAAAGACCACGTTAGCTTACGTGGAAATAACGAGGTTTATGTTTAAATACCTAAAATCCTAAACCCTAAACCCTATCTTCCTTATCTTCTACTTCATATATTCCAAACCCCAAATTCTAAACCAAAATCCTAAACCCTAAACCCTATCTTCCTTAGAGATTGATGGGTTGTATAAGAAGTAAAGGTTGAAGTTATAAGAAGTAGAGGTTGAAGTTATAAAGTTATAAGAAGAAGGGGTTTGGAGTTTTGGGTTGTAAGGATTTAGAACAAATCCTCGTTATTTCCTCGTGGAAATAAGCACGGGCCTCGCGAATTCCACGTGAGTTCACGTGGAACTGACGAGGAATACGGGAAACGAAGAGACTAGCCTAGTTATTTCCTCGTTAACTCACGAGGAATTAACGAGGAAAACTACATCTATATATACCAAGACCATTTTGTCACAATTCAGAATTCATAAATATTAAAAAGAATAAAGATTCTTAAAAAAGAGAAGAGAGGTCTGGAATCACGAGTGCGAAGACACGGTCTCTTCCCACTTGTGATTCCAGTATCTTTCTTCTCTTTCTTTGAAGAATTCTATAAAAATAGAAGAAATATCCGGAATCACGAGTGGGAAGACACGGGCTCTTCCTACTTACGATTCCAACAATTACATAAATCCTAAAATTATAATTTGGAGTTTAGGATTTAGGATTTTAGGGATTTATGAAAGATCCTCGTTAGTTCCTCGTTACTGAGAAACACGGGCCTCGCGATTTCCTCGTAAAGGAAAACACGGGCCTCGCGATTTCCTCCTAAAGGAAAACACGGGCCTCGCGATTTTCTCGTAAAGGAAAACACGGGCCTCGCGATTTTCTCGTAAAGGAAAACACGGGCCTCGCGATTTCCTCGTAAAGGAAAGCACGGGCCTCGCGATTTCCTCGTTAACTTACGTGGTTTTTACGTTGTAATCTATCCTATATATATACCCACGAACTCTCTCACTTTCTCATTTCCTCTCCACTTCCTCTCTAAAAACATGGTAAGTCCTCTCTCTTTCCTTTGATTAGTTTAGGGTAGTTTAGGTGGTTAGTGTAGGGAATTTAGATAGGTTTATGGATTTTAGGTTAGTTAGTGTTGATTAGGTGATTAATTAGGAATTTAGTCTATAAAAATTTGAAGTTTGAGTGCTAATTTTGAATGTTTTTTTAATAGGTACGAAAGAACAAACTTACTGCCCACTACAGACAGATGTTCGGTGAGCCGGGTAGTCGTTTACAGCCCGGTTCTTCTTCTACAGCACCTAGTTCTTCGGGTCCGGATAGCGTCCCAGAGACTCAGTCTTCTCAGAGAGTCTCTCCTTCTGGTGTACAATCGGTTGCACCACCGGCTCCTCATGATCATCATGTCCCAGAGGTGCCACCTCCTGTGCCACCTCATGTGCCTCCACCGATGGCTGCGGAGATGCCGGCTCCCATTCATCCCGATCTGATGGTGCCGCCGAGTGATCCTTACTCGCAGTACACTGTCAAGGACATTCTCGCTCAGCCAGGCAGAGAAGGTTTACCAGTCATAGACCCCGACCGACCGGACGGAACTTTGTGGTATGTTACATTTTTTTACATTCTTTTAAAATTTTTTAATAACATTACTATCTAATTTATACTTTAAATTTGTTTTTTTTAGGTTTGGGGTTGACCATTGTCTCGCATCAGACGTAACCGACACGATGAAGGGTTACTTCTCCATGCCACATCCGAACTGGAAGAAGACGTCCATCTACATCAGAAAGACGTGGTTCAAGATTTTCGCTGTAAGTTACTATTAATTTATATATATATATACTATTATTTTTTAATTTATATTTCAAATTTTTTTAATACTAATTATTACCTTTTTTTTTTCTGCTAGAGCAAAAGTATCATTGGTCCTTGGGGGTCAATGAGAAGGTGAGGAAAGCGTTCAACAGTAAGGTGAAAGCTCGCCTGTTGGACACGGTCTCCAACTGGAAGGGGGATTGGATCGTGAAGGGATATGACCGTGGTAAACCCGCTGAGCTCACCACGGAGGTGTGGGATGGCCACATCCGTTATTGGGAAACTCCTGACGCCATAAGAATCGCCCAGGCTTGCTCTGCCTCCCGTAACACGGTAATGAGCAGGGTCACGGGCCGATGCTTCACTCTACGGACCAAAAACCCCACGCCGCTATCCGTTTGGAGATGGTACGTAATTAAATATTGAATTTAATTAATTTCTTTTATATAATATATTTATATATACTAACTCTCTAAAATATTTTGTAGGCCAAAGAGACGGGACAGCTCCCGACTCTTCTGGAACTTTACGAGAAGATCCACAAGAACAAGTCGGGTCGATTCGTAGATCCTAGGTCCGAGCAAATCTTCAATGAAGTTGCTGACCGGGTTCAAGAGCGTCAGACCCAGCTGACAAAGCAGTCTACCGACGGACTACCCGTGACCTTATCCACAGTTGAAGTGGATAGGATTTATGAGGAGGTAAATTTAAAAAAATTATAATTTTTAAATTATTCATTTAATTTAACTTTAAATTTTTACTAACAATAATTTTTTTTAAAGGTTGTCCCTAAGAAAATGGGACGTACGTTGGGGATTGGTTCCGTCAACGATGTTCCGAGAGCAACATCATCTTATGGTCAGAGACGGGAAGACGAGGTCACTGAGCTGCGTAACGAGTTGGCCTCGACAAAAACTGTGTTCACAGCTCGACAGGGTGTAGTCGAGGGCTTCTTGGACGTCATAGCGGCCACCCGGAATGGGAGTCCTTGTTGCGGAACTTGCGACGACAAAATCCAATTCCAGGCGAGTCGACAAGCGAGGCCGATAACGAGGCGGATGTAGAGAGGAGGAGTGATGAGTTCTACCGGGCGATGAACGAGCCTTAGTTTTTTATTTCCTTTTTATTCGTTGTAAATATAAATTCTAATTATTTATGAATAAATATATTTTTCTTTTTATTGGTTGTGTATTTTAATTCAAATTTTATAATTATAATTAACATTATAAATATTTTCCTGATTATATTTTTTTAATTCTGTATATATAAAAATCGAAGTAAATTCCTCGTTAAAACTCACGAGGAAATAACTTGGTAAGCCTAACGTGGTCTTTACGAGGATTATCTTTCGAGTACATTACATGTCTTTCACGTGGAAAGTTTACGTGGAAATGACGAGGAAAATTAACGTGAAATTTACGAGGATATATTTTCGTGATTTTTACGTGTAATTAACGATAAAATATTTACGTGATATTGACGAGGAAACTTTTTGTGGTCTTTACGAGGAAACGTAGCGAGTTCCTTACATGGAAAGGTTACGTGGTCTTTACGACGAAAACTTTTCCTCGCTAATTGACGTGGAATTGGCGAGGAAATACGCGTTACGACGAACGAATAACGACCAAACGTTTTTCCTCGCTATTTCCTCGTAATGCCTCATTAACGACGAATTCACGAAGAATTCAGCCGTCGTTAATCTTGTGTTTTCTTGTAGTGATTGAGTCAAGAAAGGGATAATGATATTTTAAATTTTCACTTTTTATCTAACCAATCTTTTAGGCACCATTCTTAGATTTGTTGATGCAAAATGTACTATAGATGCTAAAGTTGATCACCTATCAGCTATGACAACGCTTTTATTGATTGTCTGGAGGAACCAAAGCTGATTTCCAACCTAACCTGACATTCTCTGCTTGTCTTGGGGCTTGGTATACCTGGGATCGGATGCTTCAAACAAGTCTGGAAGGTAAACCTTGTGTAGATAGTTTTATCACCTTCTCTCTCATTTTCGAATTTAGATTTAATTTTCGTATTCAGTTAATTAAAAAAAAAAAAAAAAATATATATATATATATATATATTTCGAAAATAAGCTTAAATTTATGATATAGGACTAGTTAGTTATTACTTAGGAAGGAATTCGAACAGGGTTTGGCGGTTACCCCCCTCAAGACTTGATTCATAAGAATTCTGTAGGTAAAGGATTTGAACAGGGCTTGGTGGTTACCCCCTTCAAGACTTGCTTCGCAATGAATCCTATGATATAGGTCAAAAAGAAGTGAACATGACTTGGTGGCTACAACCATTAAGGCTTGATTCATGGAAGCCTGTCCAATCTTGGTCAATGTCTTGCAAATAAAAGCAGACCTGACTAGGAGAGAAATAGTAGAGAGAGAGAGGATAGAAACTAATTTTTAACTGCAGGTCCAGATACTTGTTTGAGCAACCTTGCATCCTGTGATCGATACTTCCAAGGTAAAGCCTGCACTTTCATTTTTATGTACATAAATGAAATCAGTAGAGGGGTTAGTCAGACAGGATTGCTAAGTTGTTGGCTAGATGATCAAGGTTGTTTAATTAGGATATTGCATAATGTACTTCTGTGATTGACAGATTCTTAGATGTGGTTTGCAACAAAGTAGAGGTTATGATTCTAAGTTTGAATTTGATTGAGTCCCTGCTTTTTAAAACCTCTTTCACAAAAGACTGCATTTGTGTTTGCTTAAGGACAAGCAAAAGGTTAAGTCTGGGGGAGTTGATATACCATGGATTTTACCCGTTTTTACCCATGGTATATGAGTATTTTTATTACTATTATCTATATTTTGGAGTCTATTAGGTATGTTTTCAGGTTCAGGAGCATTTTGGAGAAAAGTGATGTTTTAGGTGCCTTTTTGGAGCTTAAAGAAGAGTTCACCCGAGATCAGACCAGAGGTCGACATCCAGAGCTACACATCGATCGATGCACACTCCATGCTATCGATCGACACACATTTGCCGAAGGACGATACATCGAGATCATAATCGATCGATGTACATCCAGTACTATAAATCGATATCGAAGCGGCAGAAGACAAGTTGGACTTGGCCGAACTTGAAGCCCACGACATCACATTTTTACAAGATTACCCCTGACGAGTTTTTAACCTAATGAACTCATATTTATATATGCCTAAGTGTTTTGGCACCGTACGACGATTACAAGTTTCTTATAAGTTTTTACCTAAGAGTTTCTTTTCTACTCATTTTCTTTTTCTTTACTTTGCAAGTTCTCAATAAAGTTCTATACAGTTCTTTGCTTGTTCTTCTTAACAAAGGTTATAGGATTCTAGATCTAGAGGAGAGATCCAAAGAGATTTGTGATTCGAACTTAAGTGTTCACTCCTCTAATAGATCTATGAACTCCTATTATTACCTTGTTACTATGAATCACTTATCCATGTTTGAGTAGATTCATTTGTTAGATTTAGGGTTTAAATAGGATATGAGGGATTAGCCCCAGCCTATATCTGCTATAGTTGTGATATTTATTGTTAGGATTGTTGACTAATGCTTTTTCTAGATTAGCTACCTACAACATGAACTTGGATTGCATTATTTATTTAATACAATTCCTGATAACATCCTAAACATGCTATGACCCTCTTGAGACAAGCGGAAGCTGATCTAAGATCATGGTGAGCACTGTATCAACTCGCGCATAAGTTCTGCTTAGAGCCGTATCGGTCGATACACCTATAGAGTAATCGATCGACGTAGCTAGAGGTGTATCGGTCGATATTCCTATCGAATAATCGATCGATACTGTCGGCGATATAGCTGACCCCAAACACCATTTAGCATGTAAGTAATAGATGGTCTAAATATTGCGAGAGCTGATGGATTCATTTAATAGTGTTGAGCTCTGACATATCATGTAAACAACTTGTTAGCATTTATAGTATTTATAATCCTGAATTCCTGAATACCTACCCTGAATCTAACTACTTTTCTTTATTGTCTTAAACCAAAACCTTTCAACTGAGTAATCTTACCATTACTCAAAAACCTGCATTTACTTTAAACCATTTTCAACCTAGCATAGTCACTAAGATTGCATCTTATTTGTACACTAGCTCTCTGTGGATTCGATCCCTAAGTACTACAACTGAACCTCTTATTTGAGAGAGTAAAGTCACTCCTTAGGGTAATTTGAGTGATATCAGTTTATCAAACAGAATCAAAGTTTATCGATACTGTTCGTGGTAGTGTTCATCCGAACACTGTTCATTCCGTGTCTGAGGGGCACCAGATCGATTTCATCTCAGATAATGACTTTTGGGAAGTGCTCGAGCATGAGAAACTGACGAAAGTGATTTTCTAGTTGAAAATTGCATGTCAATTGGAAGCTCCCTGGTGTCGATCGACACCAACATCTGAGCATCGATCGACACCACTTTTGGGATCTTGCAAAACTGTTCGAATTTAGAGCCACTCAGATTTCGCGGCTCGACACCTGCATCCTCCCACCCTAGCTCGAGTTAATTCGTATGACGTCGATCGACAACAACAGATGAGCAGTGATCGACACCTGCCCATACCATATCAAGTTCATTTACCAGATCTTGATGCACACCGCTTGAAGGCAACTCGAAACCCATCTCACACTTTAGTTTGCTTGAAGACTATAGCGAAGATAAATCAGCAATCTGGAGAAGCACCAGAGTTATAGCAATCAACCCTAGCTGAAACCTCTTTTGTTGAGAGTGTCGATCGACGACGTATACTAGGTATATATCGGCACCAAACGGACAGACTGGTGACAGGCCTTTTCAGGTCCTAATCAAATGTTGTAGAATACAAGATGTCAATCCAATTCTAAGAGATTCTAATGCAAAGGGAATGCAAGTTCATGCTTAATCTAAGTCTATCAAGAAGAGATGATGATTGTGAAACTAAGACAATATTAAAAATGCAATAAAAGATTGAACTTTCTTTCTTATGAGGAGAGTGAGACCCATGGGTATAGGGACTTGATATCAAATGATTAAGCTTCAATCCAAGATGCTAACTTTTCAATCAATCTAATCCTTATGCCTAGACAACAAAACTAAGCAAGCTCTATCCCTAGATGAATGCTCTTTTGCAATGATCACCCAAGTACACCAAATCCCTTTGGCTGTAATGATCAAAGCAAACATGGAGAATGAGTCTAATAGCAATCCTAGCTCCTTTGACAACTAATCCCTTAGGCAAAGCAAGCTAAAAACATAGATGAGTTGGTTCAGGCATTTCATAGAACACCTTCCGGGCATGAAATGCCTATAGCTCTATGCTTGAGAGGCCAACTCAAATATAGCTTTAAAAACACCAAATCTATGCAAGGAAATGATAGATCTAACAATAGACACCTTGGATCTAACTTAATCACTCTCTATCACCCTAACCCATGGATCTTAGATGGATCTACTCACTAATCCACATGCTTACTCTTAAATCCATGATAGATTCAAGCTCAAACATATAGAGAAAGAAAGGATATGAAATCAAACAATCAAAAACACAAAGACAAGATGAGATTAAGAATCAAGATGAAACTTTACTCAAGAGGTTCATGTGTTCTTAGATTAGAAAATGAGATCAGTCCCTCAAAGGGGATACAAGAGTATTTATATGGGGCTTGGAAACCCTTAAAAACATAAAGGAGAAAGTCTAAAAAGCCCTTGGCCAAGTGATTTTCGACCAATGAGAAGCAAGGAGAAAGGAAGAAACTGAGCCACCCGGGTCAGCTAGTGCCTGTCCAGGCCGGGTATGCCCAGGCCGGGTATGTCCTGCTCGTCCGGCGTCCAGGCCGTGCGGCCTCTCTAGGCCGGGTGTGTTCGGCCGCGTGGTGGGCGTCCAGCTGGTGGCAGGACGTGCGGGTGTGTGTGGCCGGGTGATACTAGTCGGGTGTGCAGGCTGGTACGCGGGTAGGAGGAACTGTGGGACGTCCGAGTGTCCTGGTCCGGGTGGTGCTGGACGCGTCCGGAGCTCGTCTAGCATCAGGACGTGCGGGTCGTCCAGGTCGGGCAGGTGCTGTCGGGTGTCTTCTAGTGCGCGGGTGAGGCAAGGTCGGGTGCGTCCTTGGTCGTCCAGTCCGTCCGTCCCGTGCGGGTCCTTGTGCTCGGGTGGTATGGACCGCGTCCCTTCTAGGCGTTCAGCACAATCAGGACGTGCGGGTGCTTGTCCCCGGGTCGTCCTGGCCGCGTCTTGAGCTTGTCCAGGCGAGGTTTGATGGTTGGCCTCGGGTGTTCTCACCCGGGTTGCTTGACATGCTTCCACTCAATTGATCATAACTCCTCCAATATGGCTCCAAATGTCTTGAAACCACTTCCATTGGAAAGCTAACTCAGAATGCCATGTCTCCACCAAATATTAGCATCAGAAGGTATTCCTGAGGCCTCTGTCCATGTTCATCTTTAAACCCTTCTTTTTCATCACAAAACTCCCAAACATCTTCAATATCTCCAAAGTGTGCTCCAACACCTAATAGGGACTTATGAATGCAAAATGAGCCTAAAGATGCCTAATGCCTAATCTAAATGAGCAAAAATGCATAAGATATGATAGCTAAAAACATGTAAATATGCAAGACATCAACTCCCCCACACTAGACCTTTGCTTGTCCTCAAGTAAACTTTTCAAACACAAGGGGGGTGGATGCAAGGATGGGAACAAAGCCACAGGAAACACTCATAGCACTCAACCTGACATCCTAAAGAAACATAGCAAATAGCATGAGCAAAACTTTCTTATTATGCTCTAGCTTCACAAGGCCTATCAATGACTCTTATGCCTCTACACAAGATGCAATGCCTATCAACCAACATGTTCTCTTATCCAGCCCTCACATTGATTCACACACACACACACAAGGTGAAGTCTCACAAATGGGCACATGATCTCAATCATTTGGCTAGGTGATCAAATGGTCTAATATGGATGAAAAGGAGGGTTCAATGCATCATTTCAAGGTGGCAATCACTCAAAAATCAAGGAGCTAGATCATTATGCAAAATTTATCTAAGACTAGGAGCAATTCATGCATACATGGATCCATCCTCATCATTCTACCCAAATCCTAAGTGATTACAAGTTCTACACCCCTCTTAATTCATCCCATAACCCAAAATGAAAACATACTCACATCACTCACCCAATGAACATTTTCTTTCTCATGATGCTACCTCTAAGGACCTCTATTCACATTCTAAACTCTAACTCTTAAATCTTTCCTTCCCCACTATCTTGTTGAATCTCTTTTTTTTTTTTTTCTTTTTCTTTTCTTTTCTTTTCTTTTTCTCTTTTTTTTTTATATATGCATGAGGGGGAAGGCCAAAGACTTCAACTAAGAGCTTTTCATTCATTTTTTTTTTATTTCTAGGTCCCTAGGGCTTTTCTTTATCAAAACTTTTTGTTCATCAATCTCAACTTTGCCACATCCCCAAACCCAAAATGTAAACAATTAGGTAACAAGCACTTCACTCACCATCCTAGAATCTAGCTCAAATGATGACCCTATGCTAGCAAGAGATGAGAACAAATCCATGTCGCTCCCAATACTCTCAAGATTTTGCACATGACAAGCTATCAAAAGAGGCCTCACTCAAGCAAATCAATGTAGGCTTCAAAGAATGGATAGGGTTCAAGGGTAAGGGAGTGCCATTTGGGTTAACAAAGGGTGGTACAATGGAAAAAGATAACCCAAATGTGTATGAGATCCATGATCAAGTATGCAAATGCCCATATGCAAGAGAGATTAAGTTCATTCAAGTCTAAGTTCAGGATGGAGCTGGTCTTAAGAACAATGCCAATATCAAGCAAGCAAGCAAGTTTCAAGAAGAGCTTTCAAGGCTCAAAGCATGCAAGCTTTTCAAAAGATGCTTAAGCTACTTGATATGTTTAACTAGGGTGTCAAATTCAGTGCAAACGAGTGTTCTTTACAAGGCAATGCTCCATATGCAAATGAATGCAACCTATATGCTCTAGACTCAATCTTAAGGATGCAAGTGATGCAATCTACATGATTCAAAAATTTAAATTTTTTAGATTTTCTATGCATTTATGATTGTACAATGCAATGCATGAGACTCAAAATCACAAAGCAAACATGATCAAATATCCGGTACCTCCCCCACACTTAAATCACACAGTCTCTGTGTGAGTAAGAGAGTAAGAGGTACCTCAACAAGGCAAAATCAAATGTATATACAAAATGGTTGGAGTAATACCACACAAGGAGAGTTGGGCATGGTGCTTGTGGCATGACTAGAAGCTGGCTTGGTTCAATGCAACTAGAGGAGGCTGCTACATGGATCATAAGGCTTAGGTGGCTGACCACCTTTTTTCTCTCCTCTAGTACTTGGAAAAACCTGAAAATCTTGACCACTTTTATTAAAAACTTAAAAGGAAATTCGAAATTGAAAAGCTATATACAAGGATAACCATGGGACTTCCTCCCAAGTGAGCTTGTTTTGAGTCACTTAGCTTGACTACCTTTTCTTTTTGACTAGTGAGAAGGAGGATCCTTCCCACCTTCAAGTGTGATGGTGAGGACTTGAGAGAGAAGTTCTTGAAGCTTGATAGGGTCATCTTGGAGCTGAGGAGTAATGATGGCTCTAGCACTTGAGAATGGTGTGGACCTACCCTTATGCTTGATCTTGTACTCAATGGCTCCATCCTTGAGCTTCTTTGGATGGAGAGTGAGAGTGTGTGAGAGCAAATCAAGAGGTGGAGGATGAGGCTCTTTCACTATCTTCTTCTTGCCATGAGTGGCCTTTGAGGTTCCACCCATCCCCTCTCTTTTAGCACTTTCCAAGTGCTCAACACACAACTCCTTAGAACACTCTCCATCAAGACCTTCTTTCTTTCCAACAACCTCTTCATCTTGGGGCTTCTCAACAGCTTGTGCATCACGAGTTATTGTCCCACAATAGTCTGATTCCATTGGAGGTTGGAGAGGGTAGGAGACAGCTTTGTTGACATGCATGAGGGTGACCTTCTTGTTGGGAAAGTCAATGCAAGCTCCAACTGTTGTGAGGAAAGGAGTGCCAAGGATCAAAGGGACTCTTTCTTCAGATGTCATCTTCAAAACAGTGAGGTCAATAGGTATGGTGCATGATCCAATCTTCAAGGGAAAGTCCTTGATTATGCCAAGTGGGGTTGTAGAAGAGAAATCCCCAAAGGTGAGAGGAGGAGTATCTGTTTCCATGCTTTCAATCCCAATACTCTGCACCTTGTCCAAGGAGATGACATTCACACTAGCTCCACTATCAACAAGAGCATCATCCATAGTTAGTTTACCAAGAGAGCAAGACAATGTGAACTTCCCTTGAGATTCAAGCTTAGGGAGGGACTTGGGAGGGATTGGTGGATCAATCTTCAGAAGTGAGATGTCCAAAAGTTCAGCCACTTCAGCTTGGTGGGTGAGAATGTCCTTTATGAGCATCATTTGGACATGAGCAGCATGCATATTGCTGATCTCTGGAAGCTTGACTCCAATATCACTGAGGTCTTTTCTGAATTTGGAGACCACTTTTTTCTGAGCTTTGGTGAGGAACCTTTGAGGGTAAGGGAGCTTATCATAGGGTGATAGCTCAAACTCATTGTCTTCTTCCTTCACTTCTTTCAGCTTGGGGTTGGCATTCTTCTCAACTTGTGTCTCAACCTTAGGTTCATCAATCTTTCCTTGAACCTTCTTATCAGCTCTCTTCACAACTCTAGCTTCAGCTGTGGCCACAACCAGTCTCTTATCATTTTCAATCTGATTTCCAAGCACTAGCCTCTCAATCTCATCAACATCATTCTTATGATCACTCAATGCAATCCCTGAAGAAGTGGAGATGATAACATTGCAAGTGTCCTTAGGGTTCTTCTCTGGTTTCCCTGGTAGAGATCCCATTGGATTCTTGGAGGATGAAGACATGGATGTAACTTGGCTCTCCAAAGCTTTGAGGTGAGAGGCAAGTTGCATGTACTTGTTGTTGAGGTCAGAATAGGTTCCATCAATCTTAGCATGGATGTTCTTGAACTCATCACCAATAGTCTTAGCATTTCTTTCTTGAGCTTCTAAGAGTTGCTTGAACATGGACTCCAAATTTGAACTTGGAGCCTGAGCTGGAGAAGAGCTTCCTTGGGGCTGAGTAGGCTGGTTTGCTTGGTAACCTCCTTGGTGATTGTTGTAGTAAGGTCTTTGCTGGTAGTTGTTTTGGTATTGGAAGTTGGGCTCTTTCCTATACCATGTGCCATTAGCATTGATGAAGCACAGCTCCTCTTGACCTTCTACACCATGAACTTCAGTAGTCCTAGCAGGCAGTTTCTATTGCTGGTTTCCAATGGAGTTAAGCTGCTCTTGCTTAGCCTTCTCTACAAGAAGCTTGTCCAACTTTTCTTGGATAGACTTCAGGGTCTTTCTTGTGTGCTGATCATCTTCATCAGTGCCTCTGTTGGCCCTATCATGCTCCTCACTGTAGACTGAGTCACTCCTGGCCATGTTCTCCACCAGCTCCTCAGCATCCTGCTCAGTTCTGCCCAAGAAGAACCCATTGCTGGTTGTGTCCAATCTGCTCCTGAACTCTGGTAGAGCACCTCTGTAGAAGGTACTAAGCAAACTCTCCTTGGTGAAGCCATGATGTGGGCATTGAGACCAATAGCCCTTGAACCTCTCCCATGCTTCACTAAAGCTCTCAAGGTTCTTCTGTTGAAAGCTAGAGATTTCATTTCTGATCTTGGCTGTTCTTGAGGTAGAGAAGAATTTCTCTAGGAATGCTCTCTTGCACTCATTCCAAGTAGTGATAGAGTCACTTGGAACAGCCTTCTCCCATAGATGTGCCTTGTCTCCCAAAGAGAATGGAAACAACCTCAGCTTGAAAGCATCTTCAGAGACTCCATTAATCTTGGACAAGCTACAGTAGCTATCAAATGTGTCCAAGTGATCAAGGGGATCCTCCACAGCAAGGCCATGGAACTTGTTGTTCTCAATCAAATGCAGTAGGCCTGCTTTGATCTCAAAGTTGTTGTTCTCCACAGCTGGTGCTCTGATTCCCAACCTATGACCATGAATGTGAGGTTGGTCATAGGCTCCAATGGCTCTTGCTTGGCGTGGTTGGTGATGTGGCTGGCGTGGTGGTCTAGGATTGTCAGCTCTTGGACCATTGTCCCCTTGGACATTACCATCTTGAGGCAGATTCTCCATCTCAAACCCCAACCTTTGAAGATGAGCCTGTTGCTCTACTTCTCTTCTTTGTCTAGCTATCTCCCTCTCAAGTGCAGCAATCTCTTCAACAGTAGGAACCAAGTTGGATGCCCCTCTGCTTCTTGTGATCATACACCTGAAAGTCAAAGATAGAAGAGGCAAGAACCAATATCACAAGATACAATAAAAAGAAAAATGACTTAGTCTCAAGCAAATAACTAAATCCCAATGTCAAAATCAACTTAGAACTTGGCAACGGCGCCAATTTGGTGACAGGCCTTTTCAGGTCCTAATCAAATGTTGTAGAATACAAGATGTCAATCCAATTCTAAGAGATTCTAATGCAAAGGGAATGCAAGTTCATGCTTAATCTAAGTCTATCAAGAAGAGATGATGATTGTGAAACTAAGACAATATTAAAAATGCAATAAAAGATTGAACTTTCTTTCTTATGAGGAGAGTGAGACCCATGGGTATAGGGACTTGATATCAAATGATTAAGCTTCAATCCAAGATGCTAACTTTTCAATCAATCTAATCCTTATGCCTAGACAACAAAACTAAGCAAGCTCTATCCCTAGATGAATGCTCTTTTGCAATGATCACCCAAGTACACCAAATCCCTTTGGCTGTAATGATCAAAGCAAACATGGAGAATGAGTCTAATAGCAATCCTAGCTCCTTTGACAACTAATCCCTTAGGCAAAGCAAGCTAAAAACATAGATGAGTTGGTTCAGGCATTTCATAGAACACCTTCCGGGCATGAAATGCCTATAGCTCTATGCTTGAGAGGCCAACTCAAATATAGCTTTAAAAACACCAAATCTATGCAAGGAAATGATAGATCTAACAATAGACACCTTGGATCTAACTTAATCACTCTCTATCACCCTAACCCATGGATCTTAGATGGATCTACTCACTAATCCACATGCTTACTCTTAAATCCATGATAGATTCAAGCTCAAACATATAGAGAAAGAAAGGATATGAAATCAAACAATCAAAAACACAAAGACAAGATGAGATTAAGAATCAAGATGAAACTTTACTCAAGAGGTTTATGTGTTCTTAGATTAGAAAATGAGATCAGTCCCTCAAAGGGGATACAAGAGTATTTATATGGGGCTTGGAAACCCTTAAAAACATAAAGGAGAAAGTCTAAAAAGCCCTTGGCCAAGTGATTTTCGACCAATGAGAAGCAAGGAGAAAGGAAGAAACTGAGCCACCCGGGTCAGCTAGTGCCTGTCCAGGCCGGGTATGCCCAGGCCGGGTATGTCCTGCTCGTCTGGCGTCCAGGCCGTGCGGCCTCTCTAGGCCGGGTGTGTTCGGCCGCGTGGTGGGCGTCCAGCTGGTGGCAGGACGTGCGGGTGTGTGTGGCCGGGTGATACTAGTCGGGTGTGCAGGCTGGTACGCGGGTAGGAGGAACTGTGGGACGTCCGAGTGTCCTGGTCCGGGTGGTGCTGGACGCGTCCGGAGCTCGTCTAGCATCAGGACGTGCGGGTCGTCCAGGTCGGGCAGGTGCTGTCGGGTGTCTTCTAGTGCGCGGGTGAGGCAAGGTCGGGTGCGTCCTTGGTCGTCCAGTCCGTCCGTCCCGTGCGGGTCCTTGTGCTCGGGTGGTATGGACCGCGTCCCTTCTAGGCGTTCAGCACAATCAGGACGTGCGGGTGCTTGTCCCCGGGTCGTCCTGGCCGCGTCCTGAGCTTGTCCAGGCGAGGTTTGATGGTTGGCCTCGGGTGTGCTCACCCGGGTTGCTTGACATGCTTCCACTCAATTGATCATAACTCCTCCAATATGGCTCCAAATGTCTTGAAACCACTTCCATTGGAAAGCTAACTCAGAATGCCATGTCTCCACCAAATATTAGCATCAGAAGGTATTCCTGAGGCCTCTGTCCATGTTCATCTTTAAACCCTTCTTTTTCATCACAAAACTCCCAAACATCTTCAATATCTCCAAAGTGTGCTACAACACCTAATAGGGACTTATGAATGCAAAATGAGCCTAAAGATGCCTAATGCCTAATCTAAATGAGCAAAAATGCATAAGATATGATAGCTAAAAACATGTAAATATGCAAGACATCACAGACACAAACCTGCCATGGAAAAGCAGGCAACGAAAGAAGATATTTCAGTTGAGAAAAGAGTAAAATCTAGGAAACCCTATATTCCCAAACACCTCAGGAGAGAAGTTAACAAAGTGGAACTTGATGGATTTCACAAAAGGGTGAAGAGGGTTCCTAAGGATATGTCTTTCAAGGATGCATATCATAAGTATATCTTGGTAATTTCTTCAGAGAGAGCAGAGAGACAGATAAGGACATTGACTACTATTCAACAAGGTATGACGTAAGTCTAAGAGAACTCTGAAGAAGGAACAAGATCCAGGGAAATTCATGATTCCATGCTGTATACATAACCATGATTTCCCAAACGCGCTCAGCGATACTGAATCTACAGTCAGCATTATGGCTATAGACACTGCTGAAGTATTAGGATTAAAGACGAAACCTTCAAAAGATAGTATCACTTTCGTGGATAACTCCAAAGCAAACTCAGCAGGCATGATCAGGAATGTTAAGGTAGAGATAGGGGAATGCACTATTCCTGTGGACTTTCATGTCATGGAGATGTAGGGGAATGCACTATTCCTGTGGACTTTGAAGGAACCAAAGCTGATCTCCAACCTAATTTGACTACTACTGCTTGTCTTGGGGCTTGGTATACATTAGATCGGGTTCCTCCTGCAAGTCTGGAAGGTAAAAAGTCTGTGTGTTTCTGGTTGCCTTCTCTCTCTCTCTAGATAGGAGAGATGAAGAGAGCGAAGAGGAGATGCAGTAGAGAGTAGAGAGAGAGAGAGAGATAGATAGAGAGAGAGGAGACAGAGACGAGGAGAGAGAAGGAGAGAAGATAGATCGCGATAGATAGCGTCTACGAGCTATAGATAGAGATCTAGAATAGCTCGAGATCGATCGATATGAATCTCTCTCTCTCTCTCTCTCTCTCTCTCTCTCTCTCTCTCTCTCTCTCTCTCTCTCTTCAAGCATCCTAGATATAAAAGATTGAGATGATTTCCTGGAAGATGCAGAGGGGTAGGAGTGTCTCCTGTGATCCCAGTATTCTAATTCAGAAAGGAACAATCACACATTGTGGAAACAAGGGATAGGTAAATTACATGTGACCCCATTATTTGCTACACTTTGTCAAAATAGGAGCTACAAAAGTATATATGTCAACAAAATGAGCAAAGATCGCCTGATCGGCATCGACGTTCATTGGGGTTGAACCTATAAGGATTCAGAGAAGAGAGAAGAAAGGGATCAGAGAAGACTACATGTGTGTTCGAGAAACTTGCTTGAGTAAGAATCCAGGTGTCACTTGATCGATACTCCCAAGGTAAAGCCTACACATTTATTTTATGCAAGAAATGAGGTTAGTAGAGGGGTTAGTCAGACAGGATTTGCTAGGTTGCTGGCTAGATGAATTTGGTTGCTAAGCTAGGATATGGTATAAAGTGCTTCTAGAGTTAGGAGATATTTGATGTGGCTTGCAACATTATAGACGTGATGATTCTAGGATTAAAGATTGTGTGAATCCCTGCTGTTTTCAAACCTCTCTCAGAGAGATTGCCTGTATGTTTTGCTTGAGGACAAGCAAAAGGGTAACTCTGGGGGAGTTGATATACCATGGATTTGACCCAGTTTTACCTATGGTATATAGGTGTTTTAAGATATAATTATTATGTTTTGGAGTCTATTAGGTATGTTTTTAGGTTCAGGAGTGTTCTTGAATAAAGTGATGTTTTTGGAGCATTTTGGAGTACAAGAGAGATTTCATCCGAGATGACCATCAATCCAAACCAGAGGTCGATATTCAAAGTTAATAATCGATCGATGAATACTTTTTGCCATCGATCGATATTGAAGAGAAGGGTCCACGATTGAAGATGATAATCAATCGATGCACATCCTGTGACATCGATCGATGCTGAGCCAAACTGAAGACAACCGACTTAAAGCCCAAGACTTCACCAAATTACAAGATTGACCCTGACGAGTTTTTAACCTAATATATATACTCTTTTTATGGTTTTGAGCAAACAGAGTTTTTTGAGAGATTTTATATTCTATTGTTCTATGGATTTTTGTTGGAGAGAAGATCCAAAGAGATTTGTGATTGGAACTTGATCAGTATTATCTATCTATCTATCTATGCAGTTTTCTTATTACTTTGTTATTATGAATTGCTTGGCCATGTCTGAGTAGTTCTATTGTTAGATTTAGGGTTCAAATAGGTTATGAGGGATTAGCCCCAACTATAGATTGCTAACTTGTTATATTCATCATTAGGATGCGCTTAATGCTTGTGTTCTTGAGTAGCTAACTAGAACCTTGACATAGAATATAAGTTATTACTTGAGCTTGTCCTGAACCTATCCTAATTGAGCTAAGATTACTAGAAACAAATGAGAGTTGATCTAGGAACTCTTAGTGAGCATTCATTCAACCCGATCTCAAAGCTTGGCTAGAGCGCGTCGATCGATACTCCTATAGAGTAATCGATTGACAGTGCCAAAGGTGTATTGATCGATATTCCTATAGAATAATTGATCGACACTTTCTAAGAGAATGAAACACAAGGTAAGATCATTAGATCTAGTCAATAGACGAATCTAGAAGGCGGAAGCTGATCGATTTGTTCTTATGAAGTTGAGCTCTACAATATCATGCATATAACTTGTTAGGCATCTATAGGATTATAATCCTGATTACCTAAATAGAAACCCTAAGTCTAGCTACTTTCCTTTAATTGTCAAAACTCCTCTACCTGAATAGAAACCCTAAGTCTAGCTACTTTCCTTTAATTGTCAAAACCCTTCAATCAATCATCTGAGCAATTTACTTGCTCAACAACCTGTTATTTAACTTTAATCATATTCAACCTAACTTAATCAGCCTGATTAGATCTTAGTGGTTCCCTAGCTCCTTGTGGATTCGATCCCTAAGTACTACAGTTGAACCTCTTATTTGAGAGAGTAATTCACTCCTTAGGGTAATCTGAGTGATATCATCAAGCAATTATTAAGTGCAAGTCTACTAACTATCTTAGCACCCTAGCATCAATTCCCATTGGATAGGAAGGCAAAGAGCATTATCAACTTCATTCAGGCATTTCATCAAACACCTTCCGGGTGTGAAATATCTAATGATCTAGATTAGAGAGGCCAACTCTAATATAACATTAAGAGTAGTAGATAAGAAAGGAAAACAAGAGATCTAACACTAAACACCCTAGATCTTCACTTAATCACCCTTAATCAGCGTAACCCATGAATCCAAAAAGGATCTACTCACTAATCAACATGTTTACTCTTAAACCCATGATGGATTCAAGCTTAACCATGTTTAGAAAGCAATAAAATCACTCAAGAACACAAGAATAAAGATGAAATCTAGATTAAAAGATCAAACTTTCACCAATATGTCAAGTGTTTTAGAGAGAAAATAAGATAAGATCCAACTTTGGGATCACAAAAGTATTTATATGATCCTTAAAATCATAATGGGCTTCATTAACAAGTCTAAGAAAGCCCATAAAATCATTAAAAATGACTAAGTAAAAGGATGCAGTGGCCAGACTTCCTCGCTCCAGCCAGTCGCTCCGGAGTTTTGCTCCAATTAGTGATGAAAAGCCGAGCGGGTAAGTGGGGTCTTGATGGGTGGTCGCTCTGGCTCACAGTGGGCTCTTCTTTGTCGCTCCAAGGGGGTCGCTCCAGAAGGCTGCTCGAGGGATAAGTGACAGCGGGATTTGCGGGTCGCTCCGGTTTGTCCTGTCACCAGCAGATGCTCTGAGTCGCTGTGAAGACCCGCTCTGAATGCTCAGCTCGACTAATGCTTATCTTTCACCTCTTTTTGAACCCCAAGTGCCTCCAAACATCTCCAAGAACTCCAAGGGATACTCCAACACCTGATAAAGACTCATGTATGCAAAATACAACCTAAAGATGACTAAATCCTATTCTACATGATCAAAATGTACAAAATTGATAGCTAAAACAATGAAAATATGCAGGATATCAGCTTTCTTTCCTGAGAACTTGTTCTGCTGTTCTAAATTCCAGATTATTCCGGCTTTGATTTTATATGATGATGTATTCCTCTATTGTAATGTTGGATGTTTAATACAAGTATCTTTTAGTGTTAATATATATAGTTGCTTTTGCATGGTTTATTTACTTCGGGAAAAAAGGTTGGAGGGAAAAAATAATCACTTGCACGAGACTCTTGTCATAAGTCCCTTTTTGTCATACGGTCTTTGACAGAAAGATAGGACAAACTACTAGTTAGTTGGGAGCAGGATGAAAAGAATAGCGAAAGAGCATATTGAACATTGAAGTAAAAAAAATTTATTGAAAAAATCAGATCAAGCGTTTCTCAAAAAATCAGATCTTGCAGAAGCGCTCTCAGCAAATGGAAGAGAAAGGAAAATCTCAATGCTAAAGACAAGATTCGAGCGCTTCAGATACGTCTTGAATGGTTCCAATCTAAGCCTTACCCTTGCCGTTTTATGATAGATATAATCTCAAAGGATCTGTTGCTTGCGTACAAAGAGGATGAGTTGTTTTGGAAACAAAAGAGCGGGGACAAATGGCTGATTTTCGGTGATAAAAGTTCCAAGTTCTTCCATGGTTCTGTCAAAACAAATAGATCAAAGAACCAGATCCTGAAGCTGAAAGATAAGAACGACAAGGTGCAATGGTCGGACAGTGCCAAAGCGGAGGTCGCCATAGATTACTTCTCAGACCTGTTCAAGTCCTCGAATCCAAGTTCTTATGAACCTGCGTTTGAGATTTTCCAACCGAGGGTGACAATGGAGATGAATGAGCTTCTCACGAAACAGATTTGTAAAGAGGAAGTCTCTCAGGCCGTGTTCTCTATTTGCGCAGACAGTGCCCCGGGTCCTGACGGGATGACTGCTGCTTTCTTTCAGCGCTTTTGGGGAATCATCGGAGATCAGATCACTGCTGAAATTCAAGAAGTTTTTGCATCGGGTGTCATGCCAACCGAGTGGAACCTCACGTACTTATGCCTCCTGCCAAAAATCCCACACCCTGATCAGATGAAGGATCTACAGCCAATAAGCCTTTGCTCGGTTTTGTACAAAATTGTGGTTAAGATTCTGGTGAAGAGAATCCAACCTTTCATGCAGGCCATTGTTTCTGTTAACCAGTCGGCTTTTGTGAGAGATAGAATGATCTCTGATAACATCATCATAGCCCATGAAGTGGTCCATGCTTTGAATGTGCAATCGGACATATCTAAGGAGTTTATGGCAGTTAAAATCGACATGTCGAAAGCGTACGACCGAGTAGAGTGGAGCTATCTGAGGAGCCTTTTGGGAGCGCTGGGTTTTGAAAACAAGGTAGTCCAGTGGGTGATGATGTGTGTGTCTTCAGTTACCTATTATGTGCTCATAAATGACCGGCCTTTCGGACTGATTTCGCCACAACGATGGATCAGACAGGGAGACCCGCTGTCTCCCTTTCTCTTTGTATTGTGTACAAAAGGTCTAACCCATCTACTGAATGTCGTTGAAAGGAACGGTCTACTGAATGGAATGCAATTTGCGATGGATGGACCAGTGATACATCATTTATTGTTTGCTGATGACAGCCTCTTCATGTGCAAGGCTACTGCTGCTCAAGTGACGGTGGTGAACCGAATCCTTCATTACTATGGAGCCGCGACTGGTCAGAACATAAACCTTCAGAAATCGTCTATATCCTTTGGAGCATTGACTGATGAAGATACCAGAGCTCAAATAAAAGCAATCTTGGGCATTGAAAACGAGGGAGGAGCCAGCAAATACTCTGGCTTACCTGAATTTTTTTCGGGATCCAAGGTTGAAATGCTTTCGTTTCTAAAGGTGATACCACTCAAATTACCCTAAGGAGTGACTTTACTCACTCAAATAAGAGGTTCAGTTGTAGTACTTAGGGATCAAATCCACAGAGAACTAGTGTACAGATAAGATGCAATCTTAATGACTATGCTAGGTTGAAAATAGTTTAAAGTAAAGTGCAGGTGTGCTGAGTAAGGATGAGATTACTCAGTTGAAAGGATTTGGTTTTGAAAACAATAAAGAAAAGTAGTTTGATTCAGGGTAAGTATTCAGAAATTCAGGATTATAAATACTATAAAGGCTAACAAGTTGCTTGCATGATATGTCAGAGCTCAACACTTATTAAATGAATCCGTCAGCTCTCGCATTATTTAGACCATCTATTACTTAGATGCTAAATGGTGTTGCGGTCGGCTACTTCTGCCGCTGGTATCGCTCGATAGCTCGATAGGAATATCGACCGATACACCTCTAGCTACGTCGATCGATTACTCTATAGGAGTATCGATCGATACGGCTCTAAGAAAGCTTTATGCGCGAGTTGATACAATGCTCACCATGATCTTAGATCAGCTTTCGCATATCTCAAGAGGGTCATAGCATGTTTAGGATGTTATCAGGTATTGCATGTAATAAATCAATGTAATCCAAGTTCATGTTCTAGGTAGCTAAGCTAGAAAAACATTAATGAACAATCCTAACAATAAATATCAAAACTATAGCAATTATAGGCTGGGGCTAATCCTTCATATCCTATTTAAACCCTAAATCTAACAAGTGAATCTACTCAGACATGGCTAAGTAGTTCATAACAACAAGGTAATAATAGGAGTTCATAGATATATAAGAGGAATGAACACTTAAGTTCCAATCACAAATCTCTTTGGATCTTTCCTCTAAATCTAGAATCCTATAACCTTTGTAAATAAAGAACTGGAAGAAAATGAGTAAAAGTAGAAGAAACTCTTAAAACTTCTATTACTGTAAAAGATTGTATATCAAAGAGACGTGAATGAAAAGAAAGCTTGTTTTTAATGCCAAAATACTTAGGCATATAAATATATGAGTTCATTAGGTTAAAAAAACTCGTCAGGGGCATTCTTGTAAAATGTGATATCTTGGGCTTCAAGTTCGGCCAAGTCCAACTTGTCTTTCTGCCGCCTCAGTATCGATCGATAGTACAAGGTGTACATCGATCGATTATGGTCTCGATGTATCATCCTTCGGCTAATGTGTGTCGATCGATTGCAGAGTGTGCATCGATCGATGTGTAACTCTGATGTCGACCTCTGGTCTTGATCTCGGGTGAACTCTTCTTTAAGCTCCAAAAAGGCACCTAAAACATCATTTTTCTCCAAAATGCTTCTGAACCTGAAAACATACCTAATAGACTCCAAAACATAGATAATAGTAGTAAAAACACTCATATACCAGGGGTAAAAACGGGTAAAATCCATGGTATATCAACTCCCCCAGACTTAACCTTTTGCTTGTCCTCAAGCAAACACATAGGCAGTCTTTATGAAAGAGGTTTTGAAAAGCAGGGACTAAATCAAATTCAAACTTAGAATCATAACTCTACTTTGTTGCAAACCACATCTAAGAGTCTGTCAATCACAGAAGCACATTATGCAATATCCTAGTTAAGCTACCTTGATCATCTAGGCAACAACTTAGCAATCATGTCTGACTAACCCCTCTACTGATTTCATTTCTGTACATAAAAATAAAAGTGCAGGCTTTACCTTGGGAGTATCGATCACAGGATGCAAGGTTTCTCAAACAAGTATCTGGACCTGCAGGAAAAAATTAGTTCCTATCCTCTCTCTCTACTATTTCTCTCTTAGTCAAGTCTGCTTTCATTTGCAAGACATTGACCAAGATTGGACAGGCTTCCATGAATTAAGCCTTAATGGTTGCAGCCACCAAGTCTTGTTCACTTCTTTTTGACCTATATCCTAGGATTCATTGCGAAGCAAGTCTTGAAGGGGGTAACCACCAAGCCCTGTTCGAACCCTTTACCTATAGAATTCTTATGAATCAAGTCTTGAGGGGGGTAACCGCCAAGCCATGTTCGAATTCCTTCCTAGTTAATATCTAACTATTCCTAGAACATAAATTTAAGCTAATTTTCGATTTATTTATTTATTTATTTATTTATTGTAGAAGTAAAAAAATTAATTCTAATTTCGAAAATGAGAGAGAGAGGGTGATAAAATTATCTACACAAGACTTTTACCTTCCAGACTTGTTTGAAGCATCCGATCCCATGTATACCAAGCCCCAAGACAAGCAAAGAATTGTCAGGTTAGGATGGAAATCAGCTTTGGTTCCTCCAGACAATCAATGAAAGTGTAGTCATAGCTGATAGGTGATCAACTTTAGCATCTATAGTACATTCTGTATCAACAAATCTAAGAATGGTGCCTAAAAGATTGGTTAGATAAAAAGTGAAAATTAAATTATCATTATCCCTTTCTTGACTCAATAAAAACCATTTTGAAAACATTTTATTTTTATGAAATCAAAAGGTAAACAGCATCAGTAACATCCCCCCAAGACTTAAATCATACACTATCCCCAGTGTATAACCAGTCCAGTGAAGGCATAGGTAATAATAAAGTACACTGATATCAAAAAGTTTAGAACGATATACCTGACCGTGTTGCATATGGATCGATGTTGAGTCATCTTCGTCGATCGCTTCTTTTTGGTTTATGTCGATCGATATCGACAGTGTTATGTCGGTCGATTTCAGTGGCAATCGTCTAATTGTAACTGCAAAAAAAAAACAAATACGAAAAATAAATTCCTAAAAATAAAAATAAAATGAAAAACTACCTAACAGTGGGTTGCCTCCCACTCAGCGCTTTGATTATAGTCATCTAGCTTGACTTTGGATGAGATGAGCTACTGAGGTGAAGTCCAGGTACTTGTTGAGAAACAAGTATCCTCTGTATTTTTCTTCTCTCCGAACCATGCGTCAAATAGGCTTCTTGTGGCTTCATATTCTCTGGTTCGTTTATCCTTTAACTCAATCAACTCATCAGTGATCCTTTGAATCCTCTCTTCATGACTTTCAATGCTGACCGCGTGCCATCCTATCTTCCTGTAGGCATGTTCTGAAAGGTCACTAAGCTCTGCTTGCATTGAAGGCGTTGGATCATCTTGTCTTGGATGGAGCTGGTATCGATCGATTCCTCGGTTGAAATATTGGTCGATGGCTGTTGACGTCCATCGATCGATGCGCTTGTTGCTCGATCGATCGATTCTAAGGGCGCAGGTCTGCTTGCAAGCTGTCTCTGAATGGCTTTGATTTCTTTCAGCATCCCTTCTATGCTAGATTCCATGCTTCCAACCTCGTTAACAAGCGGGAAATACGTTTGGTCTAGACGTCTATCTTGTGGATCATCCACGCTTGTTATTGCTGTGTATACATCATCAGCTAATTTATCCAAATCGGCTCTGGTACAGATCTCTGAAGTCCGTGTATCGATCGATGCAACTGCTTGCTTATCGATCGATGTTTGCTTCTGCAGATTTTCGTGAAGCTTCTCTGCAAAGAGCTTCATCTGGCCGTCGATTTCAGTTAATCGCCTATCGATCGATGTGAGGTTGAGCTTGTCGATCGATGCAATCGATGCAGCCTGAAAATCAAGTTGATGTTGGAACTTCTCAGCCTCATGCTGTGTAGTATCTATGCGTAGTGCGAGTTCCTCCACTTCTTTGTCTACTAAGAAGTGTATATCAGCAATTTTCCTCTCAACTGCTTTCAGACGGGTCAATCCTCCAAAAGGATTGCAAGGTGCAGCGGGGTTCATATCTGCGTGTGCTTCATTGATAAGGCGGATAGATCTCCTCAGCTCTTCTGTGCAGATTCTAAGATCTGCTAGGTTGTGCAAGATCCCCTCATAGGTTGTGGTTTGTTTGATGCTGAGACGAGCTTCTGCTTTCTTCAATTCTTTCCAGATATCTCCAAGAGACTCATCAACCTCACGTTTTGAGTAAGTGGTCGATGGTGTAGGTTCCATATCGATCGATGTGGATGTTACTCCGTCGATCGATATTGATCTTTTCTGGGTATGATTCTGTGCGTTGCGAAGATCTTCAAGTTCCAGCTCAAGACGTTGAACCTTCTTGAGTAATCCTTGGTCTGCACTGAACATCCAGTTCATCTCACTGCGAAGCTTGTCTGTGGCCTCTTCCAAACTCTTTTCTATGGAGAGCTTTTCCCATTTGAGATCCTATTGTATCAAAGCTCCCCGGCAACGGCGCCAAATTTGATACCACTCAAATTACCCTAAGGAGTGACTTTACTCTCTCAAATAATAGGTTCAGTTGTAGTACTTAGGGATCGAATCCACAGAGAGCTAGTGTACAGATAAGATGAAATCTTAATGACTATGCTAGGTTGAAAATAGTTTAAAGTAAAGTGCAGGTTTGCTGAGTAAGGATGAGATTACTCAGTTGAAAGGATTTGGTTTTGAAAACAATAAAGAAAAGTAGTTAGATTCAGGGTAAGTATTCAGGAATTCAGGATTATAAATACTATAAAGGCTAACAAGTTGCTTGCATGATATGTCAGAGCTCAACACTTATTAAATGAATCCATCAGCTCTCGCATTATTTAGACCATCTATTACTTAGATGCTAAATGGTGTTGCGGTCGGCTACTTCTGCCGCTGGTATCGCTCGATAGTTCGATAGGAATATCGACCGATACACCTCTAGCTACGTCGATCGATTACTCTATAGGAGTATCGATCGATACGGCTCTAAGCAAGCTTTATGCGCGAGTTGATACAATGCTCACCATGATCTTAGATCAGCTTTCGCATATCTCAAGAGGATCATAGCATGTTTAGGATGTTATCAGGTATTGCATGTAATAAATCAATGCAATCCAAGTTCATGTTCTAGGTAGCTAAGCTAGAAAAGCATTAATGAACAATCTAAACAATAAATATCACAACTACAGCAATTATAGGCTGGGGCTAATCCCTCATATCCTATTTAAACCCTAAATCTAACAAGTGAATCTACTCAGACATGGCTAAGTAGTTCATAACAACAAGGTAATAATAGGAGTTCATAGATATATTAGAGGAATGAACACTTAAGTTCCAATCACAAATCTCTTTGGATCTTTCCTCTAGATCTAGAATCCTATAACCTTTGTAAATAAAGAACTGAAAGAAAATGAGTAAAAGTAGAAGAAACTCTTAAAACTTCTATTATTGTAAAAGATTGTATATCAAAGAGACTTGAATGAAAAGAAAGCTTGTTTTTAATGCCAAAACACGTAGGCATATAAATATGTGAGTTTATTAGGTTAAAAAAACTCGTCAGGGGCATTCTTGTAAAATGTGATATCTTGGGCTTCAAGTTCGGCCATGTCCAACTTGTCTTTCAGCCGCCTCAGTATCGATCGATAGTACAAGGTGTACATCGATCGATTATGGTCTCGATGTATCGTCCTTCGGCTAATGTGTGTCGATCGATTGCACAGAGTGTGCATCGATCGATGTGTAACTCTGATGTCGACCTCTGGTCTTGATCTCGGGTGAACTCTTCTTTAAGCTCCAAAAAGGCACCTAAAACATCACTTTTCTCCAAAATGCTTCTGAACCTGAAAACATACCTAATAGACTCCAAAACATAGATAATAGTAGTAAAAACACTCATATACCAGGGGTAAAAACGGGTAAAATCCATGGTATATCAATAGGATAAATCTCAGGCGAGACTGGACGGTTGGTATATGCAGCGAGTATCGCAGGATGGAAAAGAAGTGCTACTGAAATCTTCGGTGGGAGGCATTCCGGTGTTTGCGATGTCAGTGTTTCGAATGCCTAAAACGCTGCTTTCAAAAATCTCCAGCATGATGGCCAATTACTGGTGGGGGGATGATTCAAACAAGAGAAAAATCCATTGGATCGCGTGGGATAAGCTCTGCCTGCCCAAGGATCTAGGAGGAGTGGGTTTTAGAGACCTGGAAAGCTTCAACCAAGCTCTCCTGGCTAAACAAGGATGGAAGATTATCAACAAGCCTCAATCTCTCCTCTCAAGGTTTTTGAAGAGTATTTACTTTAAGGATGGAGACTTTCTCTTGGCTCCAATGGGAACAAGACCTTCCTTTGCTTGGCGAAGTCTTCTTTTTGGCAGGGAGCTTTTACAGAAGGGTTTGAGGCATCATATTGGGAATGGTAAATCAACAGAAGTCTGGCTTGACAAATGGGTTGAAGACCCTGAAGAAGGATTGAGAGCGCCTTGGATAAGAAGTTACTCCTTTGATGTTAACCTCAAGGCAGAGGAACTTATTGATCTGAGATCGGGAAGATGGGATGTGAGTAAATTAACAGAGGTTTTTGTGCCTGGGGACGTGGAGATCATCTTAAGGAACAAGCCGGTGGTATCTAAAAAGGACTATCATTCATGGAAATTTAATAAAAGTGGGCAGATCTCTGTTAAATCAGCGTATTGGCTTGCTGTAGATTTGAAAAGGAGAAAGAATCATCCCCAGGCTTTTGCTCTTCCTTCCTTAAACGGGCTGAAAGAAAAAGAATGGAAAAGCCAGACTTCTCCAAAGCTGCGAATGTTCATTTGGAAAGATTTGAGCGAAGCTCTCCATGCTGCTGAACTGATCAATGCTAGAGGAATGACAGTTGATGAGAGGTGCCAAGCTTGCGGGGATGAAGGAGAATCCATCAACCATATTCTTTTCACATGCCATGTTGCTAGACAAGCCTGGGCGCTTTCATCTATACCCCACCCAAAAGGTGGATTCCACTCGGACTCAATTTATGCCAACTTCGACTTTATTTTCAACCTTGACAAGAGGAGGAATCTGAGAAAGGAATATAGCAGAGTGTGGCCATGGATTATCTGGAATTTATGGAAAAGAAGGAATGATATGTTGTTTGAGGGCAGATGCTATGAGCGTGCTGATTTAGTGCTCAAAGCGAACAGAGATGCAGTGGAATGGTTCATGGCGCAAGACATAGAGGAAAGGTGGAAACAGGAGGAGAAGGCTAGCCACCCTGTTCACCAGCGAAATTGGAACCCCCCAAAGCAAGGCTGGAAGATGTGTAATGTGGGGGTCGATTTTGATAAAACGAAAGAGTTGCAGGTGGTGCTTGGGTGTTGCGAAATGAAAAGGGAGTAGTGCTATTTCATAGCAGAAGATCTTTTGCAGGAATAAACTCAAAAGAGGAAGCAAAGCTTCAAGTGTTGTTGTGGTCTATTGAAAGTATGAAGAGTCAAAGAAAAACTCATGTGATCTTTGCTGGGGAATTCGAGGAGTTCTTTGGGGCAGTACAAAGACCTAACGCCTGGCCATCCTTCCTCTACCAAGGTGCCATCATTCATGAGGAACTGCTTGGGTTGGAAGTGTTTGAGTTAAAAGTGGTTAATCGAAAAGCTAATAGAGGGGCTGTTTTCATTGCTCAAAGCGTGAAGAAGATGGATTTGGTGCACTCGTATGTGGCGGCGGGGCATCCAGATTGGTTATTCGAATTCTTTGTTAATGAAAGCAGAGACCTCTGATTGCTAGTTGGGTGTTTTTTGTGGCTTAAGTACCGGTGTGTTTGATAGAGGGTCAATAGGAGGTTGTGTTGATGGGTTGTTTTGTTACCTTCTTTGTTTAATCTCTGTCTGTCATGTGCGGCTGAGATTTTAAAAGTTTGTATGGTGTCTTTGCCCTTGTGGCATTGAAAGGAATGAAATCTTCTTTGTCGGAAAAAAAAAACTAATTTCGAAGTATTTACTTGAAGTTAACATATAAAAAAGGAAGAAATTACTCTATAGAGAAACTGCATGAGAATGCATTGAGTATCTCAATAGATTTTATGTGTTTTATAAAGAAACAGAAGGGAACAATTATATATGCAAGTGAGGTTGCTCTTAAATGTCAACAGTTTCTTTTCTCTCCGATTGTCTCACACCTCACAGGTCGGCAAAATATAAAATTCGTTTGCGCACAAAATTATGTTTTTTTGTCATCCAAAAAAAAATCAGCTGCAATTACTCGAAGATGCATTAATGAATTTTCTATTTTCAAAATATTTATCACAATAATAATATACTAAGGTTGACATTGTTGCAAACTTGCAATTATAAAATGGGATCGATAGAACCCAAAATCATTTTAAGTGGCGTGGTAGTTAGATGTAGTTTCGAGCCGACGCAACCTCTTTTTGTTGACTTTTATCATGCACCAAAATAACTTAATTTCGGCAACAGTTTCACTTGATTCTCAAGCCATTTGGAGAAAATAAAATTAAAAATTTTAAACCAATAGAAACAATATATATCTTCTATCTGAAAAGGTAAAACCAACTCGCGGAGACAACCATCGGAAGTGGTACATGATTGCATGCATAATGTGACACACTTCTCTTTTCTAGCTCTCTTTTTTTTTTTTGACAAGACTTTTCCAGCTCTCTAAAGCAAGAAAAAGGAAGAAAAGAACTTCTACACTAATCTAGACCATTAATCAAAAAATATTTCAAAATAATTGAGAAAATTACCATTCCATTAATTTAATTCAGTGATGGTTTTTTTTTCTGGATATTTCAGCATAATTTCTTATGACTACAACATTTATATCTAAATTCAAAGAATCGATGTTGAAGGTTTTCTTACCAACTTACCAATATAATACGATCTTTGATATCACGAATTGATCATCAAAATAGGACAAACTTAATTAAATAGAGACAAAAGGAGAACTAAATGACATAATTCTTGATTGGCCATTTATTGGAAACAAACGAGAAATGATATCCAGACAAACATTTGCTTCCAATAGATTAAAATAGAAAGAAAAAAAACTTGCAAATTAAGTAAATAATCGTCGTAAAGGAGAAATGAAATTTAGAAATCAATCATGCGTAGGTGCAGCAGTGGCGATAACTCTGAGTTTCTGAAGATTGAGATTGACGACAGTGTCCACAAACATTTTGGTGTCCTCTGCCGTGTTCCCCTCGGGAATATCAACCGTGCAGGATTCAAGAACAACCGTGTAGACTTTGCCCGAATCTTGATTCAAGAACTCGTTGACCGATGTCACCGATTTGTAGTTGTTAAGCGGTGCTCTCCGCCAACAACCCTAAAGCTTAGGGCATGGTGATCGTCGTCGAGAAACTCGAGCCGCTCTGTGCTAGTGGAGGCTGGGAGGCCGGAGATTACAGTAACTTCCCGGACGCTTCGAACGCCGTCGTCGCCCGACACACGGCGGCAGCTTTTGACGAAGTGTTTGTAGCGTTGTGGGTTGTCGAATCTGCGAATGAGAGGCCAAACCACGGAGGCGGGAGCGTCGATTCTTTGGGCTACGAGAGAAGTGCAAGTGGTTAGGTCCGGTTCGAACTGGTGGTAACTATTGATAACTAGTTCGAGGGTTTTGTGCTCCTCGTCGGTTAGGCTTTTCACGACTGGGGAGGAGTCCATGATGATGAATAGATCACACGTGCGACGTGTGTGGGGGTGGGAGAAAATTAGGGTTCGATGAGAGAGAGAGAGAGATGGCCTTCTTGCTGTAGATTGGAGGGGGGGTTTGTAAAAGAGATGAGAATAAAAGACAGTTCTTCTTTCGGGAGCTATATGTGGTATTTTATATTCATCCATCTGAAACCCATCACTGTTTTTCTTTTGACGAATTTGTCCCTCTGCATTTGTTTATTGTTATTCATCAAATAGAAAGATCAATAAATACTAAACTTCTTTTTAGCTAAAATGAGACGTGGCTACTACAACTTGACGCGCTGATGTATGATTTAACTCGTGTTCAATGTAAATTTATAAATAGTTGGTTTTATAAAAAATGTCACATGTATATTTTTTATATTTTGTAATTTACATACATAATATACTATTATTTTATAATAATATAGATATTTGATAATAATTTTTTTTATATATAATAATTGATATCACTCAAATGTTTATCCCTAAGAAGTGACTTTACTCTCTCAAATAAGAGGTTCAGTTGTAGCACTTAGGGGTCGAATCCACAGAGAACTAGTGTACAAATAAGATGCAATCTTAGTGACTATGCTAGGTTGAAAATGGTTTAAAGTAAAGTGCAGGTTTTTGAGTAATTGTAATATTACTCAGTTCAAAGGTTTTGGTTTAAGACAATAAAGAAAAGTAGTTAGATTCATGGTAGGTATTCAGGAATTCAGGATTATAAATACTATAAATGCGAACAAGTTGCTTGCATGATATGTCATAGCTCAACACTATTAAATGAATCCATCAGCTCTCGCAATATTTAGACCATCTATTACTTAGATGCTAAATGGTGTTTGCGGTCAGCTATATCGCCAACAGTATCGATCGATTATTCGATAGGAATATCGACCGATACACCTCTAGCTACGTCGATCGGTTACTCTATAGGAGTATCGATCGATACGGCTCTAAGCAGAACTTATGCGCGAGTTGATACAGTGCTCACCATGATCTTAGATCACCTTCCACTTGTCTCAAGAGGGTCATAGCATATATAGGATGTTATCAGGAATTATATTAAATAAATAATGCAATCCAAGTTCATGTTCTAGTTAGCTAATCTAGAAAAAGCATTAGTGAACAATCCTAACAATAAATATCACAACTATAGCAGATATAGGTTGGGGCTAATCCCTCATATCCTATTTAAACCCTAAATCTAACAAGTGAATCTACTCAGACATGGCTAAGTGATTCATAGCAACATGGTAATAATAGGAGTTCATAGATATATTAGAGGAATGAACACTTAAGTTCCAATCACAAATCTCTTTGGATATTTCCTCTAGATCTAGAATCCTATAACATTTGTTAAGAAGAACAAGTAAAGAATTAAGAACTGAATATAACTTTATTGAGAACTTGCAAAGTAATGAAACTATGGTAAAAGAAATGTGTAAAAAGGGGGTGGTGAAAAAGCTTCTCTGGTGCCAAAACACTGAGGCACATATAAATATGAGTTCATTAGGTTAAAAACTCGTCAGGGGCAATCTTGTAAAAATTTGATGTCGTGGGCTTCAAGTTCGGACAAGTCTAACTTGTCTTCTTTTGCCGCTCGATATCGATCGATAGTACTGGATGTACATCGATCGATCATGATCTCGATGTATCGTCCGTCGGCAAATGTGTGTCGATCGATAGCACGAAATTTGCATCGATCGATGTATAGCTCCAGATGTCGACCTCTGGTCTGATCTCGGGTGAACTCTTCTTTAAGCTCCAAAAAGGCACATAAAACATCACTTTTCTCCAAAATGCTCCTGAGCCTGAAAACATACCTAATAGACTCCAAAACATAGATAATAGTAATAAAAACACTTATATACCATGGGTAAAAACGGGTAAAATCCATGGTATATCAATAATATTATATAAAAAATTTTAACTTGATGCAATTTGATGTAATTGTACTATTCATATATTAACCTGGTGTTTTTTGTTAATTTATTTTAAAATGAAACAACATACTAAATTTTTTTAATTTTTTACATTAGATTTTATCTACTAATTATTATTAATTTAGAGGTAATTTGCTCAATGACTATAATGGGGAGGGGATATTAGTTTCATAGGAAGAGGTTAGAGCGAGATAGGAAGGAAAATGAGGGGAAAAGGAAGGAAATTGTTAGTTAGTGAAATTAATTTTTTTTTTGTTGGTTATTGGTCCAAATTTTTATATTTGACGAAACTAAATAAGATAATACTATATTTTAATTTTTTTTATATAATATATACTATATATTTCAGTTTGGGTTTTTATTTTCACCACAAAGAAACAACAACCATAAATTGCTACACAAAATTTATTGTAGTTTACTTTGTTTTATATATAGAAAAAGGTTATCTCCTTTTAATACAAGCGATTTAGTTAAATATTCGTACAATATTAATTGATGCTCAATATATGACTATCGATTTGGCTAGATAAGCTTTGGAATTGTAATTAATTAATTTAAATTGATTTTAAAAGTAGTGGCAGATTGTGTAAATAAAAAGAAATATAAAAATGAAGTATATAATTTACTGTAAATGCAATCGCTAAATGTGTAAATAAAAATATATAAAAAAGAAGTTCTTCTTTTTATACTGCTACGAGGTGACCGGTCCGCACCCTGTGCGGGCATAAACAGATTCAGATTATGGAATTAGTGATACAAAGTTTTAGCAGTAACGGATTTTATATCATAAGACCACCGTCTTTGGGAGAAAGCATCAGGCACAGAAAAATGTTGGTACTCGATATTTACCAAGAGTCTAGATGGAACAAAGTAACTTCAGTATCAAGAGGTAGTTGTTCCGGTATGCATAATTGCAACGTCCCAAAATAATTTTCCTGTTTAAGAAGAGACTTTCATTCAAAATATGGAATTAATATTGTATAGTTTTAGAAGTGGGGTTATCACTAATTAGAATTGTATTGTATATGTGTTGTAATTCTTTATTTTGGGGGTAAATTATAATGATTATGTTTTATTTTTATCAAAAGTTTATGTAGAATTATTAAAAGAAAATATAATAAAAATGAAAGTATTATCCCTAAATTATATCAAGTATGAAGTACTTGTCTCGATAATGAAAACAACTTCCATTACAAACCTGCAAAAAAATGTATTTGATTTTGTAAGCAAGTGGACGTGTTACATAATTTGAAAGATTTATTCTTTTCTAGATTATTGAAGAGAAAAAATATTAAAGTAACATACCATGATCGGAATAGTCGGAAACACTGATTGCTAATTTAATTGTAATCGATCTTCATACTCATCACTACCCATCTGGCAAATTCGAAAAAAGAAACAATTGTAACTGTTTATATATTTTTTAAAAATTATTGGAAAAATGTAGATAACAATTAGGTACCTTGTCTACGGAATATTCTGGAAAATTTGTTTGTAGATAACATTCAATGTTTTTGTGTCCGGCTTCCTTTCTTTACCAGTTATTAAGATTTTTAATCCAGATCTCGACTTAACTCTTGAAAGTGCAACGTAGAGCTGACCATGAGAGAACACTGGCCTAGGCAGAAACAAACCAACACTTTCTAGTGTTTGACCTTGACTTTTGTTGATAGTCATCGCGAAAGCTAATGTAACCGGAAACTTTCTTCGACGCATTCTGAAGGGAAACTTTGTGTCAGGTGGTGTTACAAACATTCTAGGAATCCAAACCTTCTCTCCAGCAATATTGTTTCCGGTTATAATTCTACCTTCTATCACGTGGGGAAGTAGCTGAGTAACAATTAGCCTAGTACCATTGCATAATCCATCTGCAACATCCATGTTACGGAGACACATAATAGGAGCACCAACCTTCAGCTTCAAATTATGTCTAGGCAGTCCAGCCACTTTAACACTGTTCAAAAACTCTGCAGGATATACAACATTTTCTTCTACGTCAACATCAGATGGAATAATATTGTCAGAGCTAAGGTAAACCTTCTCTTCACCTGAAAGCATATGTAAATCCTTTTCTTTAGTGACATGTAAAAAGTTACTGGAATATAAGAGTAAACACAAAAACCTGTTACCTGGCAACTGCGAAAGCATGTAATCATTTATTTTATCCACTTCATCATTTGTGGGAGTGAGAATAGCTCGATGTCTATACAAATCCTTATCTCTTGAGGTCTGAAAAGCTTGTCCATAAACCTCCTTTGCCATAGTCTCAATAGGATCTTCTCCACTGTTTTTTATCAGCAAATCAGAAGGGATGTCAATCTCAACTTGACCGTCGTTAGGCAAATTTATTTTTCCATCTCCAACATCCAAAATCCATTGTGAGAAAGATTGAAGCTCTTTTGCGGCATCATCAGTAAGACCAGCGAGCAATCTCATGTTTTTTGTTAGCTTCAAAACTTTGCAGTGCTCCCAAAGATATGACGAATTCAGAGCTGCCAAAACAGTCTCTGCTCTACCACCTCCAGGTATAACCGGTAAAATCTGTCTGAAGTCTCCACCAAAAACAACAACTTTACCACCAAAAGGTTTGTCTTCAGAACATCTTATAATATCACGCATAGAACGATCCAGCGTCTCGAAACAGTGTCTGCTCATCATAGGCGCCTCATCCCATACAATTAACTTGGCCGCTTTAACCAATTCTGCACGATCCGATCCTGGCTCCATTTTCTTGCAAGTACTGAACTCGTCTGCATCAATCGGAATACCAAATCTGGAATGTGCGGTTCTACCTCCTTCCAACAATAATGCAGCAATTCCACTGGATGCGTTATTTAGAACAATCATACGTCTAGATCGGATCGCCGATGAGAGTGCTCTGTATACAAAGGTTTTTCCTGTGCCTCCATAACCATAAAGAAAGAACACTCCACCGCTATCATTTAAAACTGCATCCAGAATCTGGTTGTATACCCCTCTTTGCTCATCTGTTATCATCTCCATAAGTCTTTCATTTTCCTTTAGCTGATCTTCAACAACATATTTAAGCTCATCATCTATAAGGCGATTGCCCTTGTAAGAGCCAAAATCTTCTGGCTTTGGCATGAGGGGCCATTTCTTCAGGCTACGACCATTGCTGAGCAAATGATTTTCTATCTCAGTAAGAGCAATGTTTTTGATCTGCTCTATAGTCAAGTTCATATCTGCAGGAATGATAAATTTAATAAGTAGAAGAGAGGAAGTTTTTTAAATAAAAAAAGTTTAATAAGACAAAACGCTGACCAGGTCGTCCAGTTTCTCGCCGTTTCTTGTAAAGAATATCGTCGGTAAGATACTCCCAAGTAGCTTCCCACACGACATGAGGCTGAGATATAGTTTTGGATACCAACATTCTCGCAAAAAGCTTCCTGGCATACGTGGCATAACTATTATCACTGCAATCTTTGATAGCTTCTATAAATTCCTTGTCATCGTCCATCAATCCCAACGCATAGCAAGCATCTTCGTATGTATCATATAAAACACCATCAACTGTTTTTATATCCTCGTATGATGTCGGCCCTCTTACCCAATTTAGCAATACTCTTAAGAAATATAGCTCATCAAGGGATGGATGAATATGCGCAATCCTCCCTATCGCAAAGCCTCGTTTCCGTGGTACCCATTCTCTGGTACCTGATTTCCAGACAAATTTTGTTGGAAATTCGGCATATGTCAACTCTCTTGCCTCTGGATATTTTTTGTTTGCTATGAACCAGGCCAAAAACATGGATTGATTGGCAGTTTTTTTTTTGAGAATATTCTCAATAGGTTCATCTTCATCAAAAAACACCAGCTCCTGATTCGGAAGATGAAATCCAAGTTTCTCCACAGAAGTAGTACGAAAATGTGTAGGAAAAGCAAGAATCCGCCACGACGACTCGCATGCAGTAATATATCTAATTAACAAATACGAAAACATATATTAGAAAGGACGATCGTATACCTTAAAATATGAAAGACAGTAAAACTATATTTTTTCATAATATTTTAATAGTATTGTATAAAACAAGGCTCATAAATTATCATTTATGATATTATATAGTTGGTAAAGCGTATACATATCCTTAATATTTTTACTAATATTAATAGATTATTGTATTATTTTCGTTTGATGCACACATAGCATATCATACAAATTATTTTTTAGCTATCTATTATTAATACAATTGAAATAAAAATAATTATTTTAAAAATATACGATAAAGAATTTTGTAATTTGTAGACACTAAAACGAATTGCTTTAAATAAAATAATACCTGCAGTCGTAATATGTTTTGATTTCATCAATGACGCCATCTTCATCTTCTTTATCCATTGCAGCTGAAGCGTAATCAGGTCCCTTATGGATATATTTGAAAAGATACTTAACAGCTCTTGTTTGGACGCACCACTCGACATTCATATGGGCGCGATATCGAAGCATAAGGTCTCTATTGTATGGTACAACATATCCATTGTCTAATCTGATACCATTTTTCTCAACGAACCTACCATCAATACGACGCATGTAAGATGGAAATCCATTTGCGTCAATCGATGTATTGATGTTGAGAGGTTTCGGAAACATCTTAGAACATTTCCCGTTAACCATACATACATTATCCTTCTTTGCTGCACCGCAAGGACCATGCATCATACAATCACCAACGATTTCATACAGGTCCGGATCTACAGTCTTGTCTGGTATCTCAGCGGAAATAATCTTATCTATATCATCGGCTGTTGGAAACTTAGCTCCTTTTTCCATGAAGACGAGAATATGAGCGTGTGGCATTCCTCTTTTCTGAAACTCAATCGTGTACATTACTGACAAAATGAAATAAAAAAGGAATTAGAAATTTTAACAAAAAAAATACTATCTAAAGTAGTTCTTACCAACAGATAACAATTAATATAAGCATCACTTGAGAACATGTGCAATGAGATTTACCTGCAGCAACAGGGCCAAACAAGGAGCCGTCCTTTTTTGTCAACCAGCCGATAAGATTATCGAGTTTCAACTTGAAAACTCTACACAAAATTTCTGGTCTGTCTTCTGTGGTCAGGTAATATTTTTTCAGATACCTTGTAACTTCAGGCCATTTTGGATTGCACGTAAAAGTGATGAAAATATCTGGAAATCCATGGTACTTGCACAGAGCCATGGCATCATAGTAGTGCTGCTTCATATATCTTTTTCCTCCGGTGAAAGTTGCTGGAATGAAAATTCGGCTTCCTTGCTGAGCCATCTTAGATCCACCTCTTGCAGCTGCTTTCTGGATTGCATCGTAACTATCTGACCGGAGCTTTTTCTGATTCATCCACAAGTAACGCAGTCTACTGGATTCTATCATTGTGTAGGCGTCCACAAGAAACTGATGAAACAATCTGCCTGATCTCGTAATTGTAGGTGCTTCACACCTCCTCTCTAAAATACGAAATGCAAAGTATTCACGCATAGTTATATTCTTGCGTTTTCTCGCATTACTGTCTTCAAAACCAATAGGAATATTTAATCGAAAGCCATCCTCTCCATAAGGAAACAATAGTGGATATTGCAGAGGCAAATACGCCGGATGTAATTCACTTATCCTTTGCAACTTTCCACTTGTACTCTCTAGAACAATATCTCGAGGTTCCATATTTAAAACAAAATCCCTAGGTATCAAAGCAGCCACTTCATTTGCAGTCGGAAGATTATGGGTCCGTCCATCAGATTGTCGACTCTCAATCAACCTCATCCTATAACCTGTAGATCCTTCCACGTCGAATCTGTCTCTTGCATACCTAAAAGCCTTAACACGAGGGTTACACTGATCTAACATATTCTTCAGAAGAAGAACAAGTGGTTCTCTTAGTTTCTTAGCAGCATCTCTGTCAGACCTGGAACAAATTTTTCATTCAAAGAAAATAAAAATTCACAAAACATAAGGCATACTGCAGTCTGAACAATATATAGTATGAACGTATTAAGTTAAAAAAGTCATGAAAAATACCCGGCATAAGCATCAAGTCTATTTCTGATTTCATTTAAAGTATCAATGATATACAGCTGGGAAAATTTTGGAGCTTCTCTAGGCTCGGGGACTATATCACCAATACGATGATAGTTCTCACCGGACATTCGAAACACAAATGGTCCACGACCATTGTTAATAGAATGATCAATCTTGCCCCCAAGAGATGTGAAAGAGAACATCATATTGTAAGCTCGTATAAACTCTCGAAAATGTTTGCTTAACTCGTAACTGGTATGATATAAATATTTAACTTTAGTGAGTCATAATATTACTATAATTGAAACAGTGGATAAAAATACCTTCAGGATTTGCATCTGTTACAAACAATCTTGGAAGAGTCTGATTTGATTGTCCTGTCATGTTGGAACCTTGCCTTGCTGTTAATATTTGCTTAAGTTTAGTCGCACTTTATTGAATAGCAGCATAGAATAGCTATACGGAACAAAGTCATAAGAACCGTTGTTACCTTTCGTTTGTCTTGTCTTTGAATTCACCGATGGAGGTGATCCAAGAGTCTTTCGTTTCCTGGCTGAAATGGTGGTACTTCGTTGAATACCTTCTTGGCTACCAATTCTACCTAAGAAGATTACAATAGAATTTTTCTATGATTCACTTGTTATTGCGCGAAAGCCTAATTATTAGTCTTTATTATTTGTATACGATTTATAATACAAAGCGATATGTATATAAAATGCAGTTATTACTAACCTATTCTATTAATCGCAGGGTGCGGGGCGTTTCCAGAACCACTCAAATTTGCACTGCTAGGGGAAGATTGAGTTTCAGTATGGGTGCCTGCAGACATAAGTAAAATTAAAAGATAAATAAGCAAGCTAATTGTGAAAAAGGATTCTTCCAGTAATTCTCCCTAAATTCTTTAATCTGTTAATTGTAATGAAACTTTTACTCGAATTTGGTACAAGTGATGGCTTTGTTGGCTTGAAAATCCTTGTAACTGTGGAATGTAATGAACATAAAATAGTCAGTTCAGATATTATTGTCAAAAGATTAATAAGAATCAACATGGGGAAAATGAAAGCTCTAAGGAGACTTACCTCTATTTGAGGTAGTAAGCCCTATTGTTCTTCTGTTATCCAGTATCTCCTTTCTTGCAACTCTTGCTCTCTGTGTCATATCTTTCAAACTATCAAAAACACAACTTAATGGGACAGTATGTGTCGATGAATTTTCAAAGAAGTTTGACGGATTAGACTCTGATGGGCGTGGAATAATGGGTCGAAATACTTGATTCGTAACATTCTCTAAGGGCACCCTAAAAGGATTTTGGATACTTGGTGAAGGTGAAACATCTCTGATAGATGACTTTTGTGTTATGTTCCTCACAACCGTATTCTCTTTGTCATTAGTAGCTGCAATAACATATTAAAGAACACATTAACCCATATCATTAGAACGTAATTCTATCATTCATTGTTTTCAATACAACGAACCCCCACAAATATATTAGATATTTTGTTTATTTTCAGTAGAACATACCCTGTCTGGCTTTCTTATGTGATTTATTCCCATTGTCTATGGGTGGATTGATTCTCTCCATGATTCCAAATCCTTGAGAAAGCTTGGGTTTTCAGTAAGATAAAAACACTATCGGCAACTTGAATCGTATGTAATTAGAAATACGGATTGAATAAACTCTCGTATCTTTTATTGAAGATAGAAGAAAATCGAAGAAATCAATTTAAATTATATGTACAATACTTAAAGATTTATAAAATTTCCTTATCAGAGTGTTGCCTATTCTAGAATCTATTACTTGCGCAAGAAGATATGAAATCATATTTTGGAAAACTTCCAATTATGACAATATAATTCTTACATTGTTTTTGATGCTGATTATCAATTTCTTACCATCTCCTTTTCTTATTAAGGATTGACCACTCTCATAAAATTAATAATACTCGAAATAATACGTTACTATATGCTCTATATTGGAAACCGCTTTATGACAATATAATTCTTACGATCTTCTTTTACATTGTTTATTTAATGATTATGATTTTTGTAAGATTGTTTTATAATGTAAATATAATAGAGGGGGTAAATATAGGTTCACTAAAAGTATTCAATATTTACGATAAGCGAAATAATTAAAACTGTGTAAAATTCCAATTGTAGCAATCTGTTTAAAGGCTTTCATAATTTAAAAACGAAACAAATGAAAGGAATTATTTGGCGTTTTCAACTATAAAACCAAAAACAGAGACACTGGGAAAATAAAGAAAATTTAAGAAAACATAAACAAATCATATCTTAAGCTCATCCACTTTTACATGCATCATGAACTTCAACTTTCTCTCTTTTTGTTGGCGACATGGGCAGCTCATACAAATTCCTCTTCCGAGTCATAATCATTAAAAATCACAACATGTGCCTGCATAAAATATTGCACTTTGTTTAGAATATATCTAATGCATATTTTTAAGATTGAGTTATTTTTATAAGATAAATATTACATGTGGATGAAAGTGTTGAATCATTTCTGCATCGTCAACCAGGTAATCAACTACATATGTTGAATTTCGTTCTTTCAGACCATCAGATCTGATAGTGATCCAAAATAAAACTTGCCTCCCAATTAAATCTGTTAGAGATTGAGGTAAAAAATGTGGATTTTCCTGTAAAAAAAAATAAAATTATGGTTCACAAATCAATATAATTGTATGATCTATTCCGATATCCCCTATATTAGAAATGAAGGAAATACCTCAGCAGCCTCTTGGACTAACTCAAAAGCAGGTCTCCTCATGAGTTTCTGAGCAGCATTGTTGAAAAGCAAAAAACTTGGATTTTGCTTTTGATTCATCAGATACCCGTAAAACAAAGTAGTAACTAAATAATTCAAAATTGTAATTAGTTTCAGAACATATAATTACATGAGATTATAAAGGTAGCAAGATTGATGAATGTTAAACTTTATTATACCAGTGAATAACATGTTCAACATCCTTCTTGCATGCCATGCAATTGTATCGAGGATTCAACTCAACATGGTTGTCAATAGCATCAAAACCATCTCCTTTGCTTACCACTTTTCTATTGCATAAATTGCAGGCAATGTAGTACCAAGATTTTTCCAAATCAACAGCCTCAATTGTTGCAACAACCATGTACTGTCCAGCCTATTATTGATTTATTTCAATGATAACAATAAATATGTAGTGATATCATTTTATTTTACTTAAAACAATAATTCTAAATGCTTGGCGGTTCAGTGAGGAGAAAATATTTACCGATTTTTCTTCAATAATTTCAGAAATTGTTTTCTTCATCCTTTCCATTGCTTCAAAAATACTGTGTATTAATACATGACAAAAAACCACAACTTAATCGATTATCATAACATAAAGGAAATAGATATAAAACACACAGATATAGAGTGGAGATTGTAACCTCTTTGGCGATTTAATGGATATAGAATGACTGCGCATATAAAGTGTATTTATAAGAGGAAGCTGAGAAACCTAGGTACTATAAAATATACGTTGGATTGAGTGGAAAGGAAAGACTATATACACTTGTTTGAGCATGCCAAAATTATAAATCATACGACTAAGGACATGAGTAGTTGTCAAGTAATTGAATATATTCTATAATCTTTTATTAAGAAAGCAATAAGGAATGTCGTCATTTATTTGAATGAAAAGATCCGTGCAAAAAGAGACCAGCCGGCAAGCTTCTAAAAAAGGCAAGTAAATCTTTTAGTATTAAGGAAAATGAGTAGTGGTCAAGTAGTAAGGATTTAAGTCTTGATATTCTTTAGGTTTACAATATATTCAAATGCATAAGATTAAGGAAAATGAGTACTGGTCAAGTAATATATTCTTCATTTTTTATCGGCATAGACATGAATTTATTGTCAACCAATAATATAACATTGTGGTTTTACTTATCTTTTTGCATTACTATCTTAACAAAGATTAAGGAGAATTTATTGTCAACCAACACTCGTTTGCATTTAATTGTCGATGTCTTGCGCAAGTTTTTGAATTAGAATATAAGGAAAGTGATTAATAATCTTTTTCCAATTTAAAAAGATTAGAATAAGGTTGTTTCAATACTAATTTCCACAATTAATACATTTGCAAGGAATAAGGCATCTTTATATTAAACGAATCATAAAAATAAATGTTATTTCCCTATTCTTGTCTTTGAATTTAATTTGATTCTGATATATATTCTCATAATGAGTATTTATTATTTCAAAATCTTCTTTAACTATTTTGCATGCAACTAATTGATTCACCTTATTTAAATTTAATTATAGTCAATAAATCTTCGGTAATCATTGCAGAAGTTGAAATGATTAGTTTCGATTATGATTTCATAGGTAGATAACATATAACCTAAATATATATTGATATTTTAACCTTCCTTTCAATCATTTCACATAAAGATTTTGTCATTTCAAAAGTATAATCATTACAAATATAACTAATTCAAGAACTTGTGTAAGTGAATATTCAATCAGATAATTATGATTCGTTTTGTTAACCTTCATTTAATCAACCATAAATTAGTGACTTAGTCAAATATATGGTTAGGATACTTCCATCAATCTATAAACCAATTTAAACCTAACCATCATTTTAAACTAATTTGATATGATACATTTAGTATCATTTATATTTAGTTATAAATTATTGTGTTCGATGTTACTGCATTTTAAACTAACTAATGATATTCAAGGCTATAAACAAATTTAAACCTAACCACATATATTTTGTGGGATTGATACTATAGAGCAATATCTTGAAAAACCAAACTTGATTAAACATAAATAGTTAAGTTCAAAAGCAACCATAATTATACATAAATCGAGATTAGATCCAAACTTAAACACATAATTTTAAAAAGCAACCATAAACCGAGATTAAGATATAACTTAAACCGAGATTTTAGAAGAGAGATCAATCCCACAACCAAGCTTCACCCAGCTTGGCCCAATCGGGAGATGGCACTTTCACCTCAGCCAACCTCTCATTTGCAATGTTCAGCTCAATTCTAAGTCTCTCCTTCTCATTCACCGGATCATACACCTTCTCAAGTTTCTCAAGTATCTCAAGCTTGGCTTCGAGTCTTTCAACCTCGACCTCCTCCACATGCCTAGCCTTAACAGCTTCATAACGCGCCTTGTAAAGTCGAAGGAGAGCACGGTAATGATCAGTCGTCTCCCTTTTGGCTTCATCGTAACCATCTTTGAATTTTGTTGCCGATTCATCAACCACCGGCTCCTTCATCTTCAGATCTTTGGAACTTGCCATGGAGTATTGATTCTGCATGTTTGAGGATTTTAAACATTTAGTATCATTTAAAATGGATCAATAGATATATAAAACACACCCACATGTTTATTACATCTAAACAAATGGAATCAAGAATACAATCACAACAAATTCTCATAATAATCTAAAATTAAATTCGTATATAAAAAAAAAAAATAGTTTTTGTCTATTAAAATTCCAAACTCACATACTAACAAAATCTCTAACTAAAGTAAGATAGTAATGGAATTTTAAAATAAAAAAGACAATATTCCACCCTTGATAGATATACGAATTTTAAACTTTAAAAAAGGTGAAATCTCTAATCCAACTAAGATAGATATACGAACATTAAACTAAAAAAGATAATATAACAATTCTAAACTATGAACATCAATGTAATGATCAACATGCAAATCTCATCTAAAATGTGATTCCATTCCTACAATATGAATATTAACCGATTAAAAATGAGAGAGAAGAGAAATATGAACAAGTTACTCAAAGGAGTCTTCGAGAGAGAGTTTAGAGAAGTTGAAAGGTATTAGGGTTTTCGGCAAAGGGTGGAATGAGAATATATATAGGTAAAAAAATTTCCTTTATTTATTATTGTATTTATATGTTTTAATATGTATAATCATTACAATCCTAGATAACATACAAACTAAATACTATTTGCTAAATTTTAATTTATTTCTATTAAGTCTAATTTCGTATTGTTAAATCAGAATCATGATTACAAACATTTCAAGACTAATAACTTTATAAATAAATGGGGGATTTATAAATAAATAATTATAATCTATTAATTATTTTATTTACTATTTATTTCAATCAATACAATTTCGTATTGTCATATCAAAATCATCATTACAAACATAGAAAGACTAATCTTGTATTCTTGTACTTATAACTGGGGGATTTATAAATAAATAATTATAATCTATTAATTATTTTATTTACTATTTATTTCAATCAATACAATTTCGTATTGTCATATCAAAATCATCATGGCATGCAAGAAAGACTAATCTTGTATTCTTTAATCAATAACTTGCGCAAGTAATGTAGTTTTAAATAAGGTAAGACATTTAATACGAATTATTATATTTCATAGATTTAAAAATTAATTAGATATGATTAAAGAAAGTTGCAACTTGTGATAAGGTAAGATCACAAATCTTGTTCGATTGTATCTAAATAATTATTACTATTTATTTCAATCAATACAAATTCGTATTGTCATATCAAAATCATCATTACAAATCATAATTACAAACATACAAAGACTAAACTTGTATTGTCATATCAATAACTTGCGCAAGTAATGTAATTTTTAAATAAGGTAAGACTTTTAATACGAATAATTATATTTCATAGATTTATTAAAATAGATTAAAGAAAGTTACAACTTGGGATAATGTAAGATCACATATTAGCAACGATTGTATTTAAATAATTTTTAATTGAATGCATAAGTAGTTGAAAAACATACATATATAATATGTTTTTAACTACTCTTGTAATATTATATATGTTAAAAGTATTATTTAGTAATACTTAAATTCTGAAATAGTTTCTATCTATGTTTTTAACTACTCTTGTAATATTATATATGTTAAAACTATTATATTCGGTTCATATGAAATTTTATATGTCGAATTTTGGTGGCTAATTCTGATTTAACATTTGTTTGTAAAATGTATGTGAATAGTTTATATAAGTAGTTGAAAAACATAATTATATTTTATATACAAATTTAATTTTAAAGTATTATTTAGTAATACTTAAATTCTGAAATAGTTTGTATCTATGTTTTTAACTACTCTTTTAATATTATATGTGTTAAAACTATTATTTAGTAACATATGAAATTTGATATGTGGAATTTTGGTGGCTAATTCTGATTTAACATTTGTTTGTAAAATGTATGTGAATAGTTTATATAAGTAGTTGAAAAACTTAATTATATTTTATATACAAATATAATTTAACTATAATATTGAGAGTGTTTGGAAGTCTAAATTAAGTGGTTCTAGGTTAACTCTAACATTGAGAGTGTTTGGAAGTCTAAATTAAGTGGTTCTAGGTTAACACTTCCCAGCCGATTTTTAAAATAAATCAAAAAGAAATTAGCAAAAATCAACCAATAGAATTAAGAGAATTAATTTGAGAGTGTCCTCTATGAGTGCCACATAAGCAGAAATCACTAAAGTGACTTCTCTTTTAATGTATAGGGGGATCTTGTAATATTATATATGTTAAAAGTATTATTTAGTAATACTTAAATTCTGAAATAGTTTCTATCTATGTTTTTAACTACTCTTGTAATATTATATATGTTAAAACTATTATATTCGGTTCATATGAAATTTTATATGTGGAATTTTGGTGGCTAATTCTGATTTAACATTTGTTTGTAAAATGTATGTGAATAGTTTATATAAGTAGTTGAAAAACATAATTATATTTTATATACAAATTTAATTTTAAAGTATTATTTAGTAATACTTAAATTCTGAAATAGTTTGTATCTATGTTTTTAACTACTCTTGTAATATAATATGTGTTAAAACTATTATTTAGTAATATATGAAATTTGATATGTGGAATTTTGGTGGCTAATTCTGATTTAACATTTGTTTGTAAAATGTATGTGAATAGTTTATATAAGTAGTTGAAAAACTTAATTATATTTTATATACAAATATAATTTAACTATAATATTGAGAGTGTTTGGAAGTCTAAATTAAGTGGTTCTAGGTTAACTCTAACATTGAGAGTGTTTGGAAGTCTAAATTAAGTGGTTCTAGGTTAACACTTCCCAGCCGATTTTTAAAATAAATCAAAAAGAAATTAGCAAAAATCAACCAATAGAATTAAGAGAATTAATTTGAGAGTGTCCTCTATGAGTGCCACATAAGCAGAAATCACTAAAGTGACTTCTCTTTTAATGTATAGGGGGATCTTGTAATATTATATATGTTAAAAGTATTATTTAATAATACTTAAATTCTGAAATAGTTTCTATCTATGTTTTTAACTACTCTTGTAATATTATATATGTTAAAACTATTATATTCGGTTCATATGAAATTTTATATGTGGAATTTTGGTGGCTAATTCTGATTTAACATTTGTTTGTAAAATGTATGTGAATAGTTTATATAAGTAGTTGAAAAACATAATTATATTTTATATACAAATTTAATTTTAAAGTATTATTTAGTAATACTTGAATTCTGAAATAGTTTGTATCTATGTTTTTAACTACTCTTGTAATATTATATGTGTTAAAACTATTATTTAGTAACATATGAAATTTGATATGTGGAATTTTGGTGGCTAATTCTGATTTAACATTTGTTTGTAAAATGTATGTGAATAGTTTATATAAGTAGTTGAAAAACTTAATTATATTTTATATACAAATATAATTTAACTATAATATTGAGAGTGTTTGGAAGTCTAAATTAAGTGGTTCTAGGTTAACTCTAACATTGAGAGTGTTTGGAAGTCTAAATTAAGTGGTTCTAGGTTAACACTTCCCAGCCGATTTTTAAAATAAATCAAAAAGAAATTAGCAAAAATCAACCAATAGAATTAAGAGAATTAATTTGAGAGTGTCCTCTATGAGTGCCACATAAGCAGAAATCACTAAAGTGACTTCTCTTTTAATGTATAGGGGGATCTATGTTTACAAACAATTCTCATTTATAATGTTATCCATGTTTCCAAACAGCACCAAAAGATACTTCTGTTTTAATAATATAGATATACAGTATTGGATAGGTTGTCTTGCCATGAATCACCTGAATGATATTTGAGACCGATCCTTGAATTTTAAGTTTTGGTGGATGATCTCACAATAAGGTTACAGAATACCCTAAAGTTGTTTTACTATAGTTACCTACGAGTGTAACCTTGGATACGTCTAAAGTCCAGGTACTTGTTGGAAAACAAGTATCCTCTATATCCTTCTTTGCACCGAACAATGAGTCAAATAAGCTTCTTGTGGTTTCATATTCTCTGGTTTGTTTCTTCTTTATCTCAATTACCTCATCATTGATCCTTTGAATCCTGCATGACCTTCAATGCTGAGCTCGTGCCATCCTAATTTCTCATAGGCATATTCTGAAAGATCACTAAGCTCCGCTTGTATCGAATCAAGAAGTTGGATCATTTTGTCGTGGATAGAGCTGGTATCGATCGATTCCTTTGTTGAATTGTCGTTCGATGGCTGTTGAGGTCCGTCGATCGATGAGCTGGTTCTTCTGTCAATCGATGCTAAGGGTGCAGGTCTGCTCGCAAGCTGCCTCTGAATGGCTCTGATTCCTTTTTGCATCCCTTCTATGCTAGATTCCATTCTGCCAACTTTGTTGTTTAGCGGAAAATACGTCTGATCTAGACGTCTGTCTTGCTAATCATCCACGCTCGTAAGTGCCGTGTAGACTTCATCAGCTAACTTATCCAAGTCAGCTCTGGTGCAGATTTCTGAAGTCCGTATATCGATCGATGCAACATGGTGTTCATCGGTCGATTTGTGCTTCTGTAGATTCTCGTGAAGCTTCTCGGCAAAGAGCTTCATCTGTCCGTCGATTTGACTGTGTTGTCGAATGATGCGAGGCAAGTAGTATCGATCGATGGGGATGTGGCCCTGTCGATCGATGTCGTGATTCTGAGGTTGTGGTGGAGAAGTCGATCTTCATCTTCTGGAAGGTTGTGACACTCTATAGCTCTCTCCTCCTTGTAATCATCAGTATACTCCTCAATGTGAGTAGTATTTGCAGCATATGGTGGGATGTAGTAGTCGTTCTCCCACATGTTTACTTCGAAATCACCTTCTGGAAACTCCTCCTCGATCTGATTGAATAAAGAATCGATTGATGACCATGTGTGGCTGTCGATCGATGTCAGTTCACCAGAGATGATCGATGAGATAGTGCTACTATCGATCGATTCTGTGGTCTCTGTCTCGTATTTGCCTTGTGAATCGTATTCATCTCCACAATAGCAAACAGCTACAAGGTCTGAGCCGTCTTGGATCTTCTTAGGGACCTTGATGACTCGTACAGGATCATAGTAGACCGTAGGGTTGATCAGGGTTAGGCACAGTTTGTTTGTCTGAAGGTTGCAGACTGCTCTAACTGTGGCTAGGAAGGCTCTTCCAAGTAGCAAAGAAGTAGGTAGGGTTATCTTGACGTCCAAGACATGGAAGTCTACCGGAATTAGGGCTTCTCCTATGGTAACCTCAAGGTTTCTCACAATTCCTCCAGAGTTCTGCTGAGAACAATCCACAAAAATGAATGATTTTTCAGTAGGCTCTATCTTCAGACCTAGATGGTATGCTATCACCTTGGGTAAGATGCTAACTCCAGATCCTGTGTCACATAGGGCACGTGGGAAGTTGATCCCATGTACTGAGCAAGGAACAACAAACTTTCCTGGATCACCCTTCTTCTCTAGTTTGATTCTCTTCTTCATACTTTCTCTGACTTGGTTGAACATCCTCTTGATGTCTTCTTCTGTCTCCTTAGTTTCTCTGAAAAACATCCACAATCTGTGTGAAAAGTAGGCTTCTTCAAAGGGTTTCTCTGTAGGTATTCTTAGAACTCTCTTTCTGAAGCTTTCTAATTCTTTCTCATTAACTTCTCTTTCAAGGTGTGTAGGAACCTTCTCTTTCCTTTTTCTGAGAACTCTGCCATCTTTTTCCTTTTCTATCTCCATTGGATCAATGATATCCGTGGGCTTCTTCATGATGGCGGTCGGTGGGTTTCTAGAAGGCTTAGACTGCTCCCGAAGTACATTAAGTCGTGCAACATCTATCTTGGGAAGTTGCACTCGGCGTGTGATAACTGAATATCGATCGATAGGTTCTGAAGTATGTCTATCGATTTCCTTATCCTTTGGTCGATCGATGAACATCCATTCTGTCGATCGATGTTAAAAGGGCTGGGTGGATGTGGGTGCTTTGCTGCGAACTCCTCATGAGTAAGTATCTTTACGGCGTTGCACTCGTGAGTGGATTCTTCAAGGTCCATCGGTCGATGCTCGTCTGAGTCCATCGTTCGATTTGAGTTGGCGTACATCGATCGATGGTCATGTCCGGACATCGGTCGATACCAATGGTTCCCGCCAACACTCATGGAACTTTTGATCTGGAAGTCTCCCTCTTGCAACTTCTCATGCTTCACCACTCTCCAAAAATTGTCTTCTATGATAGCATTGACGTTGTGGCCTGTTGCTTCTTCTCCAGTCCCTTTTCCTAAGGCTTCCTGCTTCTTAACAGCTTCTCATGTCTGAATCACTTGAATCTCTAGTTTCTTCACATGAGTGCTCAAAGCATCAAGCTTTGTGTTCAAGGTGGTATAGGCAGCGTCGATCTTTCTATTGAAGTTCACCTCTAACTGCTGCTGGCTTTCAAGAACTTTGCTGAGCATGTCTTATAGCTTTCCTTCTGGGGTTGGTGTGGGTGGCTTCATGTAAGATAAGTTTCCATAACTCCTGTTGTTGTTGGGGTTGCTGCTGTTGAAGTTGCCTCTCTGTCCTGAGAAGTTTCTATTTCCTTGGTTTCCAGATCTCTGAAATCCAGTTCCATTGATCCAGTTGACTTCTGCTTCTATGTAGTCATCTTCTTCATCAGCTTCTGCATCTTCCACTGAGCAGATTTGCTTGTTTAGCAGCTTCTGAACATTGTCAAGTGTAGCCTGTACCTCATTTATATCTTCCTTTCCAAGGAACGCTGCAGATCTTGGTTTTACAATGTTCTCTGTGCTGTTGCTGGATGCTAATTGGTCTATTAGCTTCACAGCATCTTCAGGATTCCTTGTGGTGAAGTTGCCTTCACTCGCAGTATCCAGAGCCATATGATATTTCAGCGCGATGCCTCTGAAGAAAGTGCAGAGCAGTTGCACCTTGTTGAATCTATGGTGTGGACAATCTCGTTGGTAAGACTTGAATCTGATCCAGGTATCCTTGAATGACTCTCCAGGCTCCTGGTTGAATGTTGCAATTTTCCTCCTCAAGTCTTCAGCGCGCACATCATCAAAGAAGTTACGCAAAAATGCATTTTTGATGTCGCTCCAGGATGTAAGAGATCCTGGTGGTAGCTGCTTAAACCACTATAAAGCTTCTCCAGATAAAGAGTGCTTGAAGAGCTTACAGAGAAGGTAGTCCACGGGGACTCCATTGGCTTTGATAGCAGATATGAGATCCTCGAACCTCTCCAGAGGGTCCATGGGATGCTCATTGGACAGCCCACAGTAGGGTGTCTGTCCCACAAGGGTGTAGTACTGCGGCTTGAGCTCGAAATTGCCTCTTTGAATAGCAGGGGGACGAATGGCTGATCTGTCGATGTAGAACTGATCTGGATGGTTGTAGTCAGCTAGTGTTCGAGCAGCCTCTCCTACTGGTTGAACAGCTCATGTAGGTGCAGTTTCTGGCTCAGGGATTACTTCATTCTGAGCATTGAGCTTCTGACCTGCTTCATTACGAAGGTGACCTTCTTGGTCACGCAAGTCTCCATTCTAATCTCGTGTGAGAATAATCGGCGCAACCATGACTCGCGGAACAGTATCGATCGATATAAGGTAAGGGCTATCGATCGATGTCGGATGAAACGTGTTAGTCGACGGTGAAGTAGTGTCAGTCGACAGGAAGGTGCGAGTATTGGTCGACAAAGACGGTTTCTCGGTCGACAGGGGTGCGTCGGTATCGGTCGACCGACAGTTGTTGATGTCGATCGATGCGGAATGGATTTCCTTACGGATTGAATGTTCCAAGCTAGCAGGGTCTTCTGAGAACAAAAGTTGAGATGCCTTGTTACTTCTGGTACTGCTGGGCATGTACCTGAAAAGACAAGAAAAAATTTGTGTTAGAAAACAAATTAAAGTAAAAATAACCTAGACCTAATCAGATTAAAACCTATTGTATCAAAGCTCCCCGGCAACGGCGCCAAATTTGATATCACTCAAATTACCCTTAGGAGTGACTTTACTCTATCAAATAAGAGGTTCAGTTGTAGTACTTAGGGATCGAATCCACCGAGAGCTAGTGTACAAATAAGATGCAATCTTAGTGACTATGCTAGGTTGAAAATGGTTTAAAGTAAATGCAGGTTTTTGAGTAATGGTAAGATTACTCAGTTGAAAGGTTTTGGTTTAAGACAATAAAGAAAAGTAGTTAGATTCAGAGTAGGTATTCAGGAATTCAGGAATTCAGGATTATAAATACTATAAATGCTAACAAGTTACTTGCATGATATGTCAGAGCTCAACACTATTAAATGAATCCATCAGCTCTCGCAATATTTAGACCATCCATTACTTAGATGCTAAATGGTGTTTCCGGTCAGCTATATCGCCGACAGTATCGATCGATTATTCGATAGGAATATTGACCGATACACCTCTAGCTACGTCGATCGATTACTCTATAGGTGTATCGATCGATATGACTCTAAGCAGAACTTATGCACGAGTTGATACAGTGCTCACCATGATCTTAGATCAGCTTCCGCTTGTCTCAAGAGGGTCATAACATGTTTAGGATGTTATCAGGAATTGTATTAAATAAATAATGCAATCCAATTTCATGTTCTAGGTAGCTAATCTAGAAAAAGCATTAGTGAACAATCCTAACAATAAATATCACAACTATAGCAGATATAGGCTGGGGCTAATCCCTCATATCCTATTTAAACCCTAAATCTAACAAATGAATCTACTCAGACATGGCTAAGTGATTCATAGTACCAAGGTAATAATAGGAGTTCATAGATCTATTAGAGGAGTGAACACTTAAGTTCGAATCACAAATCTCTTTGGATCTCTACTCTAGATCTAGAATCCTATAACCTTTGTTAAGAAGAACAAGCAAAGAACTGAATAGAACTTTATTGAGAACTTGCAAAGTAATGAAACAGAAAATGAGTAGAAAAGAAACTCTTAGGTAAAAACTTATAAGAAACTTGTAATCGTCGTACGGTGCCAAAACACTTAGGCACATATAAATATGAGTTCATGAGGTTAAAAACTCGTCAGGGGCAATCTTGTAAAAATGTGATGTCGTGGGCTTCAAGTTCGGCCAAGTCCAACTTGTCTTCTGCCGCTTCGGTATCGATCGATAGTACTGGATGTACATCGATCGATTATGATCTCGATGTATCGTCCTTCGGAAAATGTGTCGATCGATAGCACGGAGTGTGCATCGATCGATGTGTAGCTCCGGATGTCGACCTCTGGTCTGATCTCGGGTGAACTCTTCTTTAAGCTCCAAAAAGGCACCTAAAACATCACTTTTCTCCAAAATGCTCATGAGCCTAAAAACATACCTAATAGACTCCAAAACATAGATAATAGTAATAAAAATACTTATATACCATGGGTAAAATTCATGGTATATCATAAACGTTTTCTGTGGGAAGGGAATCATTGATTAGAAGGTCGTCTTCAATTCTGATCCGTGAAAGATGGTCATCAACTCCATTTTCTACTCCTTTTTTATCTTTGATCTCTATGTCGAATTCTTGCAGGAGCAAGATCCATCGTAAAAGCCTTGGCTTTGTATCTTTCTTTTGCATCAAGTATTTTAGAGCAGCACGGTCAGTGTGGACAACTACTTTAGAACCAACTAGGTAAGGTCGAAACTTTTCGAAAGTGTATACAACAGCTAGTAACTCCTTCTCTGTTGTTGTATATTTTCTCTGTGCATCGTCGAGAGTTCTACTAGCATAGGAGATAACATATAGTTTCTTGTCCTTTTTCTGCCCATGTACTGCGCCTACAGCATAGTCGCTTGCGTCGCACATTATTTCGAAGGGTAAACTTTAATCAGGAGCTTGCATGATAGGGGCGGTTACTGGAGCAGACTTGATCTCCTCAAAAGCTTTTAAACATTCAGGGGCGAAGTCGAATTTTACTTCTTTGCACAGGAGAGTTGTTAGAGGTCTAGCTATTTTGCTAAAGTCCTTTATAAATCTCCTGTAGAAACCAGCATGCCCAAGAAAAATCCTCACGTCTTTTACATTGGAAGGTGTCGGCAGACTGGTCATTACTTTGATTTTAGTTCGATCTACTTCTATACTGGCTGCTGAAACCTTGTACCCCAGAACAATTCTATCATTGACCATAAAGTGGCACTTCTCCCAATTTAGGACAAGATTCTTCTCCTCACATCTTTCTAATACTTTGCACAAGTTGTTAAGGCATGATGTAAAAATTGTTTCCATACACCGATAAATCATCCATAAAAGACTTCCATGAAGTCCTCGATCAAATCTATGAAGATAGACATCATAAATCTCTGGAAGGTAGCAGGAGCATTACAAAGCCCAAAAGGCATCCTGCGGTATGCGAAAGTACCGTATGGACAAGTAAATGTGGTCTTTTCTTGGTCGTTCGGATGGATAGGAATCTGGAAAAATCATGAATACCCATCTAAAAAGCAATAGTACTTGTGGTTTGCAAGCCTTTCTAACATCTGATCTATGAGGGATAGAGGGAAGTGATCTTTTCTTGTAGCAGCGTTGATCTTCCTATAATTTATGCACATCCTATGCCCAGTAACAGTCCTCATAGGGATCAACTCATTTTTATCATTCTTTACCACTGTAAATCCTCCTTTCTTTGGAACCACATGTAGCGGATTGACCCAGTTGCTGTCTGAAATTGGATAGATAATTCCTGCTTCCAGAAGCTTCATTATCTCTTTCTTCACCACATCTTTCAGATTTGGATTCAGTCTTCTCTGATGCTCAACAGATGATTTCGACTCGTCTTCCAAGTGTATACTATGCATGCATAAATCGGGCGAGATTCCAGGAATGTCATTGAGAGAATATCCGAGAGCTTTGCGATACTTGAGCAGCTTATTAAGCAACAAAGTTAGTTCTCCGCTAGTTAGGTTTGCATTGACTAAGACAGGAAAGGAGTTATTGTAGAGGAAAGCGTATCTGAGTCCAGCTGGAAGTTGTTTTAATTAAACTTCGGTACTCTTTCCGAACCCCAGCTGTCCGATGCAAAAGGGTGTCGATCGACATTATCCGATAGGTATCGATCGACTTTTATTGCGGATTCGTCATGTTCTTCGTTGTCAACATGCATGACTTCCTTACTGGCTTCCATTAGTTGAGTGTTCTCATCAACTTTGTCATCAATACTGAAAATATTTTCTACATGAGCCATGAGTGTATGTTCTAAGGGATCGTTAGAACACATTTCAATGAAAGATTGGTGAACTGCATCGGATAGATAATCTATAAAGAAGGTTTGGCCATCAATCAAAGGTTTCCTGTTCAGACTTTCCATGTCGAAAGTCATGGACAAATCTCCGATGTTCAGCGATATACGCCCTTTCCTAACATCAGTGATTGCACCGGCTGTGGCCAAGAACGGCCTTCCTAGAATTAGAGGATCTTTAGGTTCATGCCTATACTTCAGCACTACGAAATCCGTAGGTATATAGAATTCATTTATCCTTATGAGAACATCTTCTAGAACACCTTCTGGAATCCTAAAAGATCTATCAGCTAGAACGAGAGTGTTATTTGTGGGGTTTGAATTGAGTTAGCCCGAGGGTTACTGCAACGGAATAAGGTATTAAATTCACACTAGAGCTTAGATCACAGAGAGATCTCTGGAACTGCCCATTGTGGATGTTGCAATCCAAAACAAAACTACCAGGGTCTGGTTGTTAATTGGGATTTTTTCTTGAATCATGGTGCTTCTTCTGAAACCATCATGAAACTGTGTTCCGATGATGGAAAACTTTTGGATACCATGTGTTTCACATATTTCTTAATGGAAGGTGAAACTTTCATGGCATCTCTCAATGGCATTTCAACTGTGATTTTGTCGAGGGCTTTCTTGCAAATCGCTTTATCCATTTCTCGTTTAGTCTGCGACTTGTTGGGAGAGAAGGGTGGCAAGGGTCTGTACATCTCTCTATTACGGGCTCGACGGGTGTTAATTTCGGTGTAGGAGGTGCAGGACGTCGATCGATGTTGTCATCACCACGTCGATCGATATCTTTATCACCTCGTCGATCGACGGTTGCCTCTTCCTCGTCCTCGTCGCTAAGGTTAATCGGTTCAGAATCATTGAGAGTTATCGTTTTGGATCTACTTTTTTCGGTTATCTCGACTTCAGCAAGTTCGTCATTAGTAGCGCTTTCTTTTGTAATCGGAACAAGGCGTTTCCCGCTCCTTAGTAGCACACCGCGGACTTGATGTTTTGGGTTTGTCTCAGCCCTTGCAGGGAGACAACCTTTTTCCTTTCGTACAAACCCATTGTCATGCAAAAATTGGATATCCAAATTTTTTACATGATCACTCAGAGTTTCAAAATTATCATGCAAATTAGAGTACATAGAATCCAATTTTACATCGAGATCCGCACTCATCTTCTGCTGGTTTTTGAGAACTTGTCCCATCATAGATTCCACTTTGCTCTCATGGGTATGTGCTGCCTCGTAGCTTCTTATAAAGCTTATGTTTCTCTGCTGATCAGAAAATCTCTCAGATATTCGATCTTCACTCGAATTCTCGGCCATCTTACTCCTTTCAAGATCAGTCTATCAGTCTTCTTGGCACTGGTGCTAGTCTCCTTATTTTCAATGAGTCTTGTCGTTTCTTCAGGGCTCCTAGCTTTGAAGTTTCCTTGTCTCGCAGCGTCCAAAGTCGCTTGGTATGTCCAATCGAGCCCTCTGAAGAAAATATTAAGTAGCTGAATCTCAGAAGGACCATGGTGTGGCAGTCTCGTTGGTAAGCTCTGAATCTCACCCAATAAGCCTTAAAACCTTCAGTAATGCCTTGAGAAAAATTATAGATTTTATTCCCAAATTCCTCGGTTCGTGCATCATCGAAGAAATTGTTGAGGAAAGCACTTTTGATATCGTTCCAGCAAGTCAAAGATCCTGGCTGCAATTTTTCAGCCAGTGAGTCGCATCTCCAGAAAGAGAGTGCGGGAAGAGCTTGCAAAATAGGTAATCTTCAGAGACTCCGTGCATCTTGATGTTAGACACAAAGTCCTCAAGTGCTTTGATATGGTCTATGAGATTTTCATGAGGAAGACCATGAAAGGGATGCTGACCTACTAGAGAGAAGTATTTAGGTTTCAGCTCAAAGTCTTTCCTCGGAATTGCTGGTGGGCGGATCGCAGACCTATTAGTGTAAAACCGATCAGGTCTGCTGTAATCTCCAAGCGTACAGTGGTGCTCCAGCCCAGCATTTAAAACGATGGCTATTCCAACAGGAATTGCAGCCCTAGTTCTATAATTAATTTGGTTTGATGCATTGCATACTCGATCCTTTGGATCTCCTAGAACTACTTTCCCATAATTGAAATTGGTAAGCACAGACTTACCTGGTTCCGTCTGGGTGGCATTCGATCGATTTGTATAGCTCAGCGTCGATCGATTTTTGTTGATCAGCGTCGATCGATTGCAGTAGGGAAGTGTCGATCGCTTCGTACGTCGATGCGTTGGTCGATTTGTTCGTCATCTTGTCGATCGATGCTCGGCCGAAACTTGTGTTCCTCTCCCAAAGTGCCTGTGTCAGCAGGGAAAGAAGAAAAACTTTTAAGCAAACAGAAAGTAAAATCTGGGCTATATTCTAAACTTAATCTAATGGTAATAAAAAAGAGTCCCCGACAACAGCGCCAAATGTGATATCACTCAAATTACCCTAAGGAGTGAATTACTCTCTCAAAAATAAGAGGTTCAGATGTAGTACATAGGGATCGAATCCACATAAACTCTAGTATTACTTCGAAATAAAGCTAGATAAGCAGGTTTAAAACAGTAAAATGAAGTGGTGAACAACGTAGTTGTTCGATTGATTTGATTTGAGGTTGTTTAGCAGATGGGAAACAGATAGATTCAGGTATATCTCAGGTATGACAAGTATGCAACTTAATTGAGTATTTAAGGATTTATGAATATTAATTGTTCTGAACTCAAACTTAGGAACAATCTATTAGATTATGAAAGATTTACAGCCAGAGTCACTTTTGCACTTATAAATATCATCCCAAGACACATTCTACTCCTAGCACACTTTCTCTTGTATTTCCTCTATCCTTAACCATAAGAAATTCCAATTTTACCCATGTGCACACTAAAACCTAACTAATGCGCTCCTAACTAAAAAAACTATCGCATAACATTTTTTCTGAATCTCTATTCAAAGTTTCAATTTTGTTTATTTGATTCATTGGTTGCACACGCTTCCTAGAATTATCATGCGTTTCATAGCGACCGGTTCTTCTTCGGGGCTGCGTCTGCCAAATCCTCCGTATGAACCACATCTATTATCGTTGATCCCAAAACTCTAATCTGCAGAGAAGAGCCAAAACCCTAGTTCTCGTGAGGTAGGACTTGAGTGGCCGATAAATAATACTTAAGCGGCAAATTAAATATTAGTGTTTCGTTGACTAGATTCATCATATGGGTTCTTAAAATCTGATTGGTGGGTTTTCAATGTCAACTCGTTTTGATTCTTTGGTCTGAGATTTGATTCATGTGTTTTGGTTGTAAAGTTGTTTCTTTAATTGCTTAGGTATCCTTTCAAACTCTCCAGTGGCTGAAAGATTTGTTGTTCCTAGATTGGATCAAAGTGGCTATTTTGACTCCATATCAGGCAGAAAAGATTGAAAGCTTCAGAGTTTGAAGCTGATTCGCAGTCAAAATTATATAACTCGGCGGCAATAAACTGAGTTGCAGGGGCAATACAAATATATGTTGATTTTTTTTTGTCTCTTTGAATGGTTAATCTGGTTTATGATTGATGGGTTTGTTATTAGAGTATCATCGGCTATAGGAAGTGGAAGAGTAGAGTTGAAACATCGAGCGTACGCAGACGTTTACAGAGCTCGACTCAATTCTGACGATCTCCTCGTCGTGTTCAAGGATCTCGCCGCGGTGATCTGAGATGCCAAGAGGCGGAGGAAGAACGAATCATGAGGAGATGAATTCTCTGTGGGTGAGATTAAGAGATGTGTGATTCAGATTCTCTCCAGCCTTGATGCTGCCATAGGAGTCTGACCATAGAGATTTGAAGTCTGAGAATATGGACTGCCCAAGATTGCAGATTTTGGTCATGTGACTTATAAGATTTCGATCTTTTGAGTTGAGTTAGTTTCTCTTTGCATCTACTTAGTTTTTCTTTGAATCAACTTGTGTATTCAAGAGATCCTTAGTTTATTTGGGAAGTCTGAAGAGACATGCTAGGGGGACATGAAAACAAGCATTTCACGGGACAACATATGCACACAAGCATTCAACCGTACAATGGGTTGCCTCTTACTCCCACATCTACACAACCATCTGCATCTACTAGGAAGTTATGTGATATTGATTCATATTTGATATCCTCATATTCCTCATTTTTTGCGTATTCAACATTCTTCATGCTCCTCTTTTTATTTGTTGGTACATATGTACAGAAAACATTGTACATGACCATAACTATTCATGTGTACAACTGATATCTGGTGTACACATATACACAAACAAATATGATTATAAACCTGTACACACTACCCACCAACTAAACTATGTGACTCTTAGTAGATGATTTCTATACTACACACATCAAACTCCCTTCACAATATGATCATAGATCTAACTAATCTCCATCTAAACAACCATTTTACTCAAAACATCAAACCTTAATTTAAATGTATTCTCCAATATATAAACAAATCTTCTTTAAAAGTGCTTCATATTTCATGACCAAACCTAAAAATAATGGTTGTACACATGGATCTTGCTACCCGGTATACATGTAGCTCTTAAGAAAAAGTGTACATGCGGATACTATTATGAAGCTTTATGATCTGCTGTACATGCAGACTTTGAAAAATGTGTACACTTGGATTACGTTTTCGCCGTACCTATATGTGTTACCAACTGATAAATTTCTGGATATATGAATGTGGAGTGATTGTAAAAGTGCTCTATTTCCCTTCAAAAACATAGTTTCTGATTTAAACTCGACTCGATGGCTCTTGCAACAACTGATCCAAAGTTCAGACAAAACCAAACGGTTATTATAGCTAGTGACTAATTCAAAAGCAAATCAAAACCAAAACTCTCAAAATACTCTTAGCACCAATTCAAATCCATGAGTGAAAGAGCAAAGCCACTTGACAATCATTAGCTTCCCAAACCCAAATTAGCTACAATGTGTTACCTAAGAAAACAAGTCTAACTTCACCTTCATAAGAAACAGCAAAAACTTCATCACGGAGCTACTCGGTGAACTTATGGGCAATAGCTTCTCTGATCTTCAAACTCTTCTCTTCCTTGAGATGCGTCTTGAAGTACTCTTGCACATTCATTAGTAGGAAGGTTGTGACATCTATCTTGAATGAGTACGTCTTGGGTCGCATCGGGCGATATGGGCTGTTTCGAAAATCACTACAAGAAAACAGGGCGATACCGACGGACGAATTCGTCAGAATGTCGTCGGAATAAGCATATTTTGACGAAATTCTGACGAAAGCGGTCGTCGGTATTATTTCGTCTGAATTTAAAGATTCGTCGGAATTTCGTCAGAGACTCCGACGACATTCTGACGAATACCGAGAAACCTCATTCTGACGAACTTCCGACGAAAGTCCGACAACAAATTCCGAGAATAGAGTTCATCGGAAACACTACATTCCGACGAACCTTAGTTCGTCATAATAGTGCATTTTTAAAAAAATTAATTTTTTTTATATATTTTTTTAAATATTATATATTAATAAATAAATAAATAAAATCCGAAATTAAAAATTAATAATATTATAGAATTTTAAAATTCATACAAACTGAAATAGAAAAAAAAATATTCAGAAAGTTTTAAAATTAACAAAAAAAAAAACTAGGAACCGGAAGGAAACAAACGATCTAGCTTCTCCATTATCTCCGCGTTGGTCTTGCTTGAATCCGCTAACTCAGCAAGAATTGTGGCATTCTGCTCCTCCAATGCCACAATCCATTCATCTCTGCTGTGTAGCTGCCCTAGAATCATGGGATCGGCATATCGAGCTTGCGAAGAAGAAGTCGGATACGAAGAAGCACGGTGGGCCAACCCAACTAAATAGCCTCCATTCCTTTTAGGAACCGCCTACAAAAATATTTAAAGTTAGTAAACAGTATTATAAAATAAATATATTTTTATTTTAAAAAATTACCTTTTCGACCATCTAGTTTATTTGCAGTTGGGACATGGTGGTTGAAGCACCCGTAGAATCGCCGTCATCAGAGAGAGGCTGAGAAGCTAGATAAGCTTCTTTTTGAGATTCCACCAACTCAACGACCTCTCTGATCAGGGGATCCTGAACTTGTCCGGTCTTCTTGTTAGTGTGAGCCTCTTTAATGAGCGCGAGACGATCTACGGGATTACCGTCGTTTGCTTCAATCTAAAAAAAAACATTAGTTAAGGAATATATAAAAAATTTATTTAAACAAATGTCAAGATAAATAAATATAAAAAAGAATATCACTTACTAGTTGATCCTCCTTAGAGGACATAGAGCAAGCGCCGAAGTTGTGCACATAAATACCTTTCTCGCCACGATCACTCTTCCGGTTCTTGGAGTTCTTACGAGACGTCGCTGCAGTGTCGTCCTTCTCCCAATGGACTATCAACTGCTCCCACACCGTCCCGTTGATGAACCGTGGCCTCTTGTTCTTCAGCCATACTGTCTTCCACGAGTTGATCTGCTTCGTATACGAGTCCATGGCCTTCTCGTTGAATTTCTGACGGACAGTTTCCGTCAGATCGGACTCCCAAGTGAATTCTTGCTACAAAACACACATAGTTTTAATTAGTACATATATAAAAATAAATTGAAAATTGTTTTTAAAAAATTAAAAATTGTTTAAAAAAAAAAGCTGAAAAGTTACCGCAAACTGACGAAACCACAACTCCCGCTCCTCGAAAGGGATCACACTCCACTTCGAATATCCGGTACGGAGCATGGAATACATCATCTGGTTGATGCTGCGGCTAATGCCATTGCTGGACTTTTGGAACCTTTAAAAAAGTTTCATGTTAGAAAGTTAATTAATGGAAAAAACATAATGCTACAAATAAAATAAAAACACTAACCAAGTTGTATGTCCCGGTCGTGGGTTGGGATGGAGAATTGGGAGATGCTCTCGACCTGGTTGTTGAACCAATAGTCCAACTTGCATGACCCTCGGTTCCTGCTGAGCACCAGCGGGATCGGCAGCTGGAGCGGGAACATAAGCGGGAACCGAGTTTTGTTCGTGAGACGATCCCGATGCACGGGAAGTACTCACCAAACTACCTCGGCCGCCACGGGGTGCTGAACGACGAGCGGTGGAACGGCGTGCATCCTCAGACCTAAATTTTTTTTAAAAATTAATACATCAGAAACCTTTTCAAAGATTTATATATATATATAAATGTATGTATAAAAAATTATAAATATTTGTAGAAATGTTTATAAATATTTATAAATGTTTAAAAATATTTATAATTATAAAAAATGTTTATAAATATTTATAAATGTTTAAAAATATTTATAATTATAAAAAATGTTTATAAATATTTATAAATGTTTAAAAAAATTTATAATTATAAAAAATGTTTATAATTATAAAAAATGTTTATAAATATTTATAAATGTTTATAATTATAAAAAATGTTTTAAAAATTATAAATACTTTTAAAAACGTTTCTAAATATAGAAAAAGGTTTTAAAAATACTTTAAAAATTTTAAAAACGTTTTATTATATATAATATATTACCGGAAACCCCCAAAAACGTTTTTAAAAATCAAAGATACATTGTAAAATACAACAATCTCAAACAATCTAACTTTATAAAATCTCAAATCATAAATCTCAAATATATATATAAAATCTCAAATCATAAATCTCAAACAATCTCAAACGTTTTTACTATCCATTCAATCCTAAATAACTAATCAATCAATCTCAAATCATAAAATCTAGCTTCATCAACCCTAAAAAATGAAATTACTTTGAAGATTTGAGAAACTTACATGATTTTTGGGTGTGGGGGAAGAGATTCAAAGTTAGGAAGAGGAATGGGGGAGGGGGATTTCACCGATTGGAATCGCTGGAATCGCCGGAGAGGAGAGAGCAGTCAGAGAGAAGAAGAAATGGTGTGCGGCGGAGGAAATGAGGAAGAAGAAGAAAGTAGGGCTTTTATGTTTAGTGATTCCGACGGACCGCAGTCCGTCGGAATTCTGTCGGTTTTTTAAAAAATATTAATAAAATATATTAATTGGCGGTTCGCAAAAAATTTCACTCGGTTTGCCTCTCCCGGTTAAAATGATATTACGACGGAAGTAGGTTCGTCGGAATGTCGTCAAACAAAACTGACGACATTCCGACGGATTAGTGTTTAGGGATTGAACATAAGTTTCTAAATGTAAAATCTAAATCTTTGATAATATATATAGTATTTGCCTAAGAATTTAACTTTAAAAAAGTTTTATAACACGATTTTACACATACAAAAATATTTTATGAATGTTATGAAGATGTTATGAGTATAAGTATATATAAGTGTTAGGAAGATGTTATGAAAACAATGATAGACATACAAAAATATTTTAGTAAGTTGTTAAATTTGAACGGTTACGATCTAATATTATACTAAACACTTAATATGTGTTATTTTCATAGTTTTGTATCCGAATATATATATTTTTTGATGTAGAAAATGTTAAAAACATAGGTTGTCGGAAATTCCTCGGAATGTCCTCAGAATTTTCTGTGGAATTTCCGACTACTTATATCAATCTTGAATAAACCACCTTCCATCGGTATATCGTCGCTATATACCGAAAACATACCGACGGACTCTAGAAAAAAAAAATACAACTTAACTAAGATGTTATAAGAATTCCTAATCAGAATCTTCAGAATCTTAAGAATCTTCATCAAACTCCCCAACCTCCGCTTCTGAGTCCAAATGTACAACATCATCAAGTCCAAACTCGGAAAAATTCTCAACGAGTCCAACATCTGCCAAATCTTCAACTGCACTTACGTTGCTGGTAGAATCTGGTTGTAATGGCTTATTACCAGAAGTTCCATCCACTCGTCCTCTTGGGTTGATTTGTGTAACCGTGACCCATGGATCGTCTCTGTACATAACCCGATGGTAACTGATGTAAACACCTATCAATTTTACAAGGTATTAGTAAAATGTAAACCATTAATTATGTTGTTAATTAATTATAAATAAATTGACATACCTGATCAGCTTGCGAAGCTAGAATGAAGGGATCATAATATTGAAGTTTTTGCCGCGAATGAATTGATGTAACACCAAACGCATCAGTCTTCACTCCTCTATCTGGGGTGGTGTCATACCAATCACAATAGAATACTACACACCGCAATCCAACCATACCAGGAAACTGGATTTCCAATATTTCTTCTATGTTACCGTAGTACACATCATCACAGGAAGAAGACGAAACACCAGCATCATATGTTGACCTCGAATGACCTTTTCTTGTGAATGCAAATCTTCGCGTACAATATTTTGGATATGATCTGACCACAAAGTTTGGTCCCCGCATAATTTCGCGTATCCAATCATCGAACACAAAACCTCTGGCCACACCATCATTCACCTAAAAATTAAAGACATTTATTAGTTGAAAGTTAATTACTTTATATTTAATATAAACTAATCATTTTGCATAGGGCAATATGATATATGACTCACATAACTAAGAAACCATGCAGCAAATCCGTTATGTCTGAGTTGTTGAAGCTCATCTTCTGTCGCATGCCTGTGAGTCATACGCAACTCTGCCATATAAACACTATATAAAAAGATATTGTCAATATGAATCAAACTTGCGAAGCTATATTAATCTATCTATTTAAATGAATAAATATGTTTACCTCTCATATTGTAGAACTTCTTCACAGTTGGTGAGCAAATATGTTTGCAAATGAGCGTGCTCAGTCTCCGTAAGTCTCCGCTTCGTGGGTTTTCCACTAAGTCGTCCTATTTCCCTGAACATGCTTGGGACAGTAACATGATATGTTCCTCTCTCCCCTCTGTCATCATGCCGAGCAGGTCTTCGGTTTTTTGTATGCACTTCTGATGGAAAATAGTTTTCAGCAAAGATTGCAGTTTCTTCATTGATCACCTGTGCGACTATAGATCCTTCCACCTTGCTTAAATTTCCCACCTTCTTCTTCAGATGATGCGTATAACGCTCAAAAAGATACATCCATCGGTACTGCACAAGACCACCAAGTTCCAATTCTCTTGCGAGATGAATAGCAAGATGTTCCATTACATCAAAGAATGACAGAGGAAATATCTTCTCGAGGTTGCACATGCTTACTGGTATGTTTGCCTTCAGATTACTAATACCCTCTGCAGTCACTGCTCTGGTGCATAAATCGCGGAAGAAAACACTTATCCCTACATAGATAAAAGACAAAATTTTCATAAGTATTAGGTTTATATAAGCATAAAATATAAAAATCACTTAAATGTTAAAATATAAGATACCTGCAATTGCTTCATGAACATTACGTGGCAATAGTGTGGAAAAAGCAAACGGAAGGAGGCGCTGCATAATTACATGACAATCATGACTCTTCAAGCCAGTAAACTTTCCTTCGCTTCTATCAACGCAGTTCCGCAAATTTGATGCATAACCGTCTGGAAATTGCATTCTATTTGTAATCCAATCAAAGAACTCTTCTTTTGCAGCACCATCCAGCCGATAAATGGGAAAAGGGGCCATACCGTTCTCATCAACGTGAAGTTCAGAACGATCACATATATCGACTAAATCTAACCTTGACTTCAAATTATCCTTCGTTTTACCTTGGATGTTAAGGATTGTGTTCATCAGATTGTCGAAAAAGTTCTTCTCGATATGCATGACATCTAAATTATGCCGCAACAGATGATCATTCCAATATGGCAGATCCCAGAAAATACTCTTTTTGTGCCAGTTATGTAGCTCTCCAACCGCATCAACTCGAATGTTTTCATGTCCACCTATATCTGGCGTTCTATCTGCACCAAAATCCCTCAACTGCTTCCACAAATCTTCCCCACTAACTTCCTCAGGTGGACCATCAAACATCTGCTTGTTCTTCGTAAACAAAGTCTTACTCCTACGGTATGGATGATCAGGTGGTAGAAATCTTCTGTGACAGTCAAACCAACACGTTTTCCTTTTGTGCTTTAGTTGGAAAGCATCTGTGTCATCTTGACAATATGGACATGATAGCCTCCCATGTGTTGTCCATCCGGATAACATACCATATACTGGAAAGTCACTTATTTTCCACATAAGTACTGCCCGCATATGAAAGTTTTCTTTGCACGAAACATCGTATGTCTCAAAACCATGCGCCCATAGTTGTTGCAACTCATATATCAGTGGTTAAAGAAACACATCTAGTGATCTCTTAGGATGCTCTGGCCCAGGGACGAGAATTGAGAGGAACAAAAACTCTCGTTCCATGCACAAGCTCGGCGGTAAGTTGTACGGTGTCACAATAACTGGCCATAGAGAATACTGTCTTCCATGCTTTCCAAATGGACTGAAACCATCAGTACATAATCCAAGATAAACATTTCTTCTCTCTTCCGCAAATTCTGGATATGTTGACTGAAAATGTTTCCAAGCCTTCGCATCTAAAGGATTTCTAATCTCACCATTTGTGGAATGCTCTGCATGCCATCTCATTGCTTTTGATGTGCGCTCACACTGATACAACCTCTTCAATCTTTCCGTCAAAGGCAAATACCACATCCTTTAGAACGGGACCAGAACTCTTCCCCTCGTCTCCTGATAACGAGGTTTCCTACAAAATTTGCATTTATCCCGTTCCTTATCAGCTCCCCAGTAGATCATGCAGTTGTCAATGCATACATCTATCACTTCGTACGGTAGTTGAAGACCCGCAACAAGTTTCTGAACCTCGTAGTATGAACTCGGTGCCAGATTATCCTCAGGTAGAATACCTTTGAAAAAATCCGTAATCGCGTCCACACATTCTTCAGCCAAATTATAGTCTGTCTTAATACCCATCAATCTAGTTGCAGATTATAAGGGTGAATGACCATCTCTACAACTTTTATACAAAGGTTGTTTTCCTGCATCGAACATGTCAAAAAATCTCATAGATTCGGGATTTGGTTCTTCTCCTCTATAATGATCATGTACCATCTGCTCAGTACCTACACCATAATCTATATACGTTCTAGGTTCTTCTAACATAATATCAGGTTGAGGTTCGCTAACAGGCTGAGGTTTGTTAGTACTACCATATTCATAACCAGTTTTCCCATGATGATACCAAACTTTATAATTACGTGAAAACCCTCTCATATACAAATGAGTCCAAACATCAAATTCTTTTATAATTCTATTATTATTGCAAGTAGAGCAGGGACATCTTAACATACCGGTTTTTATATCCGGTTGCTGTTGAACAAGCCTCATGAATTCTCCAATCCCTTGAACGCATTCATCCGTAAGCAAATTGGTGTTGGGATCCATATGAGGTTTATCCATCCAAGAACGATAATAAACTCCTGAAGACATGATTTTCTCGGAAATATTGTGATTAGAGAGAGTGAAGAGAGAATGAGGACTGAATGAGTTGAATGAGGAGAGGTTAAATTTATAGGAAATTGGTTCCGACAATCCGACGACATTCCGACGGAATTCCGACGACCAACGGTCATGTTCGTCGGAATTCCGTCGGTGTTTTCCAATCTCAAACGGCTATAAAACGGTCATATCTATTTCTCGGCAACGGTCATAAAGTTCGTCAGAATTTCGTCAGTATATAGTGACGAAATTCCGACGAACACAACGGTTATATATATGATCGGAAGGTCGTCGGAATTTCTTCACTATATACTGACGAAATTCCGACGACCTCAACAGTTATATATATGATCGGAATGTCGTCGGAAATCCGTCGGTATATTGTGACGGAATTCCGACGACCTCAACGTATATATATTATATCGGAATGTCGTCGGAATTCCGTCACTTTTTTCCGACGGACACAATTTTCTCGGAAAGTCATCAAAATATTCCGACGACATTCCGAGGACTTTGTATTTTTGACATTCGTCGGTATGTCGTCGGAATATCGTCAATAACGTCCGACGACCTTCCCTCCGTCGGAAAGTCCGCTGGAATATGCCGTGTTTTCTTGTAGTGAATGAGGAAGGCTCGAATCGATAGAGAGAAGCAACGAGTGAGGGCGAGACAACGACGGAGACAGAGAAGTCTTGGCTGTTTCTCCGTTTTCAAGAAGAATATTTGCCGGTAAAGGGTTGTTCAAGATTGCCTTCTTCAGAATTTCTTCCTTGGTAACTGTACAAATAAAAAAAGGAAAGAAAGTGAAGATATATTTTGCTTAAGGAAGTTACAGAAAAAAAAAGTCAATTAAATTCAGTTTAATTTTTGTCTCGGGTCCACAACAAGCAATTTTGAAATTCAAAAACAATAACCATAAATAAAATAGGAAACTAACACCACCACTTTGGTTTCGCTTATAGAAGGATAAAAAGGTCTTCAACCATATCAAAAAGTACCCTAGTAGCACAATGTGCTCTACCATGTAATAAAGTGTCATAAAGTGACCTAAACCGTAAAAAGCTCTTAGATTATCTTCAACTAGATCTCGGACACAAGAAAGTGTCGATCGATTATTCTATGTGAATATCGATCGATACACCTTTCACTATATCGTTCGATACAACTGTCGTTGTGTCGATCGATATTGCTTCTAGTGAGCTTTGAGATCGAGTTTGATAGGTTCTCTAATCTAACTAGAATAACTTTCGTGTGTACCTAGTTTGATTAGATCATACTAGTTAGGGTTTCAGGTATCTGGTCAAGCTATCACTTATCCAAATTAATCCTAAGATCTAAGTCAAGGGTAGTCAATCCTAAACATTATCATTAAAAACAACTAGATGAAGAACTATATTTTAAACACCCTAATAGCAATTCATATTAGCAATGCATAATCAACCTAATGAGAAACCTAAATCTAACAGCAAGATTACTCAAACATATTCATAAGAAACATCATGATGGTCTGAATAATACTGCAATAGAATAATAGATAAACAAAATAAAGTAAAGAAACAAAGGGAGTTCAAGATCTTCCCTTTCTCAAGGTGCTCAGATCTCTCTCTCCAATCCTAATCTTTCTCTCTCTAGAATAGTATGAAGCATAGCCGTCAACAATGGCTTAGAAAACATAAAATAGGGTTTACATTCGTCCAGGGGTATTCTGGTAATTTGTGGTGACTTCTGGGCCTAAGTAAGTCATAAAATAAATCAGGCCCAAGTCTTGGCATCAGTGTCGATCGATATTAAGGTTTCTGCATCGATCGACATACGTTCCTCTTCTCGACAGCTTCCTCTCGTGAGGCAGACTGACCACTCTTTAGTAAAACAAGCATAACTTCCGCTAAAGGATGCTGATTGATCTAAATCCGGTGGCATTGAAAATATAACTCAAAGATATAGCTTGTATCAAAACATGAGCTCAATCTAACGGTGGGAAGGTCTCCATCCATAGCTAAACATCTGATGCGTCTGTGCATTTCTGCACTTCGAAAGACTCCAAAAGGAACCAAAATCACCACTTTCCTCCAAAACGTACCTGAACCTGTAAATACTCTAAAAATACTTCAAAAAATAATAAACATATCTTAAAACACCTATATACCATGGGTAAAAGTGGGTGAAATCCATGGTATATCATGGATCATCAAATTCGGGACTACCCCATGGGAGGTACATGGAATTGTTACCAATGTGGTATTGCTGGACATTTGGCTCAATTTTGCAAACCAGGGAATGTGCAACAAGCTCCTACTTGTGGTGAACATCTGGAAAGGGATCTGCACCGCCGTCCTGTAGAAAAAAACGTGGCACTAAAGTTCCACATGATGGGAGTGGAGGGTGGAGGAAACCAGATTGATGGTAAGCCTTATACCTTGTTTAATATATGTTATTACTTTAATGTTATAATTATAATAGAAATTGAATGAAGGGCCGTGTAAGAATTGTTAGTGTTGGGGGAAGTGAAACGCACACTTTTCATGAATTTGGGTAGTGTTATTCCTTTGTGCATCCTGAAATGGTTGGGAGTCTATGAATATACCAAAAAAGCATCAAAATGGTTCAAGCAGCGGGTGGTGCAATGCTAAAGTTGCAGGACATTTATTGAGATGTTTCGAAAGTGGTGGGCAATGTGGACATGCTAGGTGATTTGATGTTTGAAATAAAAGGGTACAAATCAATTCTTGGAATGGATTGGTTGACTCGTTACCGAGCTAACTTGAACTTGAGAATTCTGAGTAACTTTTACTGAAGAAGAAAGGAAGCTAATGTCTCGAGGAATGGGGAAGAGTTACTGATTCCAGTTGTATCAGCATCGTTGGCAGAAAGGATGGTCGAGAAAGGAAGTGAAGCGTTCTTGGCAACAATCACATGTGCAGGTGCGGAGCAAGAAGTGATGTTAGGCAAAATTTTGGCAATGAAAAATTTGAGGATATGTTCGAGAATCTCACTTGATTACCGCCCCCGCCTGATGAGCTGTTCATGATAGAGTTGGAACCTGGAACAGATCCTATATCCAAGAGTCCATACTGCATGGCTCCACCGAAGATGTCAGAGTTGAAAAAGTAGCTGGTGGAATTGATCGAGAAAAGGTCCATCAGGCTGAACAGTTTGTTTTGTGGGTGCACAAGTGTTATTTGCCAAAAAGAAGGATGTTAACTTCCATTTGTGCATTGATTGTCATGAGCTGAACCAAGTGACGACAAAGAATACGTACTTAGGTGCGGCGAAGAATGGACCAGATGCACATACCCCTCGATCTAGTCGAGCAACATAGCAACAAGGCAAGATGGAGATGGTTAGACCAGAAGCAGAAGCGGGGTTGGACAAGTTGGAAAACACAGGGAGTGATGCGGAGAATTTGGAGCTTGACGAGTATGAAGAGGATGAGCTACCCGAACCATTTACGGGTATGCTGTTGGGGGAACCTGTTTATGGAGACAAAGGTGCATCAGATTGAACGGAAAACAAAAAGTATAGGAAGAGAAATGCATCTGAGCTTAAACTAAGCAATAGAGACAAGTTTCCTCATCCAACTGGTTTGAAAATCAAGCAGGTGAAGTCAGATATATGCAAGATCGAGCTGAGTTGGAAGATGGATGAGAAAAAGCCTCTACAGCCCAAAAAGAGATTGACAACTCACATATTGACCCATCTGTATTTTGGGACAGGCCAATTACACATGAAGGGACCAAATCTCAACAAGAGGCCACCCAACACTTACTTGAACTCGTGGGAAAAAAGGGAAATAAAGTGATCAGTGAAGTGCCAATATGTTGGTTTAATTTTTTAAGTGTTAAAAGTTAATTAAACTAAACTCTTTTAGAATTAGGATTAGGATTAAACAAGGGTATTAAACCAACTTTAGTTAGAAATAAGATTACCTAAGCCATTCTTTTTAAGGATTAGGGATTTCATTCGATTAAGTCAAGTTTTCTTTTCTTTATTTAACCGTGTACCAAGCTGAATTTGAGATCACCATTTTTAGGATTAGGATTAGACAAGTGTATTGAACCAACCTAATTAGGAATAGGATTACCTAAACCATGATGGTTAAGGATTAGGATTTTCATTTGATTAGTTCGAGTTTGACCGTGTACCAAACTGAGTTTTAGATCTCCAATTAATCGTATAACTTTTAGCTTAAATCTTGTCTCGTATCCTACTTCTATCTCAGTTAAGAATAAGAACATTGATCTCACCTAAGGAAAGGAAAGTCCAACGTGACTATCTTGGGAAAAGCAGAGCGTGCTTGTGCCATAGAGTAGCAAAACATTCTTTTAAGCAGTTATAGTTGAGAGGAGAAGATCATCAACCAGAAACGAGTGCTAGTAGCTTCGGGTTCAATCATCATTCACCCCCTTCAAGTGATCCAGAAACAACAACCTACCCATGGCCGTACCAAGGTATCAGAGTCACTCTAAGGTTATGATATTGCTGTGTTTACTCGTTTCACTTCCACAAAACACTTCTTCTCTTTCTATCTTTTGTAAGTCAACTTAGGCAATACAAAAGAAAAGAGATCTAAGGATTTAAATCCGAAAAAGAGATGAGAAGAAATCTAACTAGAGTTTATTAATTAGTTGACAACCAAATTCTTTAAATCTTTCTATTTAATCATGTTAGGGATAAGGTTCTAGGTCTTTGGTGATTGATTGAGCTTTAATCTTAACTAAAATTTTGGGAAGAGCAAGAATATTGGGCGAGTTAAAATGAATGTGAGAGAGACCTTATTTGCTAACTTGTTTGTTAAGTGCTTCTTTCAGGAAACAATGGCTGATGGAGTAAGAGATGGAGAGCAAATGGATGAACCTGTCTTCCAGCGCATTGCCCTAGAACACCTAAAGTTTGAGACAATGATAAATGAAATCATAAATAGGCTCAGGAGACATGCTAAGCAGATTTATGCTAATGTTTTACATGATCGTAATGTGGAACAACATGTACGTAGGGAAAAGAGTGGCTACTTGAGCTGCTGGACAAGTGATCAGAGGAGCTAGGCGAGGAACTCAGATTCAACACGGGGATTATTAAGCTGATCCAGTAGAAGAAGAATATGATGAAGAACTACAAGATGGGTGATTCAACAACAGGGAACCTCAAGGTCAGGACAATCTAGGAAGCCTCAAACTCAAAAATACCACCATTCCATGGCAAGAAAGATCTTGATGCTTACCTAGAGTGGGAAAAGAAGATAAAACAAGTGTTTAGTTGTCAACACTATTATGAGGAGGAAAATTCACGTGGCAGCTTCTGAATTCACTGTTTATGCTATCCACTGGTGATAACAAATTGCGATAGTAGTGGACACCGTGATGAAAGCTGTGATGAAAAATAGGTTTGTACCAGTACACTATGGTAGAGACATGTACCACAAGCAGAGGAGGTTGTCTTAATGGTCTAAAAGTGTAGAAGACTATCATCAGGAGATGGAGACACTTCTTATGCAAACTGAAATAAAGGAGACTGCTGAGGCAACCATGACTAAATTCTAAGGAGGTTTAAATCTAGAAATTTAAGATAGATTGAAGTTATAAGACTGTGAAGCCATGAAAGAGATTCTTCACAAAGCAACTCTGATTGAACAGTAAAACAAAGGAGAAGCACAACTCGAAATCAATTTGGTTCAGCTTCTAAACAAGCTTACTCTAGAGATGATAAGTCTTTTATTAAACTAAATGAGGGTACCTCAACAACTATAAGAACCCATTATGATAAGGGCAAGGGAAGGAAAACTCCAACTCGGTCTGAGAATGTAATATTCTTCATATATCAAGGGTATGGCCATTATCTTAATGAATGTACAAGAAAGAAACTCACAATTTTTTTAGACAATAGTGATATACCATGGTTTTTTACCACATTTTGACTATGATATAAGTCCTTTATAGAGGCTTTATATTATGTTTTGTGTCTGTTTTAGTGTCTTTTCAGGTCTAGGTATGTTTTGGAGCATTGTGGAGATTATGGAGCCATTTGGAGCTTAAGATGAAGAAAACCCAATGTTGTGCAGAAAAGCAGAAGTCAAAGTCAATATTTGAAGATAGCATCGATCAACACCTCCTTGGTGTCGGTCGATACTCATTTTGTTTGACGTTGCCGACTGAAGTTTCAAGAATTACACTTTGGCCCATAAATTTCTTTATTAATTTGCAAAAAAGAACTCTGGACGTGTTAATATATATTTATCTATTTTGCAGCCACTTTTTAGGCTAAGCTTTATTTTTTACTTAGAGCGGTTTTTGGAGAGAAGATTGAGAATCCTTTAGAGATTAACATTATTCCATAGTAAATTTATTTGTTTGTCAACAGCGAAATCATTTCCCTTAGAATGTCTTATACCCAACGCTACTTCCTGATTGTCTTCATCCCCGCTTTCTCTATTTCTTTAGTTCCCTTGTTTCTATTTAATATCTTTAGTTACAAAAACCAAACAAACTTTCTTATTTTCTTTAGCTAGTAACTCATATGAAAACTCTATGTGTGGTAATATGTCCTTGTGGATTCGAACCCGTGTTACTACTGCGTACATTACTGTGCACTTGCAGTTAGATTAATCGGGTTGAAACATGATCGTATCAAGTTTTTGGCACCGTTTCCGGGGACCTAATGGTCACCTTAAAGTTAAAGATAAGTTTCAGTCTATAGCTTTTTATTTTACTCTATTTAATCTTTTCTTTTCCTCTTTGTTTGTGTGCTCTCAGGTGCATGAGCATGTCTCAAACTAGGAGCCAATGATCATCTAATCTCATACCTATAGAACCGAAGCTTGGTTTCCTAGAAAGGCAGAAGAAGAAAGGAAAAGCACTAGAAGTCGAGATGGGTAAAACGGTGATAATCTTTAGATTTGGGATGGTCCTCATGACCAAATAGACAACAATGAGAAAGTTCTACCTGCTGCGGATGGACAACATGGCAACAATAGACCAAATTTTCAACAACCGGCTGCAGCTGTGAGGCAACCCGGGTGTGCATCAATAAATGCCAAGGATGATGTTGGCATAGTATGATACACATGACGCTTTCTATGTGAATCGATCTGGCATCAATCCACCTCCTATAGAGAGGAGAGAATTTGAGATCGAGACTGGTCTCATATATTTGGTGCAGCAGAACCAATTTCACGGGCTTCCATCCGAGAACCCAATGTGGACACGTTTCAAAAAAGTCTGTAGCACCATAGGACCAACGGGATACCAGAAGGGGTCTTGAAATGCAAATTATTCAAATTCTCTTTGGCAAAAAAGGCAAACATATGGATGAGATCCATCCTTACTAACTCATATGAGACTTAGGAAGAGAACAAAGCTGCACTGTTGGGATATTTCTTTACTAAATCGAAGTAAACTCATCTCAGGAACAAGTTTTCATGAAGCTAGGGAGCATTTTAGAGAAAACACCACAGACTGCTTGCACCATGCTTATACCGATTGCAACCTGCTGAACATCTTCTACAATGGAGTTGACAAGAAATACCAGGACGCATGGATACTGCTAGTAATGGTGACTTCATGACCAAGAATGTGGATGAAGCATATCTTCTGATCAATAACCTAGTAGCCAGTCAAGCAAACCGTAGGTCAAAACATGAGCATTCTGGAAGAGGTTCAGGGTCTGATTCTCAGAAAATTGATGAGCTGAATGCCAAGATTGAGATGCTGATGAAGAGAGATCAGAAAGCAGTTCATTTCGTGGGAGACCAGAGTGATCAGATCTATCAAGAGTCTACTGGTTATGACTCATATGATTTGCAAGCTGATGTGAACTACATTTGTGGTCAAGGGAAGTACAACAAAGGCTTCAATCAAAATTTCAGGAACCAACAAAATCTGTTATCTTACCAGAGCAACAATGTGGAGAATCCACAAGATAAGGTTTACCCTCAGTAAGGTAACAAGCAGAATCAGTCCCACAACGAACCCGTAGCGCAGAACCAGAGTGTTTTCAGTCAAGGATATCAGAAAGAAAACCAATTCCAAGGAAACAACTCCGGGAACAGCATTTTTCAGCAAAAGCAGCAGTATGGAAATTTTCAAACTCAGGGAAATGCATCTTCATCTCATCCTTCTCAATAAAATGAGCTTAAGAAAATGATGCAAATGATGCTAGAGGGACAGAAGAAGAATGCATCAGACATCAACATGTATGGAGATTTGAATGGTAAATTCAAAGCCTTAAACACTCAGGTAAAAGTGTTGGAGACACATATTGCTCAGACTTCGTCAGTGAATAGAGTACCAGCTGGTATCCTACCAAGGAAACCTGAGAAGAATCCAAAAGAGTATGTCAATGCAATCACTCTAAGAAGTGGTTAAACTGTTGAGAACTCGAAGGATCATGAAGGTGATCGGTCTAAGGGAAAAGAGATTGATTTAAACAAGGAAAGCAAAGAAGAGAAGACTTTTGAAGTGGAGGAATTGAACAATCTCTCAAGGAGACAAATCGATCTGGTGCTCATGAAACAAGCAGTACTTCTATTGCATGTTCCAATCTCTTAAGAAGTAGAGGAAGTTTATGTGTCACCCCCACCTTATGTTCCCAAACCTCCTTACCCTTCCCGGCCTAGACAAAAGATAAAGGAGCATGTGTACGAGAAGTTGAGAAACCTTGTAGGAGAGCTACATGTGCGTTGCCTTTCAACAAAGTAGTCAAGATTGTGACTACTTTAAGAAGGTACATGAAGGAAATATTGTCTGATAAGCTCAGCTTGGAGCGTGGAGCGATGATGTTCACAAAAGAATGCAGCGCAGTTCTCCAAACTGTGATGGAAAAAAAGTTTGATGACCCAGGACCTGATGTCTTGCATATTTACATGTTTTTAGCATCCATATCTTGTGCATTTTGATCATATAAGTTAGGCATTAGGTATCATTAGGATCCATTTTGCATTCATTTGTCTTTATCAGGTGTTGTAGCATGCTTTGGTGTGGTTTGAGGTGTTTGGGAGTCTTATGGCCCAAAAAGAGCTGAAGAATCAAGTTTGGCCATGAAAAGAGAAGTCAATCCATGATCTGGTCAAGACAAAGATGAGCATGGACGGAGGCCTTAGAGATGTCTTCTGATGCTACGATTTTGTGGAGACACAGAAAATTGAGTTAGCTTTCCAATGGAAGTGGTTTAAAGTCAGTTGGAGCTGTATTGGAGGAGTTATGATCAGTTCACTTGAAGCATATCAAGCTGGCCGGGTAGATCAGTCCGGGTTCGAGCACCCGGTCGGAACGGACGACCAGGCTGGGGAGGCAGGACCGGGTAGGCTGGTCCGGGATGAGCTACCCGGTCGGGATAAGCTTGAGATGGACAAGGCAGGACCGGGTAGGCTGGTCCGGGATGAGCTACCCGGTCGGGACGGCTGGACGGCCAGAACAAGGCTGATCCGGGTTGGTTGGACCGGGTTGGGCCATTTGCTCAACCCCTGACCGAAAATCACCCTCTCTTCCTATTGGTTGAAGCCTAATTGACCCCAGGGACCTTTTAGTATTTTTCTATGATGTTTTTAGGGCTTCTAAGACTTGTATAAATACTCTTATATCTCCTGAAGTGGGAGTATCTCATTTTCTCTCAAGACTTTGCCTCATATTGTAAAAGCTTGAATCATTTTATCATTTTAAGGAAGTTCTTCATCTTATATCTTGTTTCTCTTGATCATTAACATGATTAGCCTTAAATCTCACATAGATCTAAGGTTTCTCATGAAGATTAGAGAGTAGACACACTTTGGATTCATGGGCTAGGGTGATTAAGGGTGATTAGTGAAGATCTAGGGTGTTTAGTGTTAGATCTACTTGTTTCCTTGCTTATTGAGGGTTCTTAATGCTATTTTAGTCTTGATCATACTAAAATAGATCTATAGGCATTTCCTGCTCACAAGGTGTATGATGAAATGTTTGAACCAACTCTTCAATGCTTTTAGCTTATCTTTGCCAAAGACCTTTGATGTTAAAGGAGCTAGGACTGCTAGTAGACTTGCTGTTAATGATTGATTGCATATTATTCAACCAATGACCATTTTATGCTTGAGATATGTTAGTGAATGTGCATTCTTCTTGACCATAGAGCTTGCTTAGTTTTGTTGTTTAGGCATACGGAGAGTGTTTGATTGATTGCTTGCCACCCTTAGATTGGATCTTAATCACCTAAAGTCAAGTCCCTAGTCCCATGGATCCTACCTTAGCATTTGATTGAGTTCTTGCACTTATTTCTTGATTGGATTTGAGATCACCTTGTTTATATTTTAAGGATCTTAGCTTGTTACCTTCATCCATCTTCTTGTTTGCTTAGATTAAGGAAGCTTGTGTATTCTTGGTGCTATAGATCACTAGTTCTCTGTGGTTCGACAACTTTTCTATACTATCATTTGACTTGGGAGCCTTGAAAACTTCCACTATCAAATTGGCGCCGTTGCCGGGGAACTAGTAGATTTATCATTAGGATTTCAATCTTTCTTGAGACTAAGCTTTATTTTCTTGCTTTGTTTTGCTTTTGTACAGTTACTAACTTTCTATTCTAGAATTTCTGTTTTGTTGTGATGGCTTCAAGCTACTTTGAGAAGCCACAAGAAGAGGAAGATCACATTGAAGATGAGCCATATGTGTATGTGGAGCCACCACCCTTTGATATACGCATACTCACACCAGACCAAAGGGTGGAGTTGCATCGGCTTCAGAGAATGAAAGAGAATTGGGGCAAGCCAATGAGATCCCTGGCACGAATTATCCGGGTACACCTCATTAGGGATCGAGCAGAGTTTGAAGAAAGGGAGGTTACACAACATGAGTTTGATGTTGCTTATGACCTTAAAGAGGTAATGTATTGGGTTCCACCACTCCAGCTGGAAGGTACAAGCATTTCCACTTTAGAACTTTAACTTGAGGAAATTTGCTTGCCTTGTGGTGAGAATATTGCCCATGATCTTGATTCTCTTCAGCTCATAAATGAATATCTTGATCTGATATGTGAAACTAGGAAACTAGATGAGTTGAGAATAGAAAAGCTTGTTAGAGATCATATTGAAGTTTGTTTTGACAAGAGCTATCTATGTGCTTCATTTGATCTTGAATCTGAGTTTTTCATTCTTAAGGAACCTAGACCTCTTCTTGCACTTGCTGATCTAGGGGATGAACTTGATGTGGATAAGCTCTTGCTTGAGATAGAAAACCCCCATGCTGAAAATTATCATGAGAATGTGAACATTGTGTATTATTTGGTTGATGGAGATAGAGTTGACTACTTTGTTAAAACTTCGTTGGAGCCTGTAGTTGATTTTGTGTTTCCACCAAATGCTTTTGATTCTCATGACCATTTGAACCTCAAAGAGCATCTCATGATTCATGATGCATCTTTAGTGAAGCTCTTTGATGAAAAATCTGTCTATTTTATGTGGACAGTAGTGTGCTCCTTTGCATACTTGGTTCCTTGTTCTCATAGGAGAAGGACCAAAGGTGCATTGGCTCAGCCTTTTGATACTTATGATTAGCAAGCACACAAAGTCAAGCTAGAGACTTAAAACAAGCGCGCTTAGGAGGCATTCCCATGTTTATCCATTTTATATATTTCTTTATCTTTCTTTCTTTTGAAGCTTTTTAATAAGGATAGTTGAGGTTTTTCAGGTTGTGTCTTTTTTTTGATCAAACCAAACTTGCATTAATATTAATATGTTTACACTCTGGAAAAAGAGGATACAGAGAGGCTATTGGCAGCCAAACAAACAGCAACAATGATAACATAATGGATAAGATGGCGATACAAATCACAAAAAGGAACCATATGAAATCGTATTACAACAACTTCATAAGCTTTTTCAAAGACTGCATCTAGTGTAACCCGTAGGATCACACACACTGCACCATACGCAGAGAAGAGCATTCGATGGGAGGAAGATCCTTGCAATACCAAAGAAGCTTGTTCATCCAATTCATTCCATATAGGAAGAAATATTAGGAAAGAAGACTGATTCAAACGAGGGACAAGCGGAAAATCATAATCCGCCGGATCCATACTCATCGGGATAAAGATGACAATAAGTTTCTCTTCTACCTGCCACCAAGAAGAGAGAGACACCAACACAATACCAATATCCAGAATGGAACTCGTAAGAAAACTGCATACTGCAGATGACCGCGTCAAGGCGATATAAATGTTACTAGAGGTCGCAAAGGTATAACCAAATGAGACTAAACCCATCGGTATGTCACAAGCTAAAATCATGAACCTCAATTCCAACTTTACGCACCCAAATATCTCTTTAAACCATTCTATAGCAGAATAAGTGGAAAATAAAGAACTAAGATGTGCATGAAAAACCTTATAAAGAAGAGTGGTAGAGAGGTCGAAACAAGAACTGATTGAAAACCAGTCAACACACCTAAAATACTCACATAGAAATCTGTATACCACAGGAGAATGTAGCCCATAGGCGAAGAAAGTGTCACTAGTGGACACAGTGAGAAAGTCACTGCCTCGGAGAGATAGCCTTGGAGAGAGCCAAATCTTCCACCGGAGCAAGAAGCAAAACAGAGAGACCATTTTGCGGAGATTGAACGGTTGCTTAAGGAAGACCAGGAGACAGGGTGGAGGGTCCGGAGGAACTGGAGGCTCTGGAGGATCTACCGGATACACCACGTGTAGATCTGGATCTGGCGGTTCAGGGGCTAGGGAAGGAGGAGCAGATGATTCAGCTACAAGGAAAGCCATTGTAGGGAAAGAGGAAGATACCAAAAGGAGAAGCTTCGCGGAGCTGTCCGTGACGTCGACGGCGGTGGAAGGCAGGTTTGTGTTTCTGAGGAGGAGGAGCTTCACCGGCGAGAGCTCTTCATTCTGGCTGAGGAGCTTGCTGTGCGGCTGTCTCGGACTCCGTGTCAGAGAGAAAAGCCAACTAGGGCGAACCTCTCCTTTTCAGGTTGTGTCTAAGGCTAGACAAAAGGTGAAAGGCGGTCAAGCATTGCAACTCTAGACACCCGCCTTCACTTATCCGCTTCAGCCTATCTCTCCCGGTGGCACAAATCCGAGGCCAAGGGTCCTCTACCACCCAATTCAGCCAATAACCCCAAGTATGTGTCACTCCAACCCTTCTTGTATATACATTTGCTTTTGTCTTGTTGGGGTATTCTCCTTCTCTCTTACTCACACAGAGACTTTGTGATTTAAGTGTGCGGGAGGTACCAGGTATTTTATCATGTTTGCTTTGTGATTTTGAGTCTCATGCATTGCATTGTACATTCATATTTGCATAGAAAATCCAAAAAAATTAAATTTTTGAATCATGTAGATTGCATCACTTGCATCCTTAAGACTGAGTCTAGAGCATATATGTTGAATTCATTTGCATATGGAGCATTTCCTTGTAAATAACACTTGTTTGCACTGAATTTGGCACCCTAGTTAACCATATCAAGTAGCTTAAGCATCTTTTGAAAGGCTTGCATGCTTTGAGCCTCGAAAACTCTTCTTGAAACTTGCTTGCTTGATATTGGCATTGTTCTTAAGACCAGCTCCATCCTGAACTTGGACTTGAATGAACCTAATTTCTCTTGCATATGGGCATTTGCATACTTGATCATGGATCTCATACACATTTGGGTTATCTTTTTCCATTGTACCACCCTTTGTTAACCCAAATGGCACTCCCTTACCCTTGAACCCTATCCATTCTTTGAAGCCTACATTGATTTGCATGAGTGAGGCCTCTTCTGATAGTTTGTCATGTGAAAAATCTTGAGAGTATTGGGGGCGACATGGATTTGTTCTCATCTCTTGCTAGCATAGGGTCATCATTTGAGCTAGCTTCTAGGATGGTGAGTGGGGTCTTTGGTACTTAATGGTTTATATTTTGGGTTTGGAATGTAACAATGTTGAGATTGATGAACAAAGAATGTATTGAGAAAGAAACAGCCTAGGGACCTAGAATAGAAATATTAAGAGGCTCTTGATTGATGTTTTTGACCTTCCCCCTTCATATATATAAAAAAAAGAAAAAAAAAAGAAAAAAAGAAAGATTCAATAAGATAGTGGGGAAGGAAAAACAAAAAGTGTTAAAGCTTAGAAATGTGAATTGTGAATAAAAGGGTCCTTAGTGATTGAATCTTGAAGAAAGAAAACTGTTCATTGGGTGAGTGATGTGAGTATGTTTTTCATTATGGGTTATGGGATGAATAAAAGGGGTGTAGAACTTGTAATCACTTAGGATTGGGTAGAATGATGAGGATGGATCCATGTATGCATGAATTGCTCCTAGTCTTAGATAAATTTTGTATAATGATCAAGCTCCTTGATTCTTGAGTGATAGCCACCTTAAAAAGATGCATTGAACCCTCATTTTCATCCATATTAGACCATTTGATCACCTAGCCAAATGATTGAGATCATGTGCCCATTTGTGAGACTTCACCTTGTGTGTGTGTGAGAATCAATGTGAGGGCTGGTTAAGAGAACTTGTTGGTTGATAAGCATTGCATCTTGTGTAGAGGCATAAGAGTAATTGATAGGCCTTCTGAAGCTAGAGGATAATAAGAGAGTTTTGCTCATGCTATTTGCTATGTTTCTTTAGGATGTCAAGTTGAGTGCTATGAGTGTTTCTTTTGGCTTTACTTCAATCCCTATGTCTCTCCTCCTTGTGTTTTGAAAAGATTACTTGAGGACAAGTAAAGGTCTAGTGTGGGGGAGTTGATGTCTTGCATATTTACATGTTTTTAGCATCCATATCTTGTGCATTTTGATCATATAAGTTAGGCATTAGGCATCATTAGGATCCATTTTGCATTCATTTGTCTTTATCAGGTGTTGGAGCATGTTTTGGTGTGATTTGAGGTGTTTGGGAGTCTTATGGCCCAAAAAGAGCTGAAGAATCAAGTTTGGCCATGAAAAGAGAAGTCAATCCATGATCTGGTCAAGACAAAGATGAGCATGGAAGGAGGCCTTAGAGATGTCTTCTGATGCTAAGATTTTGTGGAGACCCAGAAAATTGAGTTATCTTTCCAATGGAAGTGGTTTAAAGTCAGTTGGAGCTGTATTGGAGGAGTTATGATCAGTTCACTGGAAGCATATCAAGCTGTCCGGGTAGATCAGTTCGGGTTCGAGCACCCGGTCGGAACGCTGGACGACCAGGCTGGGGAGGCAGGACCGGGTAGGCTGGTCCGGGATGAGCTACCCGGTCGGGAGAAGCTTGAGATGGACAAGGCAGGACCGGGTAGGCTGGTCCGGGATGAGCTACCCGGTCGGGACGGCTGGACCGCCAGAACAAGGCTGGTCCAGGTTGGTTGGACCGGGTTGGGCCATTTGCTCAACCCCTGACCGAAAATCACCCTCTCTTCCTATTGGTTGAAGCCTAATTGACCCCAGGGACCTTTTAGTATTTTTCTATGATATTTTTAGGGCTTCTAAGTCTTGTATAAATACTCTTATATCTCCTAAAGTGGAAGTATCTCATTTTCTCTCAAGACTTTGCCTCATATTGTAAAAGCTTGAATCTTTTTATCATTTTAAGGAAGTTGTTCATCTTATATCTTGTTTCTCTTGATCATTAACATGATTAGCCTTAAATCTCACATAGATCTAAGGTTTCTCATGAAGATTAGAGAGTAGACACACTTTGGATTCATGGGCTAGGGTGATTAAGGGTGATTAGTGAAGATCTAGGGTGTTTAGTGTTAGATCTACTTGTTTCCTTGCTTGTTGAGGGTTCTTAATGCTATTTTAGTCTTGATCATACTAAAATAGATCTATAGGCATTTCCTGCTCACAAGGTGTATGATGAAATGCCTGAACCAACTATTCAATGCTTTTAGATTATCTTTGCCAAAGACCTTTGATGTTAAAGGAGCTAGGATTGCTAGTAGACTTGCTGTTAATGATTGCTTGCATATTATTCAACCAATGACCATTTGATGCTTGAGATATGTTAGTGAATGAGCATTCTTCTTGACCATAGAGCTTGCTTAGTTTTGTTGTTTAGGCATAAGGAGAGTGTTTGATTGATTGCTTGTCACCCTTAGATTGGATCTTAATCACCTAAAGTCAAGTCCCTAGTCCCATGGATCCTACCTTAGCATTTGATTGAGTTCTTGGACTTATTTCTTGATTGGATTTGAGATCACCTTGTTTATATTTTTAGGATCTTAGCTTGTTACCTTCATCCATCTTCTTGTTTGCTTAGATTAAGGAAGCTTGTGTATTCTTGGTGCTATAGATCACTAGTTCTCTGTGGTTCGACAACCTTTCTATACTATCATTTGACTTGGGAGCCTTGAAAACTTCCATTATCAGGACCTTTTGTTTTACCTTGCCGCATCGGTTCTCTTATCAATCTTCTTCTCCACATTTATGGTCAATGGATGTGTTTGCTTTGCAATCAATTTCTTACGATCGAAAAACCATCGTAACAGTATTTCCTAGATACTGTTTATTAAAGGAATTATTGGATACTCACTCGGTGAATGGAATGCAGCATTGATAGATTCTGTAGGGTTAGTTTTCCTAATGTCATATCGGTGTCCAAGAAATACACATTTTAGCCCATTTTTCCACATCAGCCTCCATTAGATATATTCCAATTCCCAGACTGGTATTATAAACATTATCGAATTTCTTCTGAAAATCAACAACTCTGTACACCTCTGAAGCCTTTGAAATCAACCCAGCCAATCCCTTCCCTGTGAAATATGTTACCATGTTATTCGGCAAATTATGAAAGCAAATACAATGTCTAGCTAATGGATACACGTTCTCATGTCTGTCCGAGATAAAAGCCAAACCGTAATCATCAGCAATAGCATCCTTTATTTATCTCAAAAATCATTCCCAAGAACGATCATTCTCAGAGTCGAATACCCCGAATACAATAGGATACAAATTTGAATTTCCATCTAAAGCAGTTACAACCAATATAACTCCTTTGTAATTACTCTTCAAAAATGTTCCATCAACCAGAATAGACTTTGTTAAAGCCTCTTATCGGTTGACCAAACACAATTGACATATATTGAAATCTACCAATGACGTCGTCTCATAAGCTGAATGTGTACCCGGATTGGCCTCTCCCAGCATGTGCAAGTACATTGGTATTTTCCCATAAATTTCCTCTGTAATCTGACAGTGTTGACTGCAAATTCACGCAAATCCCATTTTAAAGAAGATGGGATCTCATATATAACCACTACACATAATATGAAGAATATCCTTTGATTTAGACCCTTCTTTGACACCTTCATATTTATGCATAATCAGACCGCCTATTATTTTCGCTGAAGTTTTCTTTTCGGAACTGGTACTGCGTGAAGGTGCGGATGAATGTTCACCGACATACTTCTTAATAATAAAATATGTGGAGCCCTTCAAACATTCTGCTCGAGCATCCCAATTACAAACATTATTTGTGCATCTAATAACCAAACTGTTTTATTGGATTTGATAATTGATAGTCAAAGTTATGCTTCATTGAACATATCTCAAACCTTTCATCAAAAATGTTTTGTTGCGGAAAAGATCTCCCTTCTTAACAATTTCCACCAAAGCCAAATTTGCCATATTTTCTCTATTTTCTTTTTCATATATCATGGTGATAGCATCATAATCCTCTCCATCAACGTCAACTTGTATCATCCTTCCTTTATTCTTCTCGTTATGTACATCAGCCTTAACTTTACTTGAATTGTCTCCATTGTTATAAGAATTGCGCTCCTCTTCACGAGTAGTTGAATTTTTTGGCAAGTTATTGAGATCAATGTTGACTCTATTCGTATTGTCAACCTTTAGTTTATAGGTTACACAAAATCGAGTAGACTGATTCTTCTTAAAAAAAATTTCTTCATTTTGCGACCGTTTGCAAAGATCACTGGTGGACATCCTGGTGTATTGGTCAACTTGATAGGTAGATAACTCAACTCCAAATCAGCATTATTTTCTTCGATGCCAAAATCCTCCAAAACCATTCTCTGTAGCTCTTCTAATATGGAGCTCAATTCCAAATCGAGTAACCTTCCCCGTTTATGTTCATCAACCGAGAATCCTCATCCTGTAGTTGCACTCAATTTCCATACACCACAAGAGGCATAAATATGCATTATGGAAGAAGTTTTGTGAAAAATTTGTGAAAAATCAATGAAAACTTAGAGCAATTGAAGAAGAAGGGCTAATGGTCGATTTTTGGGTTTTTCGGTTAAGAAATTTGTGGATTTCATATAAGGAAATACCAAGTATGCAAATATTTTTATAACTGCATTTCCCATATTTTTGCAGCTATGTTCAGGATTATCCATTAAGATTCTACTATATGTAAAAACAAGACAATCAGCTTGAAATTTGTTTTTACTATTATTAGACTATGAGTTTTCGTAGGTTTCTTGTTCTTCATAATTTAGATTGAAAAGTTTAGCGTAGAATGTAGATTCCAAATATATTTAGATAACAGTGATAGCGATAGATGTTTTATTCTAATATAAATAGATTGTCTAATAAAACGATTTAAATTTCCACTAAACTATTTTCTGTATAACATACAACCTACAGTGTGTAGAATTTAATTTTAAATTTTAATTTAAAAAGTTTAATAACCCTAAAAAATATCACTACATTGATATATGGTTATGTATTTGCTTAATTGTTTCTATTTTTCATAATTTTTGCTTTGTAAAAGTATTTGTTTGATTTATTTTGATAAATAGAAAAGGCAATAAAGAAAAATATGATATAAAATTGCTTTTATACCAATGAGAATGTATGTATTTTTGGATCTAAAGAATCAATTTTTCCAAAACAGAATATGTTAGTTGTCGAGCAAAGTTTTTTTGGTGTACTTGTATTTTTGATTATCTTTTCGATGATGAAAGGATGAAAAGATATTGATATGATTGAGAAGGGATTGAAGATTTCTGGATAAGTTTCAATGAAGTTGATTGTGGAGGATTGACCCGATGGATATCTAATTAGATTGGATAGCCTGTCTAGGTGGATTGTAATTATTTAAATTGTATCCTGGTTTTGGGGTCTCTAACTCTAATTTTAGAATTAAATAAAAAATTGACAGTGGTTCAATAAGATGGGCTCAGAAAAACTTTGAAGTTTTCTATAGCTGACACGATCTGAAAAACCCTAACCCGGCGGTGCTTTCCCTAGATGACGGTGGCCTTGGCCCAGGCCGGAGGCTTCTCCTTCTTCTCTTAATCTAATTTTTCCTTTGCCTCCTTGGTGCTTCCCTCTCTTCCCAGTGATATGCTCATGTTTCTGGAATTTCAACGGAGGACCCTGGCGGTTGCTCTGTCCATGGCGGAGTAGAAGCCGGACCGTCTGTAATTTCTGGAGCAGCGGTGAGTCATGTGAAATAGAGGCTAGAGATAGGTCAGTTTTTAGGGTTCAGCTGTCCTAGTTCGACGAGCCGTTTTCCCCTTTGGTTTGTCAACTTTTAGCCTAGATGCGGTGGCGCAGGACTGCGTTTTGTCAATCCCTTTTGCAGATCTGGAAGTCGGAGGGTTGGTGGCTTGTAACCCAGGTCTGGAAGGTAAGAGGGTGTGTGGTGGCATGTGAAGCAACTTGGCTCTTGGGTAGCTCAACGCTCCTGCTCGCCCGTGTGAACTTTAGAGACTTCCCGTTGGAGGTGCACCAGAGTTTATAGGCGGACGTGTGTTTGTCGGATCAACTCTCGTGATGCGTCTACTGTCCATTCTTGATACATGAAGAATCGTCTATACTTCAGAAGGAGGAGGGAATGGTAGTACTTCACCCAGAAAAAACGGAGCTTCGTCGATGGCGAGATGACGTACCATAGAAGAAGATTGTCCTACGGTTCTCGTAGGAGGAGCGTGGCGAGTCTTGGGCTCTTCTGAATGGTCTCTGGTAGAGTGTTAAAGGCTTGGTGGTGAACAAGCTTAGGGACAAGGCATTCACAGTACCGTGGTAGCGTCAAATCCGGTAGCTTTTGTTCCTTCTTCTGCTCTACTGGTCCCCGGCTCTGCCGTAGATTGAGTCACTGCCTCGATCCGATTTTACAGATTCAGAACCTCTATTTATTGCTCTTTGAATATCCTAAGTGAGAAGATGCACTTTTCAGATGATGAAGCAATGGACGAGGTTAACAACATAATCATTAGTTCCATTCGCTATGTGCTATTCTTAGAATTATTATTATATAAATTTTTGATGGCAAAGGACACGTTTTGTAATCTGGATTTAGTGGTGGAATTTAGTGGTTTAAGAGTCGGTTCATTCCAGGTAGTGAGAGAATCTTGTTCTCCTAGTGTTGAAAAAGGTAATATCGGATTTGATTGGGTAGCATATGATCCTTGTAAGTGTTCCTAGGTGATATTATGTCCCGATATTGTATGTGAGTGAAAATATTGTAAGACTAGATGGCTTCCCGCGATATCGCGGGATAATATCATTTAAATACACTTACAGTAAACAACTTTTGTATGTATTTGAATTTTTAATAATTTTGATAAATTAAATTTGCTGATAAAAATTGATAGAAAAAAATTGATTGGCTAATAATGGAAGAATAACATTAAATTTTATTTCATTATATTAACCATATTAACAAATATATCTAATAATTTTGAAAAAAGTAAAAATTATAAAGAGAAACTACCATATGAGTCTTTTTTGTTTTGTTTTTGAAATTGACTACCATATATGAGTTGTAATATATATCTAATATTTTAAATTTGAAAAGATTCTGTTATAATACTTGGATACATAATATAAATTTATTTTGGAATTTTAACCAATATTAATTAATAAATGTTGTTTAGTTGTGTACACAATTAATAAATAATATTAGATTAATTTCAAGACATTCTTAAATATAATATAAGAGATCCCACTAAATACTCTCAAGACTTTGGTATGGTTCTTATAATATAATATATTAGTCTATAAAATTAGGATTTTAATCAAATATATTTATAATTTCAGATAATTTGAAGAAACCAATCATTTTGTTTGTCTTATAACTACAATTCATATTCTGGTGAAGATAAAAATCAAGTGAACTACAATCCAATATAATATAATTTCATTATAAAAAACTATAAATTAGCTATTTAAAATAATCTAATACATATTAAAACATTAAGCCGCATATTCTATAAAAGTATTCTTTTAAAACTTGCCTAAAATAGAATATTTAACATAATATATTACATAATTGTTTTGAAATATTTTTTTAATGATTATATATAACTCTTACTTTCAGTTATTTAATTATTTATGCAATACATGTTATACTTATGAAGATTTTAAAATTTTGATTATTACAGTGACGTCCAACTTATTATGTATATATATATGTATTTTTTTTTCTTTGAGAAAAACTGAAGAGTAATAATAAAATTATGAACACATAGTATATAATATTTACATATGATAGAGATTTCACTAATTAAAATCTCTTACAAATTAATTAATATATATTATGCTAATATCATATAATAAATATGAATTTAAAGATTGGATTTGAAAAAAAAATATTTAAAATTTTATCATAATATTTATCTCTATTTATTTAATAAAATTTCAAATAATAGTGTGAAGTTAAATTGATTAGTATAAATTTAAACTGATGATTCATCACTCAAAATTATTAAAAAAATGATAAATAAGCATAATTACTTACAACTATGGAGAAAATTATTGATTATTCCTAAAATCATGGAGAAGCGGATAAGCAAACAAATTCACTTTGCAGTTTATAGTATAATAATCCCCCTATACATTAAAAGAGAAGTCACTTTAGTGATTTCTGCTTATGTGGCACTCATAGAGGACACTCTCAAATTAATTCTCTTAATTCTATTGGTTGATTTTTGCTAATTTCTTTTTGATTTATTTTAAAAATCGGCTGGGAAGTGTTAACCTAGAACCACTTAATTTAGACTTCCAAACACTCTCAATGTTAGAGTTAACCTAGAATCACTAATTTTAGTTTTCCAAACACTATCAACTACTTATATAAACTATTCACATACATTACTACATATATATATATATATATATACGAATAAATTATATTTGTATATAAAATATAATTATGTTTTTCAACTACTTATATAAACTATTCACATACATTTTACAAACAATTGTTAAATCAGAATTAGCCACCAAAATTCCACATATGTGACTAAATAATAGTTTTAACATATATAATATTACAAGAGTAGTTAAAAACATAGATACAAACTATTTCAGAATTTAAGTATTACTAAATAATACTTTTAAATTATATTTGTATATAAAATATAATTATGTTTTTCAACTACTTATATAAACTATTCACATACATTTTACAAACAAATGTTAAATCAGAATTAGCCACCAAAATTCCACATATGTGATTTCATATGTTACTAAATAATAGTTTTAACATATATAATATTACAAGAGTAGTTAAAAACATAGATACAAACTATTTCAGAATTTAAGTATTACTAAATAATACTTTTAACATATATAATATTACAAGAGTATTTAAAAACATAGATACAATCGTTGCTAAGACCTTGATTGGTAGAGCATTAACATTAGCATTATGCTCTACATTATCCAATCAACAGTTGTTACAAAAGCATTTAGAAAAGCATTTACTAAATGCTAATGCTCTCCAAATGCTCTCTGGTAAATGCTCTCATATGAAGCTTTTGGAAGAGCATTTGCATTTATAATTTATAAATTTAAGAATAATATATAATTAGTTCATTTATTTGATTTAATAATATCATAAAATTATTTTTATATCCAGAAAGTGAAATTTTGATTTCTAAAATAAATTTACCATATAAATATATATTTTAAAATATTATTTCACATTTAAAATATAATTTAATTACATTTAGTTAAATTAATTATATAAATTATATTTTAAATTAATTATATAAATTATATTTTAAATTAATTATATAAATTAAATTATAAAAATTAGATATATTTATTATATAAATTATATAAATTATATTATATATAAATTATATTTTAAATTAATTACATAAATTAAATTATATTTCAAAATATAATATAATTAGAATTGATCATATAAATTAAATTATATTTTAAATGCGAAATATTATTTTTAAAATAGATATTTTAATTGTAAAATTTATTTTTTAAAATAACATTTTCGATATAAACATAATTTTTAAAATTAGTAAATAAAATAAAATAATTATATATCTTTTATATATTAATATAATATATATATTAATATATAAATAATATATATATATTAGAATTATATCCATTATAAATAAATATATTATATATTATATACTAATTTTAATAATAATTTTAAATAGCATTTCCATACTGCTCTACCAATCAATCTATTAAACAGTTTATCAAAAGCATACAGCTTCTGCAGCATACTGCTTTTATAGCATACTGCTACTGCTTTCTCATCTGCTTTGCCAATCAGGACCTAAGATCACCTAGAAACATATATAATATTTCAGAATTTAAGTATTACTAAATTATATTTGTTTATTAAATATTTACTCACAAAAAACCCGCATTCAATTAAAAATTATTTAAATACAATCGTTGCTAATATGTGATCTTACCTTATCACAAGTTGTAACTTTCTTTAATCTATTTTAATAAATATATGAAATATAATAATTCGTATTAAAAGTCTTACTTTATTTAAAAACTACATTACTTGCGCAAGTTATTGATATGACAATACAAGTTTAGTCTTTGTATGTTTGTAATGATGATTTGTAATGATGATTTTGATATGACAATACGAATTTGTATTGATTGAAATAAATAGTAATAATTATTTAGATACAATCGAATAAGATTTGTGATCTTACCTTATCACAAGTTGCAACTTTCTTTAATCATATCTAATTAATTTTTAAATCTATGAAATATAATAATTCGTATTAAATGTCTTACCTTATTTAAAACTACATTACTTGCGCAAGTTATTGATATGACAATACAAGTTTAGTCTTTCTATGTTTGTAATGATGATTTTGATATAACAATACGAAATTGTATTGATTGAAATAAATAGTAAATAAAATAATTAATAGATTATAATTATTTATTTATAAATCCCCCATTTATTTATAAAGTTATTAGTCTTGAAATGTTTGTAATCATGATTCTGATATGACAATACGAAATTAGACTTAATATAAATAAATTAAAATTTAGCAAATAGTATTTAGTTTGTATGTTATCTAGGACTGTAATGATTATTCATATTAAAACATATGAATACAATAATAAATAAAGGAAAATTTTTTTCCTATATATAGTCTCATTCCACCCTTTGCCGAAAACCCTAATACCTTTCAACTTCTCTAAACTCTCTCTCGAAGACTCCTTTGAGTAACTTGTTCATATTTCTCTTCTCTCTCATTTTTAATCCGTTAATATTCATATTGTAGGAATGGAATCACGTTTTAGATGAGATTTGCATGTTGATCATTACATTGATGTTTATAGTTTAGAAATGTTATATTATCTTTTTTAGTTTAATATTCGTATATCTATCTTAGTTGGATTAGAGATTTTGCCTTTTTTAAAGTTTAAAATTCGTATATCTATCAAGGGTGGAATATTGTCTTTTTTTTTAGTTTAAAATTCCATTCCTATCTTACTTTAGTTAGAGATTTTGTTAGTATGTGAGTTTGGAATTTTAATAGACAAAAACCATTTTAATTTTTTTTTATATGCGAATTTAATTTTAGATTATTATGAGAATTTGTTGTGATTGTATTCTTGATTCCTTTTGTTTAGATGTAATAAACATGTGGGTGTGTTTTATATATCTATTGATCCATTTTAAATGATACTAAATGTTTAAAATCTTCAAACATGCAGAATCAATACTCCATGGCAAGTTCCAAAGATCTGAAGATGAAGGAGCCGGTGGTTGATGAATCGGGATCAAAATTCAAAGATGGTTACGATGAAGCCAAAAGGGAGACGACTGATCATTACCGTGCTCTCCTTCGACTTTACAAGGCGCGTTATGAAGCTGTTAAGGCTAGGCATGTGGAGGAGGTCGAGGTTGAAAGACTCGAAGCCAAGCTTGAGATACTTGAGAAACTTGAGAAGGTGTATGATCCGGTGAATGAGAAGGAGAGACTTAGAATTGAGCTGAACATTGCAAATGAGAGGATGGCTGAGGTGAAAGTGCCATCTCCCGATTTGGCCAAGCTGGGTGAAGCTTGGTTGTGGGATTGATCTCTCTTCTAAAATCTCGGTTTAAGTTATATCTTAATCTCGGTTTATGGTTGCTTTTTAAAATTATGTGTTTAAGTTTGGATCTAATCTCGGTTTATGTATAATTATGGTTGCTTTTGAACTTAACTATTTATGTTTAATCAAGTTTGGTTTGTCAAGATATTGCTCTATAGTATCAATCCCACAAAATATATGTGGTTAGGTTTAAATTTGTTATAGCCTTGAATATCATTAGTTAGTTTAAAATGGAGTAACATCGAACACAATAATTTATAACTAAATATAAATGATACTAAATGTATCATATCAAATTAGTTTAAAATGATGGTTAGGTTTAAATTGGTTTATAGATTGATGGAAGTATCCTAACCATATATTCGACTAAGTCACTAATTTATGGTTGATTAAATGAAGGTTAACAAAACGAATCATAATTATCTGATTGAATATTCACTTACACAAGTTCTTGAATTAGTTATATTTGTAATGATTATACTTTTGAAATGACAAAATCTTTATGTGAAATGATTGAAAGGAAGGTTAAAATATCAAATTATATTTAGGTTATAGGTTATCTACCTATGAAATGATAATCGAAACTAATCATTTCAACTTCTGCAATGATTACCGAAGATTTATTGACTATAATTAAATTTAAATAAGGTGAATCAATTAGTTGCATGCAAAATAGTTAAAGAAGATTTTGATTAGACATATCTATATGTCTTGGTATAGATATCGAAGATGTATTTATTATAATGATACATTAAGCAATAAATACTCATTATGAGAATATATATCAGAATCAAATTAAATTCAAAGACAAGAATAGGGAAATAACATTTACTTTTAGATTGTCGATAATATAAAGATGCCTTATTCCTTGCAAATGTCTTAATTGTGGAAATTAGTATTGAAACAACCTTATTCTAATCTTTTTAAATTGGAAAAATATTATTAATCACTTTCCTTATATTCTAATTCAAAAACTTGCGCAAGACATCGGCAATTAAATGCAAAAATATATGCGGACTTCAAACATAAGGAAATCTCGACAATATATAAACGCAATTTAAACCCTAAGATATTATACAATACAATACAGTTTACTGATATAGAAGATATCTAAACACGTTATGGCAATGGTTCAAGCTACCAAAAATCGAATTTCTTTTATCAGGCAATTGAGACCGTGTAAAGATACATGGCGTATTGAGGTTAGGATTCTTCGTTTATGGAGAAACTACAACAGAGATTCCAGAAACACCATCGAAATGGTTTTTGCCGATAAAGAAGTAAGTACATTACTTGATTTGTCATTTAGATTGTTGTGTTTTTTCTTTTATTCTCAATCCAACTATATAAGTATCTTCATTTCATCATTGTCTAGGGTACAAGAATTCATGCTCAAGTTGGTGAACAGCTCATAAAACAATTTGAAGGGAAACTAACAGAGGGCGATGCGAAAGTCATCCAGTTGTTCAAACTGTACGATGCTATGGGTGATTATCTTTCAAACTACTTTTGTTGGACCAGCGGATGACTTCCCAAGTAAAGTTACAGAGAAGTATCCTGTGAATTACAGTGATATTATTGATGGAAAGCTTGATAACACTCGTTTGGTTGGTTAGTCAATTCATACGATTACTTAAGTTTCTGTTTATTTTTCCGTACGCAACGATTTAACTGGGATTTTAATTTCACCTTAACTTTATTATGTAGATGTTATTGGCCAAATAGTTAACTTCGGATCTCTTGAAAACAAAGTCATAAAAGGAAAAGATAATTTGAGGCTATTGATTGAGTTACGTGACCAACAGTAAGTTTAAATACCTTTCCTTTTCCTTTAATCTATGAGCTGAGCTTTGAATAATCTATTCATTAACCTAACTTTATATTATATACAGTGATGTCAAGTTGATGTGTACTCTTTGGGGCTGTTATGCTAAACAAGTATACGATTACAGTATGTTAAACATGTCGACAATGATTATTTGTCTTATCAGGTTCTGTGCTATTAAAGAGTGGAAAGGTATAGTTCTTGCACCTATATTTGTTAAAATGGTTTATCTCATAAACTTATTAATAACATCGTGCTATTGTAGGTGCTTACTCCATATCTAGCGGGTATAACTCAACCCATATTATGCTCAACCCAGCACTGGATTTAATTGATGATTTTAAAGCAAGGTAAGTCTCCAGTGTGACAACTACTCACAGCTAGATCTTATTGTATTTTCATTCGATAAGCATAGTCAAACGTGGTTGTCTTATCGCTTACTTTTATGTGCAGTCTTCCTAATGATTCACTTGCTCTTACAAACAACGATAGTAGCCAATGGTCTGTTGGTAGTGCTACATCTGTTCGTGCTAGGTTTTTTGTGACTAATGAGAGGCTAACCATAAGAGAGATCATTGATAGTGAACTGGTATATATACTAAACCAGCTGAGAATAATTATTTATACCAAGTAATTGAATCATTCTTATTAACTTGACTTGACATATTTGTATTTTGTAAGGTTGGTACTTTTGTCACTCTTGTCACTATTGAAAGCATAGATGCTGATCGTGGGTGGCAATATCTAAGCTGCAAATACCACAACAAAAAAGTCATGCCAACAACCAATGTTGATGCTGATAACCGTCCCTTGTTCTTTTGCACTACATGCGATAAGGAACACATTCATGTAATTTCCAGGTAATGTTTTCTTTGGTCGATGAGAGAGCATGTTATTAAATGTATTTTTTTGAAAGTTTATTGTGACATTGAACGAGAGTAACGAAAGATATGAGTGCCATTTTATTCTTCTGTTTCCAGATTCAAATTAATTGCCAATGTTAAGGACGACTCAGGTGAGGCAAAGTTTCTTTTGTTTGATACCAATGCTCAACTTATTGTGCGTCATCCTGCCGCTGAACTCTATGATGAGGTAGTTTTGATGAATCAATATTGTCTAATAAATGTAGAATATAGTTATTTTTACATAACCGAGTAAATATGATCGTAGGATGAAGATCCAGACATCTTACCTGAAGCGGTTAGCGATCTTTGTGGCAAGAGATTCCTTTTTGAGATTTCTGTTGATGCTGATAACATCAAGGGAAAGACCTCTCAGTATGTCGTTCGATTGGCTACTGAAGACCGTGAAATGATTGAGGAATTTGCTGCTTTGCCTCCTAAATCGGTATTAAAACAATAAAATAATAGCATGTAGTTAAGATAAGTGTTTTTAATCATGCTATTGAGTCCAACTCTTGCTGTTGCAGGTCCTAATGTTGCAGAACTCGGATGATATTTCCTCTGGTTCAGGTGATTTTTCAATGACTCCAATGTCTAAAAGAAAAAGCCAAGAAGATCTTGACATCAATCTTGAGGATCAACACTCCGTCAGCAAAAAACCATCCCAGAAGAAAATCAAGGGCGAGTGATCTCGAATATTTATGTTATACTTACTTTTAAACTAAAATGTTATGGCTTTGTCGCACTTTTGGAATCTTATTGTCATTTCAAACCTTTTCTTTAAAGTACCTTTGTGTTTTGGTTTTTTATTTATTTTATAAACATCTATTTGTTCCAAAGATAACATGTCAACTTTGAAATTATTCATTATTTTATTTTTCGGAAAAACCTCTTGCGTAAGTGTATGTGGCTTCTGTGAAGAAATACACTTTGAAAACGTAAAAATTGATTTACACAAGACTGATCTGATTAACTATGTAAATACCGAAGGAGAGAGTTTTCAAAGTGTCAAATGTTGTTTAAGATCGTGAGTTGAAATGTTTTGTATAATTGTTTTGTATTGAAATCATAATTAACATTTTTCAACTCACTGTCAATGATGTAATACTGGTGGATGTCCGTCTTCTTTGTGTTTTTACGTTTGCTGCTTTAGTAAAACTGATTTCTATACATCTGTTTTAGTCCAACATAAGTTTGACAGTGATCTTGCGACTTAATGTAAATAACACGAGTCCTTTTTCATAAGTTCTTGAACTCCGCACTAAACTGAAAAAAACTGGTATAGCTCCACCAACTCAATCTGGACGTGTTTACTGGATACCATGACAAGGGAAGAGATTCTAGAAAGCATGCGTTAGTGTGAAGTCCTTTATTGAGTATGATATATAGGTTGAGCTATAAATCAAATTGATGACTGTAAAATTAATCCTGTGAGTTTACATGTATTTCATTCAAATATATATTTTGATATTGCACAGTTTTTAAAACGCCCTACAATCGTCCATGTGACTTTGGGGCCCAAAGAAACAAAATATGTTTTCAAAGTTTCAATAATATACTTACCGATTCTAAAGCCCAATATCATATAACCTACAACCCTAAATTTAGTTTGTAAATGGAACTCTATAAATATGTAAAGATGTTTGGTCTGTAAAGAAACAAGATATCAATTAGTGTATTTTAATATAAAACCCTCATCCGGTACCATGAAGCCGTCGAAATATCTATGGTCATTTCCTAAGAAGGTATTCTTATCTCTCGAGATCTATCTTAGTCCAAGGCCAGTTTTATTTGTGACCAAATTCTTTTTATTCATCTAGGAATTATTCACATGGGATCAAGATGAAACTTGGTCATCGTTGTACCTTTGCGTAAGTCATTTTTATAAACTATTCCTTCGAAGTTTCATATTACACTTTTTATTATACTTCCAATTACTAAACATTATCCTTAAAACTTCTCAGAGATCCGAAAACAACGAGAACAAGCAAACCATTGAAGAAAATGTGTGGCATCAATATCACAAGGCGTCGACATTTACACACGATCCACGTCTACAAAAGTGGATGGATTGGATGGACATTAACAATCTCAATTCTGATTGTTCCAATCTCAAATCGGCACATCGGCAAGTCATCAGCTATTTTGTTTGGGATCCAAAAGCTAAGACATGGAACCCAAAATTTAAGGATTTGAAAAAAATCAAGGGCGACTGATCTCGATGTTATTTTAAAATACTTTTATTTACTATTTTATGGCTTTGTGTTACATTTGCATTCTTAATTAACATATTTTAATTATTGGTCAAAGTACAATTGTTTTTGGATTTTTATTTCATTTTAAAATTTTATTTCTATGGCTTTGTCTTACATTTGCATTCTTAATTAACTTAAATTATTCTCTGTAATATATATTTGTAGATTTGGATCATATTTATAATGATCTTATTTATTTATATATTTGAATAAATTTATATATTTTACTATCTTGCTTCAACATTAGCCGGAAGTTAGGAAAATAAATGTATAAAACTATAGGTAAATCTATTCTTGCCGGTTAGTTAAACTATTAATTTACGTAATTCAATTAGTTTATTTTGTACTAGGTGACCGGTCACAATTGTAAGCAGTTAATTATTATTTAAAACATATGTGCAAATTATTTCGATAAGCAATTTGAAAAGACACCACTTTCTACAGTTTCCCTATATAATAAACTGTATGCGTGAACCATTGTTTCCAAAACCTATCAAAATCTTCTTCTCAAATCGAGTCTCTTCAACTTTCGGTAAGAAAATTTATTGTAAATTTTGGTTTTCCTTTTTTAAGATATTGGATGTAGATCGATCTTTTTTTATATTTTGTTTCCCACTTTATCAAGATCTGAGAAAGCGAATATATATGAACGAATCGTACCTTCCTTTTCAATATATTGCATGTAGATCTTATCGGTTTTCTGTTTATTTTCTTATCAATTTAATCTTGAGTAAATAGGTTTTCTATCCTTCATAAGGATTTTTTTACAGAACCCCATGTTCATAATCATCTTAGGGTTATAATAATTTTGGATAGAAAACGTCAACCAAAAGGAAGTTAGGTGTGAGTAATTCCTGTGGTTTGATGACTTTTTATCTATCCATCATAAGGTTGTTTTTTTTGAAAACCCCAAGTTTATAAATCTTCCATTAAATTTGTTTCTTTGGATATATGATAGTGTTTCAGAATTTTTGAGATATTATGTAACCAATTGCATATTGTTTTCCATTAAACAATTACTTTCGGTTAAATACTTTATGTGTTCTAACCAATACTCTTTCAATATAAATCCAGACCAAGATCTCGCAATGGCTTTCAACAGGAATCTTAGACTCAAGTCTCCCATGCATGAGGATTTTGGTATTTCTTTAGAAGAAGCATTCAACAAGGGAACGGAGGCGACCATGAAGCATTACCAAGCCAAGCTCTGGATGTGCAAGCAACTTCATGATGCCATGATCAAGAAACATGATGAGGAGCGTCAAGTGTCGCGTATACAAGGCAAACTAGAACTGTTTGAAGAACTCTTCAAAGACACTGCACTGACCGAATTGAAAGAGAAGCTTGAATCTGAACTTGTGCTTGCAGAGGCCAAGGCGTCTGATGTGAAGATTCCCTACATCGATTGGTACAGGTTGAAGGAGCCACAGATGTTTGAGTAACCGCTTCCGTTTCTTAATATCATGAAGTTAAAAACGTTTAATGTTGTTCGATATTATGGTTTTCTGTTTCGGATCATATTTTCTGGTTTTGTTAAACAAGTTTTAAACCAGTCTGCTGCGAATGGTTTTATATATATCATTATTATAAAACTGATTATAAGTATTAAGAAAACATCAAAGTTAATCTTTTACTTTAACTTTTAATAAAAACATTGTCATATGTTATATTCATATTTTTGGATTCGGTTAGTCCGTGAATATATTGAACCCACCAGACTTATGCCTAAAGTAGGTAAGCCCTATTTCAATCCTATAAACCTAAAGAATATGAAGACTAAATCCTACGTAAATTGTTAAGATAGTAATGCAAAAAGATAAGTAAAACCACAATGTTATATTATTGGTTGACAATAAATTCATGTCTATGCCGATAAAAAATGAAGAATATATTACTTGACCACTACTCATTTTCCTTAATCTTATGCATTTGAATATATTGTAAACCTAAAGAATATCAAGACTTAAATCCTTACTACTTGACCACTACTCATTTTCCTTAATACTAAAAGATTTACTTGCCTTTTTTTAGAAGCTTGCCGGCTGGTCTCTTTTTGCACGGATCTTTTCATTCAAATAAATGACGACATTCCTTATTGCTTTCTTAATAAAAGATTATAGAATAAAACGATTACTTGACAACTACTCATGTCCTTAGTCGTAGGATTTATAATTTTGGCATGCTCAAACAAGTGTATATAGTCTTTCCTTTCCACTCAATCCAACGTATATTTTATAGTACCTAAGTTTCTCAGATTCCTCTTATAAATACACTTTATATGCGCAGTCATTCTATATCCATTAAATCGCCAAAGAGGTTACAATCTCCACTCTATATCTGTGTGGTTTATATCTATTTCCTTTAGGTTATGATAATCGATTAAGTTGTGGTTTTTTGTCATGTATTAATACACAGTATTTTTGAAGCAATGGAAAGGATGAAGAAAACAATTTCTGAAATTATTGAAGAAAAATCGGTAAATATTTTACATTCACTGAACCGCCAAGCATTTAGAATTATTGTTTTAACTAAAAAAAATGATATCACTACATATTTATTGTTATCATTGAAATAAATCAATAATAGGCTGGACAGTACGTGGTTGTTGCAACAATTGAGGCTGTTGATTTGGAAAAATCTTGGTACTACACTGCCTGCAATTTATGCAATAGAAAAGTGGTAAGCAAAGGAGATGGTTTTGATGCTATTGACAACCATGTTGAGTTGAATCCTCGATACAATTGCATGGCATGCAAGAAGGATGTTGAACATGTTATTCACTGGTATAATAAAGTTTAACATTCATCAATCTTGCTACCTTTATAATCTCATATAATTATATGTTCTGAAACTAATTACAATTTTGAATTATTTAGTTACTACTTGGTTTTACGGGTATCTGATGAGTCAAAAGCAAAAGCCAAGTTTTTGCTTTTCAACAATGCTGCTCAGAAACTCATGAGGAGACCTGCTTTTGAGTTAGTCCAAGAGGCTGCTGAGGTATTTCCTTCATTTCTAATATAGGGGATATCGGAATAGATCATACAATTATATTGATTGTGAACCATAATTTTATTTTTTTTTACAGGAAAATCCACATTTTTTACCACAATCTCTAACAGATTTAATTGGGAGGCAAGTTTTATTTTGGATCACTATCAGATCTGATGGTCTGAAAGAACAAAATTCAACATATGTAGTTGATAACCTGGTTGACGATGCAGAAATGATTCAACACTTTCATCCACATGTAATATTTATCTTATAAAAATAACTCAATCTTAAAAATATGCATTAGATATATTCTAAACAAAGTGCAACATTTTATGCAGGCACATGTTGTGATTTTTAATGATTATGACTCGGAAGAGGAATTTGTATGAGCTTCCCATGTCGCCAACAGAAAGAGAGAAAGTTGAAGTTCATGATGCATGTAAAAGTGGATGAGCTTAAGATATGATTTGTTTATGTTTTCTTAAATTTTCTTTATTTTTCCAGTGTCTCTGTTTTTGGTTTTATAGTTGAAAACGCCAAATAATTCCTTTCATTTGTTTCGTTTTTAAATTATGAAAGCCTTTAAACAGATTGCTACAATTGGAATTTTACACAGTTTTAATTATTTCGCTTATCGTAAATATTGAATACTTTTAGTGAACCTATATTTACCCCCTCTATTATATTTACATTATAAAACAATCTTACAAAAATCATAATCATTAAAGAAACAATGTAAAAGAAGATAGTAAGAATTATATTGTCATAAAGCGGTTTCCAATATAGAGCATATAGTAACGTATTATTTCGAGTATTATTAATTTTATGAGAGTGGTCAATCCTTAATAAGAAAAGGAGATGGTAAGAAAATCATAATCAGCATCAAAAACAATGTAAAAGAAGATAGTAAGAATTATATTGTCATAATTGGAAGTTTTCCAAAATAATGATTTCATATCTTCTTGCGCAAGTAATAGATTCTAGAATAGGGCAACACTTTGATAAGGAAATTTTATGAATCTTTAAGTATTGTACATATAATTTAAGTTGATTTCTTCGATTTTCTTCGATCTTCAATAAAAGATACGAGAGTTTATTCAATCTGTATTTCTAATTACATACGATTCAAGTTGCCGATAGTGTTTTTATCTTACTGAAAACCCAAGCTTTCTCAAGGATTTGGAATCATGGAGAGAATCAATCCACCCATAGACAATGGGAATAAATCACATAAGAAAGCCAGACAGGGTATGTTCTACTGAAAATAAACAAAATATCTAATATATTTGTGGGGGTTCGTTGTATTGAAAACAATGAATGATAGAATTACGTTCTAATGATATGGGTTAATGTGTTCTTTAATATGTTATTGCAGCTACTAATGACAAAGAGAATACGGTTGTGAGGAACATAACACAAAAGTCATCTATCACAGATGTTTCATCTTCACCAAGTATCCAAAATCCTTTTAGGGTGTCCTTAGAGAATGTTACGAATCAAGTATTTCGACCCATTATTCCACGCCCATCAGAGTCTAATCCGTCAAACTTCTTTGAAAATTCATCGACACATACTGTCCCATTAAGTTGTGTTTTTGATAGTTTGAAAGATATGACACAGAGAGCAAGAGTTGCAAGAAAGGAGATATTGGATAACAGAAGAACAATAGGGCTTACTACCTCAAATAGAGGTAAGTCTCCTTAGAGCTTTCATTTTCCCCATGTTGATTCTTATTAATCTTTTGACAATAATATCTGAACTGACTATTTTATGTTCATTACATTCCACAGTTACAAGGATTTTCAAGCCAACAAAGCCATCACTTGTACCAAATTCGAGTAAAAGTTTCATTACAATTAACAGATTAAAGAATTTAGGAAGAATTACTGGAAGAACCCTTTTTCACAATTAGCTTGCTTATTTATCTTTTAATTTTACTTATGTCTGCAGGCACCCATACTGAAACTCAATCTTCCCCTAGCAGTGCAAATTTGAGTGGTTCTGGAAACGGCCCGCACCCTGCGATTAATAGAATAGGTTAGTAATAACTGCATTTTATATACATATCGCTTTGTATTAGAAATCGTATACAAATAGTAAAGACTAATAATTAGCTTTCGCGCAATAACAAGTGAATCATAGAAAAATTCTATTGTAATCTTTTTAGGTAGAATTGGTAGCCAAGAAGGTATTCAACGAAGTACCACCATTTCAGCCAGGAAACGAAAGACTCTTGGATCACCTCCATCGGTGAATTCAAAGACAAGACAAACGAAAGGTAACAACGGTTCTTATTGTAAGACCCGATCCTGGCCTCTCAGGCCAGCGGTCGATGCCTCACGTCGCTCGGTCCATACCCTGACCGAACCTCTAAAAATTTTGCCCTTTATTTAAAACATCGCCCATAGGCGAGGGCTAACTCAGATCCTAGCTCAAGACTACCTTAGTCATTCCCTAGCTTAGATCATTTCAACTTATGCACAGCGGAATAATATCTACAAAACCATTGTTCTAAAACCAATCTAACACTTGTCTGGTCAGATCACCTCAGCTACTGGTCAGTAAACACATATGCCAGCTAGCTCCAAGGTCGATCCTGAACCTAGACCAAGTCATACCAAATCTGAGGTTCCATTCACCTAACCATTCTATCTAGATCTATGCAGCATTGATAGATCATACCTTTGCCACATCCACGGAGTTTGTTAGCTCATTGTCCCAGCTGACTTAGCTGTTTAGCTAGCTCATCCAGCTAGCTGAGCTGAACCACTTCACTTGAGGTTCCCCACTCTCTTCCAGCTGATCGAACTGTGAGGTAGCTTTGCCCAGCTCCCTGTCCACTCGTCCAACTCCCTTATACCTGCATAAACTCTTCCCTTGGGTACTTAGTCATTCAGCCAACCATCCCCACAGACTAAGTACCTACGGGAAGTCTTCAGCTGCAAAAACGACCTCAAGCAAACATGCTCCAAAAATTAATTAAAATTCATGACAAATACTGATAATTCCCCACTAAGAGGAATCCACAATCAGATTGATCAGAACCGGCCTAATTCACATAGAATTTGGCCAAATCCGACTAAACCGGTCATAACTGACCACCATCAAACCGGCCTGATAAATCCAATCAAATCACATGATAAATCATGATAAATCCTCACTAAGAGGAATCCATGGTCGGATCCCATCAATTCCATCCAGAACTATGAGATCCGGACCTAACTGTCCAACCAAGGCCATGGAGAGTTCCACTGAACCGGCCAAGGCCTGGTTTAGTACCACCATGTCTCAGGCGTGTGCTCCCCTGTAACCAAGTCCTTTCATGGACTAACAAGGCCCATCAGATCCTAAGTCAATCAACCAACCACCCCACATGACTCAGAACCGATGAGTCTTCACACTTCCTAACCGGCCATGGAACCATGTCCCACTGAACCTGATTAGTGTTGCTCTTACCACCAGTGCATCCTTTGATCAATCAGATAAGACACCTTGATCCACCATCCAGGGATCAGGTCGTCCATCCTTGCCCATGATCAGATCACACACGGCCTTTCTTGTATAAACACACCAGCACAATACTTGTTGTCCACACCAACAAGTACTAGCCTTACTCCTCTCCTTTGCTTGCTGTTGGATCCAAACGAATTGGACCTTGCACTCCACATGGTTCCTCTGGTACTAGGACCCCCATGTGTCTCACCAATGGGTCGGATCCATGGTTCATACCATGATCAAACTCAACATCAAACTATGATCCATCATGGATCACTTTCCAATGAACATCATCTAACTATCATCCCACATAGATGAAGTAGATCAACAATGATCCGCCCCTCCTCTTAGGGTCCTGGATCCTTAGTTTACATCACAATATATGGTCTTCAAGGGGTGTGCCTTACCTTGGCTTAACAGCACCAGAAGAGACATAAACATAAACAGGAAAGTAAGTATCAAATTTGTTACCTTATACTTGATCTTATTAGATCATGTGCCTCCTCTTATTAGGTTCGGCCATGCTCCTCCAGAGCATGCCTCCATCAAGCCCTTATCACATACTTACAGTAATGATAAGATCCATTCAATGGTCGTGCCTCTCTTCCATTCCATGGAACTCCCATGGAACCAGTTTCTGCACTGCATCCACCTTTGAGGCTGTGTTGGCCTTTGGGAGTGGAGTCTGGCCTTCTCCCTTCTCCTCTGACCATTTGCGTGTGTTCCCAGGACACAGAGGAAGCCTTAGATGTGTTCATCCATGATCAAACACCACCCAAAGGTCGTGCATCACTTCCCCCTTCAGTGTCCAAGAAACTGCCTTTCTACACACATCTGCCTTCAAGGCTGTCTCAGCCCTTAGAAGTTAGATCCGGCCTCCTATCTTCTCTCCAGGCTATTTGCGTGTCTTTTATGGATGTAGAGGAAGCCTATGGAGTGGCAAACAACAATCAAAACTCACCAGAAGGTCGTTCATAACCCTCCCCATGATTGCCCACCAAAACTGCCTCTTTGCTGCCTTTGATTGCATCTCTGTCTTGGATTGTTGAATCCGACCATCTCCATGTTTTTCTCTGGTTTTCTTTGTGTTTCAGGGTGGAAAATGAATGCCTGGCGTGCCTCTAAAGGCACGGACTGGCCCTCCATTTTATAGAAGAAGTGGTGGTTACTTTCCAACAATTGCACCTTTTCGGTATTAATTCTGGCCATTGATTTCATCAATGGTCCCAATCACATCCTTTCGCCTATGTCAGTTACCAGGACGTCCTGGGCTTGCCAAACCACCCTTGGACATGTCCAAAGCAAGCCCAAACCGAATGGTAAGCTCCTGGCCCCATTCCAAGAGCCCACCAGCCCAATGGCACACATGGCTCACCCACATGGCCCGACCATGGCCCGAACCTGTCCCAACCGCCCAAGACTTGGACACTCAGTCCAGCTGAGTTGAGATGATCCCCAGCTGGCCCAGCTGAGTGAGCTAGTCCATCCAGCTCAGGGAGCTGACACACACTTCAGTGAGCTACACTGAGCTGCACTACACTTCACCTAGCTGGTCGAGCTTCTTTCCCGCATCGTCCAGCTGCCATAACACTTGTATAGCTTGATATCTATATCTTATTCAATCCTTCTAAGTCCCTTGGTCTATTTCAAGACCTAGACTTAGTTCTCCCATGATCCATTCTGATCATGCACTACATCACAGCTTCACCTAGCTGATCGAGCTTCGCCCAGACCTCGTCCAGCTACCGAAACACTCGACCAACTCCTTTAAGCTTGTCTCCATCCTATTTTGGTTAAGTCTCAGCTTTCTGATTCCCTTAACCACGTTCTTGGATCATGACACACTTGTCTTTAGGTCATATGACCTGTCTGGTGCGTCTCCACGCACAATGGTCCATCCAGACGGTCCTACTCAGGATCGGGGACATGACACTTATGACTTTGTTCTGTATAGCTATTCTATGCTGCTATTCAATAAAGTGCGACTAAACTTAAGCAAATATTAACAGCAAGGCAGGGTTCCAACATGACAGGACAATCAAATCAGACTCTTCCAAGATTGTTTGTAACAGATGCAAATCCTGAAGGTATTTTTATCCACTGTTTCAATTGTAGTAATATTATGACTCACTAAAGTTAAATACTTATATCATACCAGTTATTAGAAATTTGTAGCTCTAAATGTTTATCTTTGTATGTCAGCTCCTCGGCGGTAGACTTTTGTTTATATGTATAAATTAATATTTTTCAGCTATTCAAAGACCATTCCAGCAAACAGAAACAAATCAATTCGTTCCTCCACCAAGGTTCATCGTCGAGAACCACCCTGAAGGTAAAATGTATTTTCCATCTATATACATGAGACAGAAAATTATATTCATGGATCATATGTATTTGACTATGTCATACAATTTTTCATGCAGCTTACAATAATCGATATGAAATGGAGAGTGAGTCTGAAACTGAAAATGAAGATGATGAGAATCAAACTTACACTAACTATCCTGCTGGAGAGTCTTTGATAACCCCGTCACCACAATATATCCCACAACAAACGAATCACACAGTTACACCGCCTATTATCATCGGGATACAAAAAAATGGTAATCACCTTGGTGTCAAATTAAAATATTGTTTTATTCGTAACCATATATTTATTGTAGTTTGTCAAATTAAAATATTTATTCATCATCAAAAATTGTATATGTGTTTACTGTTAAATAAAATAGAGAATTTATTAACGAATTCAATTATAATATTTTTTCTAAAAATACATGTAAACCTAACAAAAAAATAATTAAATGAGTTCTCATTTACTATAAAATAAATAGTTCGTTGCTTTCAAAATTAATATATAAGCTTATTTAAATAACGTAGAATCTCTTCTAATATTTAAAACATCTGATAAACCAATATAAATAATTTTTAAAATTTCTAAAGTTACTTCTCCTACAAAATTGAAATAAACATATTTTTTAATGAAGATATGTTCTTAAACAGGTTATTACGACGACGGAGATCCAGCTTGGAATTGTAAGCATTGTCAAGCATATATGTGGTATGGTGAAAGAATTGGAAAACGCCGTCGTAGTAACAATCCTGTCTTCACAATGTGTTATAAAAGTGGTAAAGTTGTGCTTCCTCGGCTCGCGAATCCTCCAATGGAGTTAATGACTTTGTTATGCAAAGGAGACGAGTTAAGCAAACATTTTCGAGAGTTTATACGAGCTTACAATATGATGTTCTCTTTCACATCTCTTGGGGGCAAGATTGATCATTCTATTAACAATGGTCGTGGACCATTTGTGTTTCGAATGTCCGGTGAGAACTATCATCGTATTGGTGATATAGTCCCCGAGCCTGGAGAAGCTCCAAAATTTTCCCAGCTGTATATCATTGATACTTTAAATGAAATCAGAAATAGACTTGTTGCTTATGCCGGGTATTTTTCATGACTTTTTCAACTTAATATGTTCATACTATATATTGTTCAGACTGCAGTATGCCTTATGTTTTGTGAATTTTTATTTTCTTTGAATGAAAAATTTGTTCCAGGTCTGACAGAGATGCTGCTAAGAAACTAAGAGAACCACTTATTCTTCTTCTGAAGAATATGTTAGATCAGTGTAACCCTCATGTTAAGGCTTTTAGGTATGCAAGAGACAGATTCGACGTGGAAGGATCTACAAGTTATAGGATGAGGTTGATTGAGAGTCGACAATCTGATGGACGGACCCATAATCTTCCGACTGCAAATGAAGTGGCTGCTTTGATACCTGGGGATTTTGTTTTAAATATGGAACCTCGAGATATTGTTCTAGAGAGTACAAGTGGAAAGTTGCAAAGGATAAGTGAATTACATCCGGCGTATTTGCCTCTGCAATATCCACTATTGTTTCCTTATGGAGAGGATGGCTTTCGATTAAATATTCCTATTGGTTTTGAAGACAGTAATGCGAGAAAACGCAAGAATATAACTATGCGTGAATACTTTGCATTTCGTATTTTAGAGAGGAGGTGTGAAGCACCTACAATTACGAGATCAGGCAGATTGTTTCATCAGTTTCTTGTGGACGCCTACACAATAATAGAATCCAGTAGACTGCGTTACTTGTGGATGAATCAGAAAAAGCTCCGGTCAGATAGTTACGATGCAATCCAGAAAGCAGCTGCAAGAGGTGGAGCTAAGATGGCTGAGCAAGGAAGCCGAATTTTCATTCCAGCAACTTTCACCGGAGGAAAAAGATATATGAAGCAGCACTACTATGATGCCATGGCTCTGTGCAAGTACCATGGATTTCCAGATATTTTCATCACTTTTACGTGCAATCCAAAATGGCCTGAAGTTACAAGGTATCTGAAAAAATATAACCTGACCACATAAGACAGACCAGAAATTTTGTGTAGAGTTTTCAAGATGAAACTCGATAATCTTATCGGCTGGTTGACAAAAAAGGACGGTTCCTTGTTTGGCCCTGTTGCTGCAGGTAAATCTCATTGCACATGTTCTCAAGTGATGCTTATATTAATTGTTATCTGTTGGTAAGAACTACTTTAGATAGTATTTTTTTTTGTTAAAATTTCTAATTCCTTTTTTATTTCATTTTGTCAGTAATGTACACGATTGAGTTTCAGAAAAGAGGAATGCCACACGCTCATATTCTCGTCTTCATGGAAAAAGGAGCTAAGTTTCCAACAGCCGATGATATAGATAAGATTATTTCCGCTGAGATACCAGACAAGACTGTAGATCCGGACCTGTATGAAATCGTTGGTGATTGTATGATGCATGGTCCTTGCGGTGCAGCAAAGAAGGATAATGTATGTATGGTTAACGGGAAATGTTCTAAGATGTTTCCAAAACCTCTCAACATCAATACATCGATTGACGCAAATAGATTTCCAGCTTACATGCGTCGTATTGATGGTAGGTTCGTTGAGAAAAATGGTATCAGATTAGACAATGGATATGTTGTACCATACAATAGAGACCTTATGCTTCGATATCGCGCCCATATGAATGTCGAGTGGTGCGTCCAAACAAGAGCTGTTAAGTATCTTTTCAAATATATCCATAAGGGACCTGATTACGCTTCAGCTGCAATGGATAAAGAAGATGAAGATGGCGTCATTGATGAAATCAAAACATATTACGACTGCATGTATTATTTTATTTAAAGCAATTCGTTTTAGTGTCTACAAATTACTAAATTCTTTATCGTATATTTTTAAAATAATTATTTTTATTTCAATTGTATTAATAATAGATAGCTAAAAAAATAATTTGTATGCTATGCTATGTGTGCATCAAACGAAAATAATACAATAATCTATTAATATTAGTAAAAATATTAAGGATACGTATACGCTTTACCAACTATATAATATCATAAATGATAATTTATGAGCCTTGTTTTATACAATACTATTAAAATATTATGAAAAATATAGTTTTACTGTCTTTCATATTTTAAGGTATACGATCGTCCTTTCTAATATATGTTTTCGTATTTGTTAATTAGATATATTACTGCATGCGAGTCGTCGTGGCGGATTCTTGCTTTTCCTACACATTTTCGTACTACTTCTGTGGAGAAACTTGGATTTCATCTTCCGAATCAGGAGCTGGTGTTTTTTGATGAAGATGAACCTATTGAGAATATTCTCAAAAAAAGAACTGTCAATCAATCCATGTTTTTGGCCTGGTTCATAGCAAACAAAAAATATCCAGAGGCAAGAGAGTTGACATATGCCGAATTTCCAACAAAATTTGTTTGGAAATCAGGTACGAGAGAATGGGTACCACGGAAACGAGGCTTTGCGATAGGGAGGATTGCGCATATTCATCCATCACTTGATGAGCTATATTTCTTAAGAGTATTGCTAAATTGGGTAAGAGGACCGACATCATACGAGGATATAAAAAACAGTTGATGGTGTTTTATATGATATATACGAAGATGCTTGCTATGCGTTGGGATTGATGGACGATGACAAGGAATTTATAGAAGCTATCAAAGATTGCAGTGATAATAGTTCTGCCACGTATGCCAGGAAGCTTTTTGCGAGAATGTTGGTATCCAAAACTATATCTCAGCCTCATGTCGTGTGGGAAGCTACTTGGGAGTATCTTACCGACGATATTCTTTACAAGAAACGGCGAGAAACTGGACGACCTGGTCAGCGTTTTGTCTTATTAAACTTTTTTTATTTAAAAAACTTCCTCTCTTCTACTTATTAAATTTATCATTCCTGCAGATATGAACTTGACTATAGAGCAGATCAAAAACATTGCTCTTATTGAGATAGAAAATCATTTGCTCAGCAATGGTCGTAGCCTGAAGAAATGGCCCCTCATGCCAAAGCCAGAAGATTTTGGCTCTTACAAGGGCAATCGCCTTATAGATGATGAGCTTAAATATGTTGTTGAAGATCAGCTAAAGGAAAATGAAAGACTTATGGAGATGATAACAGATGAGCAAAGAGGGGTATACAACCAGATTCTGGATGCAGTTTTAAATGATAGCGGTGGAGTGTTCTTTGTTTATGGTTATGGAGGCACAGGAAAAACCTTTGTATACAGAGCACTCTCATCGGCGATCCGATCTAGACGTATGATTGTTCTAAATAACGCATCCAGTGGAATTGCTGCATTATTGTTGGAAGGAGGTAGAACCGCACATTCCAGATTTGGTATTCCGATTGATGCTGACGAGTTCAGTACTTGCAAGAAAATGGAGCCAGGATCGGATCGTGCAGAATTGGTTAAAGCGGCAAAGTTAATTGTATGGGATGAGGCGCCTATGATGAGCAGACACTGTTTCGAGACGCTGGATCGTTCTATGCGTGATATTATAAGATGTTCTGAAGACAAACCTTTTGGTGGTAAAGTTGTTGTTTTCGGTGGAGACTTCAGACAGATTTTACCGGTTATACCTGGAGGTGGTAGAGCAGAGACTGTTTTGGCAGCTCTGAATTCATCATATCTTTGGGAGCACTGCAAAGTTTTGAAGCTAACAAAAAACATGAGATTGCTCGCTGGTCTTACTGATGATGCCGCAAAAGAGCTTCAATCTTTCTCACAATGGATTTTGGATGTTGGAGATGGAAAAATAAATTTGCCTAATGACGGTCAAGTTGAGATTGACATCCCTTCTGATTTGCTGATAAAAAACAGTGGAGAAGATCCTATTGAGACTATGGCAAAGGAGGTTTATGGACAAGCTTTTCAGACCTCGGGAGATAAGGATTTGTATAGACATCGAGCTATTCTCACTCCCACAAATGATGAAGTGGATAAAATAAATGATTACATGCTTTCGCAGTTGCCAGGTAACATGTTTTTGTGTTTACTCTTATATTCCAGTAACTTTTTACATGTCACTAAAGAAAAGGATTTACATATGCTTTCAGGCGAAGAGAAGGTTTACCTTAGCTCTGACAGTATTATTCCATCCGATGTTGACGTAGAAGAAAATGTTGTATATCCTGCAGAGTTTTTGAACAGTGTTAAAGTGGCTGGACTGCCTAGACATAATTTGAAGCTGAAGGTTGGTGCTCCTATTATGTGTCTCCGTAATATGGATGTTGTAGATGGATTATGCAATGGTACTAGGCTAATTGTTACTCAGCTACTTCCCCACGTGATAGAAGGTAGAATTATAACCGGAAACAATATTGCTGGAGAGAAGGTTTGGATTCCTAGAATGTTTGTAACACCACCTGACACAAAGTTTCCCTTCAGAATGCGTCGAAGACAGTTTCCGGTTACATTAGCTTTCGCGATGACTATCAACAAAAGTCAAGGTCAAACACTAGAAAGTGTTGGTTTGTTTCTGCCTAGGCCAGTGTTCTCTCATGGTCAGCTCTACGTTGCACTTCCAAGAGTTAAGTCGAGATCTGGATTAAAAATCCTAATAACTGGTAAAGAAAGGAAGCCGGAGACAAAAACATTGAATGTTGTCTACAAACAAATTTTCCAGAATATTCCGTAGACAAGGTACCTAATTGTTATCTACATTTTTCCAATAATTTTTTAAAAATATATAAACAGTTACAATTGTTTTTTTTTTCGAATTTGCCAGATGGGTAGTGATGAGTATGAAGATCGATTACAATTAAATTGGCAATCAGTGTTTCCGACTATTCCGATCATGGTATGTTACTTTAATATTTTTTCTCTTCAATAATCTAGAAAAGAATAAATCTTTCAAATTATGTAACACGTCCACTTGCTTACAAAATCAAATACATTTTTTTGCAGGTTTGTAATGGAAGTTGTTTTCATTATCGAGACAAGTACTTCATACTTGATATAATTTATGGATAATACTTTCATTTTTCTTATATTTTCTTTTAATAATTCTACATAAACTTTTGATAAAAATAAAACATAATCATTATAATTTACCTAAAATAAAGAATTACAACACATATACAATACAATTTTAATTAGTGATAATCCCACTTCTAAAACTATACAATATTAATTCCATATTTTGAATGAAAGTATCTTCTTAAACAGGAAAATTATTTTGGGACGTTGCAATTATGCATACCGGAACAACTACCTCTTGATACTGAAGTTACTTTGTTCCATCTAGACTCTTGGTAAATATCGAGTACCAATATTTTTCTGTGCCTGATGCTTTCTCCCAAAGACGGTGGTCTTATGATATAAAATCCGTTACTGCTAAAACTTTGTACCACTAATTCCATAATCTGAATCTGTTTATGCCCGCACAGGGTGCGGACCGGTCACCTAGTAATAATATAATATTAAAGAGATAAATTTTTCTTTTGAGCAACTAAATAGATAGATTATAATCCTTGTATCACGAATTGGTGGATGAAAAGCTGATATTGAGTTAAAAGAAAAAAAGAAAAAAGAAAAAAGAAAAAATGTGCTAAGAAAAGAGTGAAAAGAAAAAATTAAAAACGAAAAAGGAGTAAGAGCATATGTATTTTTTTTGGTCTGGGGATAGACTATGTGAGCCTTAAATTTATTTTTTTTTTTTTTTTTTTTTTTTTTTTTTTTTTTTTTTTTTTTGTACTTGTCCGCATATATATACAAGCGTCTGTGCTAGCCTATCTATACCCTTCACTCCTTATCTCCGCCTCTTAGGGTTTCTCTCTGACAAACATGGCGGACGAATCTCACTACTCCTCCGACTCTTACTTCAAGAAACGCAAGTATGATGACCAAACCGCACCCCCTCCGCCGACCCGAAGACCCACTGGCTTCTCTTCGGGCCCGATCCCATCTCTTTCGCCAGATCCCTCCTCCGCCGTTCCTCCGCCGTCTTCCTACAACAGCGTCCCTCCTCCGATGGATGAAATCCAGATCGCTAAGCAGAAAGCCCAAGAAATCGCTGCTCGTCTCCTCAACAGCGCTGAGGCAAAACGTCCTCGCGTCGACAATGGCTCTTCTTATGATTACGGCGGCGACAAAGGGTTTAGCTCTTACCCTTCTGGTGAGTAAAGCTTTATGGCTTGTCGTGTTTATGGAATTGGGTTTTGATCTTTGATTCTTCCAGAGGGTAAGCAGACGGCTCCAACTTCGATACCTGTTTTATACGGCAGCTTTACGGGATCTACGAAGAAGATTGATATTCCGAATATGAGAGTTGGTGTTATCATTGGTAAAGGTGGAGAAACGATTAAGTCTCTTCAACTTCAATCTGGAGCCAAGATTCAGGTTACTAGAGATATGGATGCTGACCCTAATGCTGCTACGAGAACTGTTGACCTAACTGGCACACCCGATCAGATCTCAAGGGCAGAGGAGTTGATCAATGAAGTCCTTCAAGAAGTACTCCAGCTCTTTTAGTCTTTATGATCATCTTGACACGAAAATTAAGTGTTACTTATGCTAATTTCTAATGATTTCGGTTTCAGGCTGAGTCAGGTGGTACAGTTGGTTCTGGTGGAGGTTCTCGTAGGATGGGTGGACAGCCAGGAACTGATCAGTTTGTTATGAAAATCCCTAATAATAAGGTACTTAATGCTCTGGTGATTGACAGATCTGTGTAACTTTTCTCTTGTATGTAATCCACAAACTACTCTAGGTTGGTCTCGTGAGGTAAAGGAGGTGAAACTATCAAATCTATGCAAGCTCAGACTGGAGCTCGAATTCAGGTTTCTTAAACTACAACATACATGCACGCCTCTGTTTGTCTTCTGCTCTTTAAATGTTATTTAAACCTGCTTTAATTTTTTGCAGGTTATTCCTTTGCATTTGCCCCCTGGAGATCCAACGCCTGAAAGAACTTTGCAGATTGATGGGACCACCGACCAGATTGAGCATGCTAAACAATTAGTTAATGAAATCATCAGTGGCGAGGTATGTCTGATTCTTGTGTTTGCTATGGATTCTGGCAGGTTTCTGCTGTGTCTATTTTTCTACATGAAATTGGTATTGTGCTATGATTACATCATTAGTTGTCAGCAGCTTTAGGATTATCTAGCCTATCCTTTAATGTGTAGATGTTAAGACACTGTTATGCTGCAATTTAGTTTTCATTTCATTCTGTCATGGGAGGAGTAATCAAGGTGATACAGGTTAATACTAGTTTCACGTAGCCAATGCATCAGCTGCGAAAGTACTCATTGTGCTCATGACGAGCTGTACTCATTTTAGTTATCCCTTCTTTTGATGGTATTCATTTGGTTCCGATTTGCATATATTGAGTGTATTGTTCTTCTCTTCCACTTATATCCAGGGAGAGGCTCTTTATTCTCTGATTTTCTTTTCTTATTACACAAAGATATTACATCTTGATATTCCTCGGCTCCCTCTTGTTATTAATATGTTGCTTCTTTCTTCTCTGTTCATTGTTTGCCAGTACCTTTCTTAACCTAGTTTCATGCCTTTGTTGCTATCTTTATAAGACAGTTTTATTGGCGGCCTTTCCTAGCACTTACAATGTAATCTGTTTGGAGAATCAAAATCTTACAATCTTTTAGCAAGCTTCTTTTAAAGCTCTATTGTTAACCAAGAGATATTATTAGCACATAGACTTTCAAATGATATCTTCGTAGTAGCAAGTTCTGTTATCGATTCTATGTTTACGGAGTATATGCAGACATCGCTTTGTGTTACACTGAAGCTGGCATGTGGATATTTTCAGTCCAACCTGCTGTGATAGTATTTCTAAACATTTTTTTGTCAAAATCACGTTGGCTCAGCTTTTGCTTCTGGTTTCAGTCATCAAGGTATCGCCGAAAGTGGGTCTAACCTATTAACTTATCTCGTTAAATATTTTACTAGCCTAGTAACTGTTTATATTATGCTTTTCTTCTTGCCTCCGTTCTTCCTGGATTCGTTTTTGTCTGATCCATTCAGCCATAATATACTACAGAGAGATCATATCCCAGCTTGACTCTGCTATGTTCCTGTGTATATTGATGTTTTTGAAACGGCGTTCTTTAGTCGATATTAGGTTGCTTTGCTACGCAAACTTTGCCTTCAAGAATATAGGTTTCATGTATATGTATGTTACTTGTATCTGCAAAAGTTTCTATAGTATTCGTGGTTTCTCTTGCACCTATTTTACCTGGGATAGGGAAAGGAATGGGCTTCTGCAGGAGTAACCCAATAATTTCACCACTCAGTACGGTATGTAGGCTTCACCATACCCTTCTAGAATATGATATGATCTTGGTTGGTCCTGAATGGACAGATATTGGTATATGACATCATCGTGTATGCCTCTCTTGATCTAATCTTCGTATCCGTTTTATGTCTCTGCCTCTGTGTTCATGTGTGTTTTATGCTGTGTCGTACTTTTATTTATGTTTTTCCAAAGTTATCTATGTTTATCCTATTGTATTTTTTTTGTTTTAATGCAGAACCGTATGAGAAACTCATCAATGGGTGGAGGCTATCCACAACAAGGATACCAATCCCGCCCGCCATCAAGCTGGGCACCATCTGGTGCTCCGCCACCACAACAGCCTGGTTACGGTTACATGCAATCGGGAGCATATCCGGGTCCACCTCAGTACGGTCAATCACCTTACGCAAGCTACCCTCAACAAACTTCAGCTGGCTACTCCTCTACCTGGGATCAATCCTCTGTGCCACCATCCCAGCAGGGCGCACAAGGTGAGTATGATTATTACGGTCAGCAACAGCCACAGGCCCTAAACAGTGGTGGAAGCGCACCCCCACCGACAGACATCACAGGGTACAATTACTACCAGCATTCTGGTTATGGCCAAGCTGATCAGGGATACCAGCAAGGTGGGTACGGAGCTTATAACGCCTCACAACAATCGGGATATGGCCAAGCTGGGTATGACCAGCAACAGGGTGGTTATGGCAGCACCACTAACCCGGCTCAAGAGGAAGATACATCTCAAGGCGCTCCACAATCGTCGGCTCAGTCTGGCCAAGCTGGGTATGGAACAGCTGGTGAACAGCCTATTCCTCAAGGTAGTACTGGTCAAGCAGGGTATGGAGCTACTCCAACTACTCAAGCTGGTTACAGCAGCCAGCCTCCAACGGCATACAGTTCTGGATATGGAGTACAACCTGCTGGAAAACCACCGGTTTATGCTCAGAACCAGCAGTCTCCTGGTGCTCCTGGAAGCTATGGAGGTCAGTCTGGGTATGTGCAACCAGCTGGATCGGGTTATGGACAGCCTCCAGCATATGGGTATGGTCAAGCACCTCAGGGATATGGGTCATATGGAGGATACACACAAGCTCCTGGTGGTGGTGGTTACTCTTCTGATGGGTCTGCTGGTGCTGCTCCTGCTGGTGCTGGCAGTGGTGGTACACCGGCTTCTCAGAGTGCTCCACCAGCTGGACCGCCTAAGGCATCCCCAAAGAGTTGATAACTTTTATGGAAAAGTTTCAGCTGTTATTAAAATACAGGTTTCCTCGCTCTTTACGTGTTTTCCACATGATATCTTTTAATGTTTGTGTATGACCTTTTAGTTGCTGAACATTTATATTTATATTTGGGAAAGTACTTGATGTTATGTTTGGTTCGCTTTGCCTCTCTTCCTGTAGTCCATATCCCTTGGTATTTGAAATCTAAATAAGCTTTAATGCGATTGTCTTGAACAATATCGTAAGGACCATGAATTATTTTGTCAACTCACTGAATATATTTGTAAGCCTGCATTGCCAACGTTGTATGCAGTGGCGGACCTACGTGGTGGGAAGGGGGGGCCTTTAAATATTATAAACTTTAGATTAAGCTGGGTTGTGTAACACTTCCCCTCTGACCTCCTAACCCGGGTTCAATGCTATCAGTTAAGGCTGGGCACTTTACCCAAACCCGTGTCTGAACCTGATCCGAAATATCCGAACCGAAATCTGAACCGAAGTAGTAATATATTCGAATGGGTATTGAATTAGGAGAGATTGGATATCCGAACCCGAACGGGTAATACTCGAATTCGAATGGAGATCCGAAGATAACCGAACATATGTATCCTTAATCTTATATTCCTAATTTACTTCTCTAATTTTATTCAAAATATTTCTATTGATTATGCACATGGGTCAAAATTAGATAATATACATATAATTCCAAGAAAAGTGAATTTTTACTCACTTAAAATGCTTAAAATGTATGTCAAATTATTTTGTATCAAGCATTAACAAAAGTTACATCCAAAATTTAAAAACAATAATCAAATTAGTATCTTTTATTTTTAAAATGTTATCTTCAAATCTATTAATCATTCAATATATTAAAAACATAAAAAATCAGTTAAGTGAAAATTATATTTTAAATAAAAAAACTTGAGAAATAAAAGATTTAATTTTTTTTCCAAAATCTAAATATCCGAAAACCTGACCTGAAATACCCGAACCCGAACTAAAAATACCTAAACCCGACCCAAAGTATAAAAATACCCGAACGGGTCGAAATACCCGAAAACCCGAAATACCCGATCCGAACCCGAACGGGTATCCGAACGCCCACCCCTACAATCAGTTGCACCCATTTGTTTTGTTTTACTTATTTAAATTTGGGTCTAAAGCCCAGTTTGTTTTATTCTGTCTAGACCCAAAACCCGGTTTTATTATTTCTTTTGTGTTGTGAAATAGGAGAGGAAGAGGGAATCAATTGTTCTTATTATTCCATAGGTAATGATACATATATATACTGATACAAATCTAGGGTTTTAGAACTCTCTATAACATGGGCTTATGGACCTAATGGACATCCACCTAATTAGTTCATAACACTCCCCCTTGAATGTTCATTACAAAAATATTCCTAAAACGCATAAGATGCTGCTTCATTAAAAACCTTATCAGGAAAACTCAGTGGAAAAAACAATGGTTAAGGGAAAAAGAGTGCAGCGCGCATCTAATCCCCTTGATAAAAACATAACTTAAAATATATGAGACAATACAACCTCACATGAACAAACTTCTTCTTAGTCTTGGGCTTGGACCGGTTCATTTCTCTTGGCAGATTTGACACTTCTTACTGAAACTTGAATATCTTGATGACCGTAGGACAAAGTGACTTCAAACCACTTGGAAATCAATGCTAACATCCATGGCTAACTTCAGGCACTGGTCTAACTATGGTAAGATGGGAATATCGAGCAATATTTGGGATACCAGTCGAAATTAGGTGTTCAGAGACAGCTCATACATGTCCCACGAAAACAGCCATATCTCAAGTTCTATTATCTGTAATGACTTGGTTCAAATTGGAGACAAAAATAGACTCAAAGGTCTTTCTCTGGACACCAAGTACATATTTTAATTCCATCTAGAAGGTCTCTTTTGGTTGGAAAACTTTCGACCTTCGATTCTGTCTTACAAATATAATGTATCCTTGATTCTTTTCAAGTATGATTGATCTTGATCATTCTCTCCTGCTTTGCTTAATCTCAAAAATATATTGAAATATTTATAGATCTTCATCACTTAAGTGATAATATTCCTCTTTAGGTATCTATCAATTGTGTGTTCTTTGTTGCCTCGTTAAAATCTTAACATGGAAAAACCCAATAAGACAAAATCCATGATAAGGAAAAAGAGTACAACTACACACATCATCATATTCTCCCCCTGGAAGCATCATATTGGGGAGATGTATTCTCATCATACATATCATCTTTTTAAGAATTGATATAATCATTTCCTTAATGAATAAACTCGTTTGATTGTCAAATAATCTTTTAGACCATTGGACTTCTTGTCGATAATATTATGTTCACACAAAAGTTCATATCTTGGTCTATTTGGAATCCATGTACAAATTTCCTTTAAAGACAATATTTTACACTTTCATATTGTACAAACGAGTTATTCCCCTTTTCTTATAAAATCTACTAGTATGACCATTCTTCTTGTCATACAAAATCACATCTTTCAGTATTGAAAGAGATTAGTAAAATTTCCAATATTCTGATACTTCATGACCAAGAATTGCTTCCTTTATAGGCTCAATATACTCGCGCGGTAATTGTTCTCGAGAACTAGCACTTATTTCTTCTAGCACCCATAATCCTTATGGGGTTTAGTGCTTATTACTGTTTATATTCTTTTGGATCATTAACATAATATCATTTCCAGTGGCTTTCAATTCTTGCCAGGCTAAAGAAACTTGAAAGTTGATGCTTCCACCACATGATGTGTTTCTTATAAAAATTTCAGGTCTTTGTGAGAACTCTTGTGCAACTACTCTTTTATATCTCACAACTTTCCATCATCTCTTTCATTCTTTCACATAAAGACCCATTTATGTGCCACTGGTTTACACCTTCAGGTGTATGAACTACTTGTCCAAATACACTCTTTTCAAGAGATTTAATTCCACATCTATTCCTTATTTCTATTTTGGCCAATCATTTCTTTGAGTACACTTTTCAATAGATGGTTCATGATCCGCATTCTCATCAACTGCTACATTGCATGCATAAGTATTCACGACGTCGATTTGATATCGGTTCCATATTGTTCCAGACATGACATAGCTATTTTGAGATTTCTTTATTCTCAGGTACCTGAATTTCTTTCTTGTCATGTTGTATATCTCTTATAGAGATCCTTAATATTTCCTCGATTCTGCCATTTTCATTCATGCTCCTTTTCTTTTTCGAGGATTATTATATTTAGAACCGATAGGTCTAACACGCTTCAGGCGCTGTTTAGACTCATTAGCAGTTTGATATTGTTCTTCTTGGACATCCATTTTTACTGGAGCATTTACAGCTGGCTCTTGTGACTTAATCACTCTCTTAGGGTCAAAAAATGAGTCTGGCAACTCATATATTAATCTTTGTAATAGAATTATCTTCATACACTCATTTTGTACTTATAATCACGCGTTTTAGTCCGAGGATCAATGATAATTCATTTGAACTCATTCATTTCCCAGCTGTTTATTTTCTCTCCCAAATGTTGAATAGACTAACTTTGAGTATTTCTATACATCTTATAAAATATTGTTGATTTTATCATCAATGGAGATAATATCCAATATATTCATAACCTCATTTGAGGTCCCATCTTTTAGCGTTGTGGTGGAGCAACTACAATTTATCCAAATTTAATCGATGGAGATCTTTGGTTCCTGACCACAAACCAATTTGATGGGGAGAGTTCTTAATTACTCTTTGGCATTATGCGAATCAATGCTGCTACATAATATATATCATCAAAGGCTTACTAATTCACCAATATTACCGATTAGTCTCGCAAACTTCAAGTTGCGGATCTATGACAAGGTTACATGCGACCTTCTTGTCGAAGTACTAATTGTAAATATATGGTGGATGATCAGTTCACCTGTGGGTGATCAAGCCCACAAATATTTCCTTGTATAAATAGATTTCAAATCTATTTGACTGGTGAAAAATCTTATTCTTATATTGCCTTGTAAGCAAGCAGCATACAGTAGATCATTCGTAAGAATCTTCTGGTTCTTCAACGAATGTCTATATGATTTTTTCGCATTATTAAAAAATCGGTATGGCATAAACGGTTTGCCAAACATTACTCTTTCGGTAAACTTCTGGTTTACTATTACATTTATCTCCATTACACTAATCTTTATGTAGTACAATCTATAAGAGGATGTAAACACTTTCTCAACAATACTTTTACTACCTTGAAAATATTTCTGATCAAAAGAATTTTAATATTTCTCTCACTTAGTCTCTTTGCATAATTTGTCTCAAATCTCTATGGGTTTACTTTAAGAATGATTCATCAATCTCATTTCGAGTGGAAACATAATCTTCTAGATGTTTCACTTATTATAAATTGTGAGATTCTTTAACTCTTCCCCTCGAGATGATAATACTTCGAGTTTATCAATCTCGAATGAATCTCATTTTGAATGAACAACATACCCTATATGGGTCATGTATTCTTTCTTAGGTCCCTCTAACTTTTGAGACTTATAAGAATATAATGCAATAACATTATTATGTGTACTCTTCTGGAGCATTCATATATATCCTCTTATTAAATATTCTATAAGGTTTTACTACCTTGTATTGTACTCATAATAATTTTCTTTCATCTTTAGATGATAGAATCATATCTCTTCTTTATTACCATCTTTATTTTCTCAACTTCAAGTGAGAGTATGAGTTCTAAAAAGAAACTCTTTGGTTTTGACCTTACATCAAAAGCTCATTGTTTTTCTAAGTCTTAAAGAGACAATATAAACTCCTTTTTTTATATTAACTACTTATCAATCAATTTTATAAATATATATATATATATAGCAGATGCCTTGTGTAAATAAATACACCTAGCCAAATTTAAATAATCATGAATGTATACTAAACATGACAAATAGTACTTATCTCAAGAAGGATGACGTAAAGTGGTGGAGATTGTAGACCTCACGACAAGGCGGCGAAAGTACTTTGCAAAAGCAAAACTCTTGTCTAGTATATAAATATATTTAATCCTGAAACTTCAAAATTTTGCTCATACAAATATGTGTGAGATATCAAACAAAGTCCCACATTGGATATTAGATAAAGGAGAGTCTAATATATAAAGAGATGTCCAACTCTAATAGTATGAGGCCTTTTGGGAAGAAAACCAAAAGTAAATCCATGCGGGCCAGTCTCTAAGGTCCAAAGTGGACAATATCATACTAATGGAATAATATAGAGTTGGACACGGGATTTCGCAATCCCAACAATTGATGTCAGAGCTCCAGGTTGACGAGAAATCTGCAAGAAGACCAAAGTACCCTTCGAGTAGGAATGGGACCCTTCAGATGGAAGAGGAGGTCTGTGGCAGAAACGTCAGAAGATAATGAAACCTGTGATGATGTTGTGCAAGAAACATTCTCAAAGGAACGAGAATGTGAGTTATATTCTCAAAGGAAGAAAACACACGAGATGAGATGAGTGTGGTCCTTAGTTTGAAGGGGAGAATGTGAGATATCAAACAAAGTCTCACATTGGATATTAGATAAAGGAGAGTCTAATATATAAAGCGATGTCCAACTCTAATAGTATGAGGCCTTTTGGGAAGGAAACCAAAAGTAAATGCATGCGGACCAGTCTCTAAGGCCCAAATTGGACAATATCATACTAATGGAATAATATAGAGTTGGACACGGGATTTTGCAATCCTTACAATATGGCCATTACATTAGTAAACATTTAACATATAATTTATGATATTATACCAAAGACTAACCGATTACAAATAATATCTAAGCAAGTCAAGGAAATAAACCGAGATTCATGAAATATATTTCGGTGATACCTTTAAACCAAAATAAACCATAGTAAGCAAACGTTATTTTGCTACACACCAACACATGAACAATAAAGTAGATAATTCATCAAGCCCATGTTTAACTAATTCAAACCAGTAATTATCTAAACCAACTTAAACCAAAATAATATCAAATTAGATTAATAGAGCTGAGTGCATGTGACGTTAGTAATATAAACATGCATCTATAATAAGGAATAAATATATATCAAACAATAAACGTCTCAAAACATATATTCTATTCACAAGATGCCTTTTAAACTATAAGCCAGTGAAAAGTAAATATGACATACCAAGAATTACAAAACAAACAACCATAACCCATAAAAAATCAATAAGGTAGTTGTATTACTTATCTTGATAATGAAGAGGGAGAGATGGAGTAACGCCATTGACGAAGAACGCGTATAATGGTCAAACTCAAGCACTATTGATGAGAATTATGAGTAGGGTTTTGCTCAGCAGCGAGCACTTAGGGCAGACAGCATATATCATGAGTATTCAATTCGACTATTCTTAAGTGCATCGGATGCTGAGAGAGTGTTGGAAATCGTCCATGTTGCTCGGTTGGTTGTAATCTCAAATAATATGTTGGGGAATAACCAAGAAACTTGTTGCGGAATCCACAAGCTCTTATTCCTTTGTTCAGGATTTGTCTGTTTCTTAGAAACTCAGTAATTTGTATCAATAATCAAGTAAGCGGAACATGAATAAATCAAGATAAGAAGAAACACAAGACACTTTTGTTAACCCGGTATTCACCTCCCTTCCTCGATGTGAGGAAGGAGCTATACTTCACCGGAGAAAGAAATCGGTCTCTCAACCTTCCATTATAACAAACACGAGAGTACAATATCCAGAGGCTACAACACCTGTCAACCTCTCTTGATCTCAGTTACAAATCACCTAGAGATACAAGTATATAGGGAAGAGCCTCTTCTCTCTAGCTCTCTCTTCAGATCCAAACCGTGGTCTTGAGCTCTCTTGAGCTCCCACTCTTCCACACCTCTCCTCTGTGTTTTCTTTGTGTCTATATTGTGTTAGATCATCTGTCGTGACCTCTCCTCCAGATATATCAGCACTTGATCTAATGGGCTTTGTCAACTAGGCCCATAGTTCATACGCGCGTGACTTGTGCAAGCTAGCCCAACTTTGAACAAGTTCGATGGTCTTCACTAAACCTCAATATAGAGATTAATCGATGACCCAGAGTTCACCTATTTGTGGCTACGTCTCTGGGGCCTGGCAAATCAACACACTAACTCTCCTTAGTGTATAACTCACGAGCCTTGCTTTGATATTAGGCAAGGATAGTTACAACTGATAACCGGTTGTCAATAACCGTAAACCATTGAGTAATACTTAACCGGCCGTTTAACCCAAACGCCATATAACCCAATTGTTAATCTCGACTTGGTTTAAGCTTCCAATATAGCTGATTCTTCATCACCAACATAATAATCTCCACCTTGATGATTAATCAGCTCTATCTGCAGCTACCATGTTGACAACTCGTGTACGTGCCAGACAATGTCAAACACTTTAGTGCTTGACCAGTCCAAGAACCATCACAGCCGCTACAAACTTCTTCACAGAAATTAACGACCTTAGCTAAAACACAACGCACTCTCTTAGACAAATTTCCTCCTTGACTGCTTCCACAAACGCCATGTACTCTGCCTCTGTTGTAGAGAGAACTACCACAGGTTGCAGACATAATCTCAACAAACTCCACCTGTTTGGTCTAAGGTTATAACTCTTCCTTTATGCTGACACTTTCTGGAACATGAGCAAAACCTGCTCACCTTCTGCATCTCATTGTAGCCTCCTAAGAACCGACCTTTCTCAGCCTCAAATGTTCTGAATAAAGTTCATCCGGCTTCATCCACCTGTCGAGCTTCACCTGCTCAACTTCAATAATCCTTAAACAAGTTTACTCACGGAATCACATGTATCCAACTTGCTACAACCTGAAGACTCTTTAGTTGTTTTTTTCCCTTGGAACCTCAAACCCGAAGCTCTACCAATAACAACCATGTCTTCAAAACCATGCAGTCCTATTACTTCAGTCACCACCATGCGGTTGATTATTACCATCGACACTTTAGCCTCAACCTTGAAGCAATGTCAGAATTAATCAGTCCCTTGTGAATCTAATTCAAACCTGTATGTGTCAGATGACCTTTGATACAAACCTTGAATCCAAATTTCCTGCAAAAAGATCTGATGTCAATGCTAGCCTGAAACTCATACGGAACCTAAATCACCACTGCCTCAAATCAGAAATCCTTTGACTCAACAAACCTTAGCAGCCATTAGACCCACTGCTATCAGAGATTTTCCTTTACAATAACCTGAATGAACACCTTATCTTGAACATCACCTCAGCACTGCTGCTGTTGCCAGCAGGTCACGCCGCTTAACTCCCTTCTAAGAAGACTTTCGATACAAAGTATTTCTGCTCAACCACTGCTCAAACAAATCATTACCTTTCTGTAACCATGATACCTTTGTAGGCTCCTTTGATTCATCTCATATCCCTAAGATACGGAAACAGATCTCTACTGAATCCCATGCAGAAAACCTGAAACATACATCTTTCCATCCTGAGTCATCCTCTGATTTGAACAGCTACCTGTCTAGCAAGACTCCACCTTGAACATGCGTGTACCAATGTTGAACTTAACCGGTCACGCCACACAACTCTACCTTGTTGTGAATACTTTCGACACATGTCTCATGTTCAAATCCCTTGAGTCTAAGAAAACAATTACCCGTAGATTTAACCCAATACCAGTATCCTTTAACCATATCTCACATCATCCAAACCTGTGATGCTCTCCTGAGATACTCCCTTACATCTTCTTCCATGTCAAACTCAAACCCATGGCAAGTTTCATCAGCTGTAACTTGTCATGCAGCACTATCACCAGTGCGCAAACTCCACCAAGAAACCTTTGGTTCCTGCATCCTCCTGTAACCTGTCGAGATACACCCTTATAGCTTCTTCCATGTCAAACTCGAGTTTATGGCGAGTTTCTTCAGCTGTAACCAGTCCTGCAACACTATTACCAGTGCGTGAATTCCACCAAAAAATCTTTGGTGCTTGCATCCTCCTTCTTCTCAGACCTGACCCACGACCTGTGCAAGCCTAATTTCCATACTTGTCAAGCCTGCAAGTATTTTTCTTTTGGAAGATTACAACATCATCCCATTTGGATTCAGAGCTTTTCCTCTTTGTTTGAGAGCTCCACCTTGACGACTTTGGTCATGACACCAAAACCTGTCGTCTCTTATCACATCTGAGTCAGTTCCTTTGAAACCACTGACTCAGACCACCATGACGATTCCTCTAAGGTAAACTCACACACGCTGGTAGTGAATCCATGCTTCCTGAACAAGTGTCGCTCAACCTGTTCTACCAGATTCTGCCTGCGCATTTTCCTCTACTTTTAACCAGAATCTCCAAGCAAACTCTAACCTTGAATCAACTTCTCCCATGGCTTGTTCTTGTAACTCTCACACCCTCACCAGAGCTACTAAATGTTACCACAAATAACCATTTGCTTCAACATATACTTGTGTAGACCTTTACACACTTTTCTTTGCTCTAATTCTTTCTTCGTGGAGATACAACATGTTTCTACCAACCGGAAACATTACATCTCATATACTCAATGAGACTGACTCATTCTTGTGCTGACTAAAAACAGAACACCATCTGTTTCATCACATTATTGCCACAAGAAACCCACATGTGCTGCTATAAGCTCCATTGTGATCTTTTAACCCAGACCATCCTCACTTGAACTTCTTTTTAACCACAAGAACCTGATCCTTAACCTCTCTGTGACTGAACCTGCAACCCTGCAACTCAAATCTTCTTAACCGAACCGTCTTTGAAGCTTCAAAGTACCAACACCCTGTCTCGTTCCAAACCTGATCAACACCTTCTCACGTTGCACACTTCTCTGCAACTTTCTGATCACACCCGAACCCAGGAACAACTGATCAAAATCTGAATAGCCTCTGAACACACACACCATCTTCAACTTCTAAGGCGTCCCCTAGACCTGAGATAACTGAGTGTCACCAACTACCATTCCTTACACCTTTCTGAAACCACACTGCATATCTCTTCCACAAACAAACCTGACCAACGCACAATCTGACCCAGACCAGAACCTTGATCATCTTTTGCAAAGACAACATACATCCCTTGTGATCCTGAAAGCTTCAGTTCCTTACACGTTGCAAAACATGAGTAACCAGCCATCACAACCTTTCCTGTTACTCCTTTGGAATGAGACCATTTATTATGAAGATTTAAACTTGCGAAATTGATGACCAGACTTTGACTCCATCTCCATAAGCCTTGTTCTGATTTAATATGGAACAGTCTCCAACTTTAGATATCCTCCATCTCAAACAACCATCACATCAATTTCTAACCATGCAGACCACGGACACGCTCAACTGTGCCGCTGTACTTGAACACGCTCATATGTGCAGCTGTACTTTCTTCACTCTTTGGATCTTCCTGTTCTCGCAAACCCTGCAGCATCTGTTACTGGCGTCTGATTTCACAGACCAGAAAACCATTAGATCCGATTGGACTTTTTTCCGTTTCCGACGTTTCCTTCGAGTACCACACACGAACGTAATCTTCTTCTTTCTCTGATGCTGCCTATCCTTCAGCATCATCTCTGATTCGTTACACTTGAACCTGTGACGCGATCGAGACTACTAATCCCCTGATTCTACTTCTTCAGAATCGATCCAGCTTTGACCTAGACAAACCCTTGACCGCCAAACCTGGCTCTGATATCACTTGTTGGGGAATAACCAAGAAATTTGTTGCGGAATCCACAAGCTCTTATTCCCTTGTTCAGGATTTGTCTGTTTCTTAGAAGCTCAGTAGTTTGTATCACTAATCAAGTACGCGGAACACGAATCAATCAAGATAAGAAGGAACACAAGACACTTTTGTTAACCCGGTGTTCACCTCCCTTCATCGATATGAGGAAGGAGCTATACTTCACCGGAGAGAAAAATCGAAATCATGTATTAATAAACATTTCTAAAAGATGGAAATTTTGTTTTACTGAAATTGAATTATTTTTAGCAAAGATAGGTGATGTAGATTGAGTCATGATAATCTTTGGTTTAGGATATGATAACATATATTGTAGTATTGTTAGTATTTTTAAAGTTAGATTTTGAAATCTTATATTTTAATTTTTTTAAATTTGACCTATATATGTTTATTGACTATCTAATAACTTGATTTAAACACTTTTAAAGGTCTTTTTAAGTTTAAGAAAGTGCTTTTTTTTTTTGCATAGCTATTTGATTTTAGGGTCTAGAAGACTCACAGAAGATTTCTTGGGAAGTCTTCTGACATATCCCGCCTAAAGTTTTGTATAGTTTAGGAATCCCGCCTAAATTTTAGGAAAATTTATGTTTCTAGTTTAAATCGAAGTCTTCTTGAAGTCTTCTCATGTATTAGATCTTAAAAGTAATTTATAACATTTTTAAAATATATTTTGGTAGGGAAAAAAATCCAAATCATGTAAATATAAACATTTCTAAATGATGTAAATTTATTTTTACTAAAATTGAATTATTTTTCACAGAGATGAGTGAATGTAGATTGAGTCATGATAGTCATTGGTTTTTAGGGTTTGGTAATATATGTTATAGTACTGTTGGTATTTTTGGGATTAGATTTTAAAATATTAACTTAAAAAATTAAATTTGACATATATGTGTGTTTAGTTTTGTGTATATTAAACACTTTAAAAGTTGATTTTAAATTTAATGAAGTGTTTTTTTTTTTTTGCTATTTAGTTAGTTATTTGATTTTAGGGTTTAGAAGACTTCTTGGAAAGTCTTCTCTTAGAAGACTTCTTAAAGTCTTCTCTTAGAAGACTTCTTAATCGAAAATATTTAACCAAATTAGAATTTGTGTTTCCATATATAAAGAAAGTTTACACATTCTCTTTCGTCCTCTCAAATGGCTACAACAAATATGTAATGTTTCTTACTCTAAAACTCTCCAACCTCTCTCTAATCTCTTTGAACATCAAAATACCAAACTTTATATCCATTTCTTATTTTTTCTTATGTCTTCTCACTAATTTATATTCTTTTTGCAGGTTTTTCATTACATGGTTCTCATCTTTCACTCCTTCAAATGTAGATCTAAAAATTTTGGGTATGTATTTTTGTGTGTGTTTATATGTTAGATTCTAAAAAGATATAGGTTCAACCTAATTGGCGGTTTTTTTTTGTTATTTAGCATAAAAAAATATTTTTAAAGTTTTTCTCCTTTTTGAAGCCATTTGAATGTTTTTGATTTTTCAGGTTTTTTCAGATCTGAGACAGACTTTTAAACCCTTCTCAGAAGACTTTTCAGTCTAATACATTTTATGCTAGAAGACTTTCCACGAAGTCTTCAGAAAGTCTTCCGAAGTCTTCTGCCCAAAGTAGTGTAAATTTGGGATATGTATTTTGTGTTTTATATATTAGATTCTAAAAAGTTATAGATTCAACCTATAGTGACTGTTTTGTTTATTATTTAAGCATAAAAATTTTATTTTTGAAGTCTCTGTTTTGAAGCCATTTGGATGCTTTTGAATATGCAGATTTTTTAGATCTGAGTCAAACTTTGGAAGACTCTCGAAAGACTCTTAGACAACTTTTCAGAAGATTTCTCGGAAGACTTCTTGGGAAGTCTTCTAATGCATTTTATGCTAAAAGACTTCCCACGAAGTTTTTAGGAAGTCTTCTGCCCAAAGTGGTAGAAATTTTGGATACGTATTTCTGTGTTTTGTTTATTTGATTCTAAATGTTTATAGTTTCAACCTAATGTGACTGTTTTATCTATTCATTAAGCATAATTTTTTTTTATTTTAAGTTTTCTCTGTTTTAAAGCCATTTGAATGCTTTTGTATATGCAAATTTTTCAGATCGAAGTCAGATTTTGGAAGAATTCTCAGAAGACTCTCAGAAGACTTCTTGGGAAGTCTTCTAATGTTTTTTATGCTAGAAGACTTCCCACGAAGTCTTCAGGAAGTCTTCTGCCCGAAGTGGTACAAAGGGATAAAGTCAAGTGGAGTCCAAGCTTATCTATGTTGAGGAATGATATCTAGCTCAATGTGTAATAATTTTGTTTATGGTTTGTTTTATGATTTGTATGTGTACTATTTTAGTTGTGAATGCTTTTGTAAACATGAAGATATGATAATCAAAAGAATTTGGTAAACAGGTTCATGTTTTGCCAAAAGTACTTGACATTGTTGAACTTATTGATACAACACACCAAGAAATTTTTTTAAACCATTGATGAAAGGCTTTTCAAGGGTCCTATCAAATGTTGTAATATAAATGATGTCAATCCAGTTCTAAGTGATTATCAAGCAAAGGGAATACAAGACATTGCTTAATCTAAGTGCAACCATTGAGTGAGGATGATTATGAACTAAGACAATATTAAAAATGCAATAAAAGAGTGAACTTTCTTTTCTCAATGAGGCAAAGGGATCCTTGGGACAAGGGAATTGACTTTGGGTGATCAAGCTTCAATCTAAGATGGCAGCAACACAATCAATCTAACACCTTAAGTCTAGACACAATCCTAAGCAAGCTCTATGGTCAAGAAGAATGCTCATTCACTAACATATCTCAAGCATCAAATGGTCATTGGTTGAATAATATGCAAGCAATCATTAAGATCATGTCTACTAGCAATCGTAGCTCCTTTAACATCAAATGTCTTTGGCAAAGATAAGCTAAAAGCATTGAAGAGTTGGTTCAGACATTTCATCATACACCTTGTGGGCAGGAAATGCCTATAGACCTATTTTGATATGGTGTAGACCAAAATGGCATTAAGAACCCTCAACAAGCAAGGATCAAGAAGGATTGAAACTAAAACATCTTAGATCTACACCTAATCACCCTTAGTCTCCCAAGCCCATGAATCCTAGATAAATCTACTCACAAATAGCCATGGAAAACCTCAAAACAAATGATGATTCAAGGCTAAACATGATTAGTGAGAAGGATAATCTAATAAACACAAAAGAAATGAGATGAAAAGGATCAAAGATCCAAGCTTTCTTCAAGATCTAAAAGTTTTTTTTTTAGAGAAAAAAAGTTAAGTCCCAACTTTGGGATACAAGGATATTTATACAAGGCTTAGAAAACCTAAAAACATCATTAAATATTACTAAAAAGTCCCTAGAATCATAGAGGCTTCGACCAATAGGGAGAAAGGGAGCAAAAAGGCTCAAGGTGGGACTTGCCTTGCCAGCCGCGCGTCCCGACCCGAGCAGAACCATCCGGACGCTGGCTTGTCCTTGGTGTGTCCCGCGCGGGTAGGTGAGGCCGAGCATCCTAGGCTGCGCGTCCGGCCATCTCCTGGTGTGTCCCGTGCGGGTAGGTGAGGCGGAGCATCCTAGGCCGCGCATCCGGTCCATCTCCTGGTGTGTCCCGTGCGGGTATTCTCTCCGGAGCAGTCCAAGCCACGCATCAGACAGCTCTCCAGGCCGCGCACCAGAAAGCTCTCCAGGCCGCGCACCAGACAGCTCTCCAGCCCGCACACCAGCACACGCCCAACTCTCGAGGCCGCTCGGGTAACACGTCCCGAGCAGATCAGTCCGCGCACCAGCTTGCTTCAGTCTGTCCATGGATCCGTTCCGGCCGTCCGAGTCTCGTGTCCCGGCTGTCCGAGGTAAGGCCTTCATGTCCTGATCATTGGCAAATCTTGATTCTTCACCTCTTTTTGGACCACAAATCCCCCAAACACCCCAAATAACTCCATAGCACACTCCAACACCTAATAAAGACATATGAATGCAATATGAACCTAAAGATGCCTAATGCCTAACTTATATGATAAAAATGCACAAGATATGGATGCTAACAACATGTAATATGCAAGACATCAACTCCCCCACACTAATCCCTTACTTGTCCTCAAGTAAACTTTTCAAAACATAAGGAGGATGGATGCAAAGATGGGAACAAAGCCAAAAGAAACACCCATAGGACTCAACTTGACATCCTAAAGAAACATAGCAAATAGCATGAGCAAAACTCTCTTATTATGCTCTAGCTTCACAAGGCCTATCAATTACTCTTATGCCTCTACACAAGATGCAATGTTTATCAACTAACAAGTTCTCTTAACCAGCCCTCACATTGATTCACACACACACACACACACAAGGTGAAGTCTCACAAATGGGCACATGATCTCAATCATTTGGCTAGGTGATCAAATGGTCTAATATGGATGAAAATGAGGGTTCAATGCATCTTTTTAAGGTGGCTATCACTCAAGAATCAAGGAGGTTGATCATTATGCAAAATTTATCTAAGACTAGGAGCAATTCATGCATAAATGGATCCATCCTCATCATTCTACCCATTCCTAAGTGATTACAAGTTCTACACCCTTTCCATTCATCCCATAACCCAAAAATGAAAAACATTCTCACATCACTCACCCCATGAGCAACTTTCTTTCCTTTGAAATTCAACCTCTATGGACCTTTTATTCACACTTCTAAGCTCTAACATTTTTTTTCCCTCCTCCACTATCTTATTGAATCTTTCTTTTTCTTTTTCTTCTTTTTTTTTCTTTTTTTTTTTCTCTTTTCTTTTTCTCTCTTTTTTTTATGAAGGGGGAAGGTCAAAAACATCAATCAAGAGCTTCTTATCTTTCTATTCTAGGCCCCTAGGGTTTTTCTTTCTCAATACATTCTTTTGTTCATCAATCTCAACATTGCCACAACCCAAACCCAAGATATAAACTTTTAAGGAACAAAAACCCCACTCACCATCCTAGAAGCTAGCTCAAATGAGGATCCTATGCTAGCAAGAGATGAGAAGAAATCTATGTCGCTCCCAATACTCTCAAGATTTTCACATGACAAGCTATCAGAAAAGGCCTCACTCATGCAAATCAATGTAGGCTTCAAAGAATTGATAGGGTTCAAGGGTATGGAAGTGCCATTTGGGTTAACAAAGAGTGGTACAATGGGAAAAAATAACCTAAATGTGCATTAGATCCATGATCAAGTATGCAAATGCCCATATGCAAGAGAAATTAAGTTCATGCAAGTCCAAGTTCAGGATGGAGCTGGTCTTAAGAACAATGCCAATATCAAGCAAGCAAGCAAGTTTCAAGAAGAGTTTTCAAGGCTCAAAGCATGCAAGCCTTTCAAAAGATGCTTAAACTACTTGATATGTTTAACTAGGGTGTCAAATTCAGTGCAAACAAGTGTTCTTTACAAGGCAATGCTCCATGTGCAAGTGAATGCAACCTATATGCTCTAGACTCAATCTTAAGGATGCAAGTGATGCAATCTACATGATTCAATTTTTTTTTTTTTTTTTTGGTTTTTCTATGCATATATGAATGTACGATGCAATGCATGAGACTCTCAAACACAAAGCAAACATGATCAAATACTTGGTACCTCCCCCACACTTAAATCACATAGTCTCTGTGTGAGTAAGAATGAAGGAGATACCCCAACAAGACAAAAGCAAATGTATATACAAGAAGGGTTGGAGTGATACCACATAAGGAGTGTTGGGCGTGGTTCTTGGTGTTGGCTAGGAGCTGGCTTGGTTCATAGCAACTAGAGGAGGCTGCTACATGGAAATCATGGGGCTCAAGTGGTTCACCACCTTTCTTCTCTCCTCTAGTGCTTGGCTCAACCATAAAACCTTGACCATTTTTATTAAAAGAAACTTAAAGGAAAATTGAAATTTCAAAGCTATGTACAAGGATAACCATGGGACTTCCTCCCAAGTGAGCTTGTTTTGAGTCACTAGCTTGACTACCTTGTCTCTTGAACTAGTGAGAAGGAGGATCCTTCCCACCTTCAAGTGTGATGGTGAGGACTTGAGAGAGAAGCTCTTGAAGCTTGATTGGATCATCTTGGAGCTGAAGAGTGATGATGGCTCCAGCACTTGAGAATGGTGTGGGCTTACCCTTATGCTTGATCTTGTACTCAAGGACACCATCTTTGAGCTGCTTTGGATGGAGAGTGAGGGTGTGTGGGATCAAATCAAGAGGTGGAGGATGAGGCTCTTTCACCATCTTCTTCTTGCCATGAGTGGCCTTTGAGGCTCCACTCATCCCCTCTGTTTTAGCACTTTCCAAGTGCTCATCACACAACTCTTTTGAAGACTCTCCATCAAGACCTTCTTTCTTACCAACAACCACTTCATCTTGGGGCTTCTCAACAGCTTGTGCATCACAAGTGATTGTCCCACAATAGCCTGATTCCATTGGAGGTTTGAGAGGATAGGAGACAACTTTGTTGACATGCATGAGGGTGACCTTCTTGTTGGGAAAGTCAATGCAAGCTCCAACTGTTGTGAGGAAAGGTGTACCCAAGATCAATGGAACTCTCTTTGCTATTGCCATGTTCAGAACAGTGAGGTCAATGGGTATGGTGCAAGATCCAATCTTCAAAGGGAAATCCTTGACGATACCAATTGGGGTTGTAGAAGAAGAATCCCCAAAGGTGAGAGAATAAGTATCTGGTTCCATGCATTCAATCCCAAGACTTTCCACCATAGCCATGGAAATCACATTCACACTTGCACCACTATCAACAAGAGCATCATCCATATTTAGTTTTCCAAGGGAGCAAGACAATGTGAACTTCCCTTGAGACTCAAGCTTATAGAGGGATTTGGGAGGGATTGGTGGATCAATCTTCAGAATTGAGATGTCTAAAAGCTCAGCCACTTCAGCTTGGTGGTTTAGAATGTCCTTGATGAGTATCATCTGGACATGAGCTTCACGCATACCCGAGATCTCTGGAAGCTTGACTCCAACATCACTAAGATCTTTCCTGAACTTTGAGATCACCTTCTTTTGAGCTTTGGTGAGAACTCTTTGGGGAAAAGGGAGCTTATCATAGGGTGATAGCTCAACCTCAGTTTCTTCTTTCTTCATTTCTTTCAGTTTGAGGTCAGCACTCTTCTCAATTGGTGTTTCAACCCTAGGCTCATCAATTTGCAGAATCCTTTCTTGAACCTTCTTGGCAGCTTCATTCACAACCCTAGTCTCAGCTGTGGCTACAACCAATCTCTGAACATACTCAATCTGAGTTCCAAGCATTATCCTCTCAATCTCATCAACCTCTTTCTCATGATTACTCAGCTCAATCCCTGGAGAAGTAGTAGAGAGGATAACATTACAAGACTCCTTGGGATTCTTGTCTGGTTTTCCTGGTAGAGATCCCATTGGGCTCTTGGAAGATGAAGACATAGAGGCAACCTGGCTCTCCAAAGCTTTGAGGTGAGAGGCAAGTTGCATGTACTTGTTGTTGAGGTCAGAATAAGTTCCATCAATCTTGGCATGGACATTCTTGAACTCATCTCCCATGTCCTTAGCAAATCTCCCTTGAGTTTCTAAGATTTGTTTGAACATAGACTCCATGGTTGAACTTGGAGTTTGAGCTTGAGAAGAGCTGCCTTGTGTTTGAGTAGACTGGTTGGCTTGGTAACCTCCTTGCTGATTGTTGTAGTAAGGTCTTTGCTGGTAGTTGTTTTGGTACTGGAAGTTGGGCTCTTTCCTGTACCATGTGCCATAGCATTTATGAAGCACAGCTCCTCTTGACCTTCTACACCATCAACCTTATTAATCCCAGCAGGCTGCTTTTGTTGCTGGTTCCCAATGGAGTTAATCTGCTCCTGCTTAGCCTTCTCTGCAATAATCTTGTCCAACATCTCTTGGAGAGATTTCAGCGCCTTCCTTGTGTGCTGATCATCTTCATCAGTGCCTCTGTTGACCCTATCATGCTCCTCACTGTAGACTGAGTCACTCTTGGCCATGTTCTCCACCAAACCCTCAGCATCCTGCTCAGTTCTGCCCAAGAAGAACCCATTGCTGGCTGTGTCTAATCTCCTCCTGAACTCTGGAAGAGCACCTCTGTAGAAGGTACTAAGCAAACTCTCCTTGGTGAAGCCATAATGTGGACATTGAGACCAATAGCCCTTGAACCTCTCCCATGCTTCACTAAAGCCCTCAAGGTTCTTCTGCTGAAAGGTAGAAATCTCATTTCTGATCTTGTCTGTTCTTGAGGTAGAGAAGAACTTCTCTAAGAATGCCCTCTTGCACTCATTCCAAGTTGTGATAGAGTCACTTGGAATAGCCTTCTCCCATTGATGTGCCTTGTCTCCCAAAGAGAAGGGAAACAACCTCAGCTTGAAAGCATCTTCAGAGACTCCATTAGTCTTGGACAAGCTACAGTAGCTATCAAATGTGTCCAAGTGATCAAGGGGATCCTCCACAGCAAGGCCATGAAACTTGTTGTTCTCAATCAAAAATGCAGCAGCCCTGATTTGATCTCAAAGTTGTTGTTCTCCACAGCTGGTGCTCTGATCCCCAACCTACGACCATGAATGTGAGGTTGATCATAGGCTCCAATAGCTCTAGCTTGGCGCTGTGGCTGTTGTGGTGGGCGCTGTGGTCTTATGTTGTCAGCTCTTGGACCATTGCCCCTAGGGCATCACCATCTTGAGGCTGATTCTCTATATCAAACCCCAATCTCTGCAAGTGAGCCTTTTGCTCTTCTTCTCTTCTCTTTCTTGCAATCTCCCTCTCAAGTGTAGCAATTTCTTCAACAGTGGGTGTCAATTTTGATACACCTCTGCTTCTAGTTATCATACACCTGAAATACAAAGGGAAAACAACAAGGAGAAGAATAACACAATAAAAGAAAAATGACTTAGTCTCAAGCAATTGACTAAATCCCAATGTCAAAATACACTTAGAAGTTGGCAACGGCGCCAATTTGATGAGACTTTTCAAGGGTCCTATCAAATGTTGTAATATAAATGATGTCAATCCAGTTCTAAGTGATTATCAAGCAAAGGGAATACAAGACATTGCTTAAGCTAAGTGCAACCATTGAGTGAGGATGATTATGAACTAAGACAATATTAAAAATGCAATAAAGAGTGAGCTTTCTTTTTTCAATGAGGCAAAGGGATCCTTGGGACAAGGGAATTGACTTTGGGTGATCAAGCTTCAATCTAAGATTGCAGCAACACAATCAATCTAACACCTTAAGCATAGACACAATCCTAAGCAAGCTCTATGGTCAAGAAGAATGCTCATTCACTAACATATCTCAAGCATCAAATGGTCATTGGTTGAATAATATGCAAGCAATAATTAAGAGCAAGTCTACTAGCAATCGTAGCTCCTTTAACATCAAATATCTTTGGCAAAGATAAGCTAAAAGCATTGAAGAGTTGGTTCAGGTATTTCATCATACACCTTGTGGGCATGAAATGCCTATAGACCTATTTTGATATGGTGTAGACCAAAATGGCATTAAGAACCCTCAACAAGCAAGGATCAAGAAGCATTTAAACTAAAACATCTTAGATCTACACCTAATCACCCTTAGTCTCCCAAGCCCATGAATCCTAGATAGATCATCTACTCACTAATAGGTATGGAAAACCTCAAAACAAATGATGATTCAAGGCTAAACATAATTAGTGAGAAGGATAATCTAATAAACACAAAAGAAATGAGATGAAAAAGATCAAATATCCAAGCTTTCTTCCAGATCTAAAAGTGTTTTTTAGAGAAAAGAAGTTAAGTCCCAACTTTGGGATACAAGGGTATTTATACAAGGCTTAGAAAACTTAAAAACATCATTAAATATTACTAAAAAGTCCCTAGAATCATAGAGGCTTCGACCAATAGGGAGAAAGGGAGCAAAAACGCTCAGGGTCGGACTGGCCTTGCCAGGCTGCGCGTCCCGACCCGAGCAGAACCATCCGGACGCTGGCTTGTTTTTGGTGTGTCCCGCACGGGTAGGTGAGGCCGAGTATCCTAGGCCGCGCGTCCGGTCCATCTCCTGGTGTGTCCCGCGCGGGTACTCTCTCTCGAGCAGTCCAGGCCGCGCATCAGACAGCTCTACAGGCCACGCACCAGACAGCTCTCCAGCCCGCGCACCAGCACACACCCAACTCTCCAGGTTGCGCGGGTAACATGTCCCGAGCAGATCAGTCCGCGCACCAGCTTGCTTCAGTCCGTCCATGGATCCGTTCCGGCCGTCCGAGTCTCGTGTCCCGGCTGTCCGAGGTAAGGCCTTCATGTCCTGATCATTGGCAAATCTTGATTCTTCACCTATTTTTGGACCACAAATCCCCCAAACACCCCAAATAACTCCATAGCACACTCCAACACCTAATAAGGACATATGAATGCAATATGAACCTAAAGATGCCTAATGCCTAACTTATATGATCAAAATGCACAAGGTATGGATGCTAAAAACATGTAAATATGCAAGACATCAACCATTCTACCCAATCATAACAAAACACAACAACACAAAAACTTAGTCAGATTCACAAAAGAACAAACAATACATTAGGCCTGGGAATTATTATCCGGAATCCGGATTCGATCCGAGATCTGCTCCGAAAATAGGATATCCGGGATGTCCGGATCCGAATCCGGATAGTAAAATCAAGGATCCTTCAAAACGAATCCGGATCCGGATATCTTAATTTTATGTACGGATATCCGGATCCGTACTTTAAAATATATATTTTTAATTTATTAATAATTATATTTGATATATTAATATTTATTCATAAAATTAGTTTTATAATACTATATTTTAATTTTTTAAATATTATTTTAATTTTATTAATTATTTTTACGAATACGAATCTGGATCCGGATATCCGCGGATAGAATGATAACTAGACGGATATCCCGAATCCGGAAGCCCCGAATCCGGATCCGGATACTAAATCCACGAATCCGGCAAATCTGAATCCGGATCCGGATATCCGGATCCGTCCCACCCCTACAATACATAAGTCTCACTAGAAGAATTTTCAGAAGACTTCACTAAAAGTCTTATGGGAAGTCTTCCTTTAACATTATCAATAACATAAGACTTCTGAGATAATTCTTTAAAAATTAATGAGAAAACAAATTAAGTCTCCATATGTCTTCCGGGAATTAAACGGGGAACTAAAATTTAAGGTGAAAAAATTAAGCGGGAAACTTAAATTTTAAGTGAAAGTTAAAATTTTAATTTTCATAAAAGTTGGAAAGTATATTTTATGATATAAAAAAACACATTAAACGACATGACCTGATATTCTTGAAGTTACTTGACACTTTTGAAAAAAAAAAAATACATTTCTTGATGTTACTTAGAACTCTTGAAAATATAAATTTTACAAAACAAATATAGAAGTCTTCTCAAATTAGCTAGAAACAATAATATTTGTAACATCATAATATTGACTAACAAACATGAATTAACCAGAAAATATCAAAAATTCATTTTAAGTTTGGAGAAAATTGAAGTTTAATAAAGATTGACGTAGAAGACTTCCTAAGATGTCTTATCCGAGAAGACTTCCAAAGAAGTCTTCCATTTAGGTCATTTTTGCAATTGCAAATTTACGAAGGAAGACATCTTAAGAAGTCTACTCTACAGAAGACATCTTAAGAAGTCTACTCTACAGAAGACATCTTAAGAAGTCTACTCTACAGAAGACATCTTGAGAAGTCTTCCTTTGTAAATATTGGCTTACTTTTGAATTTGAAATTTTTTCGAAAATGCCAGAGAAGACTTCTCAAGAAGTTTTCTCGGATAACATGTTAGTTTTGCAGTTGACCAAAGTTTGTCAGAAATTTTACATTTTAGAGAAGACTTCTCGGGAAGTCTTCCCTGGAAAGACATCAGTAGAAGTCTTCTGAAAGTTTTCCCGAAGTCTACCTGGGATAATTTTGCAATTGACTATATATTTGACTAGAGAAAAAGAAAGTTTCAAAAAAATATGAGTTATTTTTGTGTTTGACTTAAAATTTTAGGTCATATTTGAAAAAAGTCCAAAAACTATAGTAGATAAATTTTTGGAAAATTACTGTAAATAGTTTTTTAGGTTAGTAAATATAGTGGTACATTTTGAAAAGAAAATGATAGTGGAGATATTATACATGATTTAATTATTATCTTAGTTTTGGAATATTTCATAAATTAATTGTTTGGCTGATATTAATTAATTATGCTACTCATAAAAATGTAGGAGTGGCATGATATGATAATTATCTCAGAAAATAAGGGTAGAATCTTACGAGAGATTCTACTTTAATACTATAGAGTATTTATTGTTCATGTAATATATATTTTCCAGTAATTCATTGGAATTTTTTTAGTGGAATTAGGATTGGTATGACTTTTTGGGGGTTTTAAAATTGTTTGACTTTTTAGATATATGTTCGAGTTCAAATTTTGGTCGGTTTCAGTTCAGATATTACCAACGCCCAAAATACAATAGAATGAGACTGATTTCCTAATTTGTCTCAAATTCGCTTAGCTTCATTTTTTTGGTCCATTCAGTTCATATTCCATCTTTTTGGCTCACCGTTAAGCATGCAAGTTTGGGTTACTTGGTGTGGGTTATTTAATTTTTGGTTAGTTTTGTTTAATAATCTAAACCCTGATACGAAGCAAGTCTTTTTTGCTCACTGTAAACACCTAGGGATGAGCCCAAGCAATGACTCTTTGTGCTGGTGGTGGATTCTGTAGGTACTTATGTTATTGCAATTATTACTGGCAAGTAGTATATAAACTATTTCCAATCAGCTTAAAATTGACAGATAAACCCAACTCATCAAACTTAATAATTGCTTTTGACAGCTTATGATTGTTTTTAAATCTAAATCAAAATCGCATAGATTTTTTTTTAATATAAATACATGCATATATATAACATCTATCCAAACATAAAATGTTTACTCGCAGAATTTCAAAACTGTAGAGAAAATAATCTTACTCTTTGGGTCTTTCTCTCCACAATTGACAGTTTAAGGAGATGAAGAAGTGGAAATATGCGAAGTTAATAACTTTAGCTTTATTGTGTCTCATTTTAATGATTCTTCTTTTGGCATTTCAAGGTTCAGTTCTTCTTTTACCTTTCTTTTGATATACTGTTTTGTTTGATAGTGATTACTGACTGATGCATACGATACATATGCATTTAATTAGGTATATCAAGAGCTGAAGATCATCAACATATTCATGCGGCCATCGGAAACAAGGATATTTCGATGGGACGAGAGGCATATATACATGTGACAACTGTAATTTAAGTAAAACTTATTTGCCAGTATTTAAGAGTACTTCAAAAGTTACAACATATTTTGTCTTTGTATATATATGTATGTCTGAGAGAGTGATATCATGATTTGTTTTCATTTGCAGTTAAATGATTTCAAGTCGAAAACCGAATCAATGAAAATGATGGGTCAGAAAAGGGACGGGTCTGAGTATTTAGATCAAGAGCACAGAGCTCTATTGGAAACTATGCACAAGGATTACCCTAATCCTAATCGATCTAAACGAAAAAGAAAGGCTCCCATCAACAATTAAAGACTGCATAGTAGTCATTAAGAAGTGCTAAATTTAAATTTATTTACTATTCATTCTGTTCCAAAATAGTCAATGTTTTTAGAAAAAACAATTATTCAACGAGAGACTTCTCTGTTTCATATAAAGTGTTATTCTAACATTTTTATCTTGTTACACAAAAATTATTTTGGAATTCTAATACAAATTTTACTTACTTTTAGCTTAAAACTATTTGCAAAGTGCATTGATCTTATATATTATTTTATTTATCTCAAATACTATTGATTAAACATGTTTAATTAATAGAAATTTAATTATATTTCATTCACTTTCTTGAACTATATGAAAAATATCAAAGTGACACTTATTTAAAAATGAAGGGAATACATTTTAATATTTTCAATATATTTTTCATTAGGTTATAATGATGATAGAGAGCTAACAGAAACAATAATAATGATAAACTTAAAAAAGATTAAATGTATTTATTAAATTTCTATTGGTCAAAGTCGGCTCTGATTACGAATGTATATTTATGTGAGTTCTTTATATACATAGGTAAAGTTTGCTTCTTAGTTTTTTTATTATAACAAGTAACATTTCACAAATAAATAAATAAAGAAATTGCATGTTTCTAAAATCCGGGAAACAGAAAATGAAAATTATTATTTTAAATTAATATTAACGATTGTATATAATATGATATGAAACCCATAGATTTAAAATCACTCTTAATTCGTGCTAGCCACTTCTTCAATACACGATTTTTGAGTCTTCGTGTTCACCTATCTCTGACACCGGAGGAGAATTTTTATCTCGGCTCTGCTCTCTCAGTATCTCTATGGTTTGCTTCAAATTTGATATCACTCAGATTACCATAAGGAGTGAATTACTCTCTCAAATAAAAGGTTCAGTTGTAGTACTTAGGGATCGAATTCACAGGGAGCTAGGGAACACAAAAGATGTAATCCTAGGAATTATGCTAGGTTGAGAATGTTTTAAATGTAAATTGCAGTTGTGAGCAATAGTAAGTTGCTCAGTTGAATTGGTTTAGGTTTTTAAGCAATAGGAAGAAGTAGTTAGATTCAAGGTTACTATTCAGATAATCAGGATTATAATGCTATGGATGCCTAACAAGTTGCATGCATGATATTAAAGAGCTACAACTCTTAGATGAATCTATCTAGCTTTCGCTAGTATATCTTCATCCATTGATCTGATGCCGACAATATCGATCAATGCTTAACAGCAATATTGGTCTATGTGTTGTCGTCGATCAGGACTCTATAGGAGTATCGATCGATATAGCTCAGATCGAGTGAAATCTCGCTAAGATAATAGACCGGCTCTCGCGTGTCCCTATGGATCACAGCTTATGCAAGATGAAATTCAGGATGAATTAGTTCAATCCAGGTTCATATTCTAGTTAGCTATTCTAGAATAAGCATTAGGGTTCATCATGATAATGAATATCACAACTTAACAATCCATAGTTGGGGCTAATCCCTCATAGCTATTTGAATCCTAAATCTAACAATGGAATCTACTCAGACATGGCTAAGTAGTTCATAACAGAAACGTAATAATAGAAATTCATAGAAGACTGAACACTCAAGTTCCTCAGGATAACAAATCTCTTTGTATTTTTCTTCTAGAGATAAAATTCTATAACCTTTGCAAATGATAGTAAAGAACTTTGTATTAAAATTCAATAGAGGTTTTGAGATGAAGCGAATGATACTAAGTATTAAGAAACCTTCAAAACCTCAAAGTATTTATGAAACACTTAAAAAAATAAAAGCACAAAAGTATCTAGTATCTCTTTGCCAAAACACATAGGCAACTATAAATATGAGTTCCTTAGGTTAAAAACTCGTCAGGGGCAATCTTGTAATTTGGGGATGTCTTGGGCTTCAAGTCGATTGAGTCCAACTTGTCTTCTTACGCGCTCGATATCGATCGATGGTACAGGATGTACATCGATCGATTGGATATCTCGATACGTCATCTTCTGGATGTGTCGTCGATCGATAGCACATGATGTGCATCGATCGATATGAATCTCTGGATATCGACCTCTTGTCTGATCTTGATAGTCTTCTCGGGTGAACTCTCTTTTAAGCTCCAAAAGGGCACCTAAAACATCACTTTACTCCAAAATGCTCCTGAGCCTGAAAACATACCTAATAGACTCCAAAACATATATATATATATATATATATATATATATATTTATAGTAAAAGTATCTTTATACCATGGGTAAAAGTGGATAAAATAAATGGTATATCAACTCCCCTAGACTTAACCTTTTGCTTGTTCTCAAGCAAACACAATAGGTAGTCTTTCTGAAAGAGGTTTTGAATAGCAGGGACTCAATAAAATTTTAACTTAGGATCATCACCTCTACTTTGTTGCAAGCCACATCTCATTCATGTTAACTACAGAAGTACATTATACCATATCCTAGCTTAGCAACCAAATTCATCTAGCCAACAACTTAGCAATCCTGTCTGTCTATCCCCTCTACTGATTTCATTTATGCATAAGAATAAAGGTGTAGGCTTTACCTTGGGAGTATCGATCAAAGAACACATGGATTCAACTCAAGCAAGTTTCTGAATACACATATAGTCTTTTCTGATCCCTCTGTTCCCTCTACTCTCTTCTCTGAATCTCTTATTAGTTTCAAATTCAATGAACATTGATGCCACTTAGGCTATCTTTGTACATCTCATTGACATGATTTTCTTTTCTTTTCTTTTTGACAAAGTGTGACGAATAATGGGGTCACAGGAGACACTCCTACCACCTCGTTTCCACAATGTGTGATCATTCCCTTCAGACTTAGAATAATGGGGTCATAGGAGACACTCCTACCCCTCTGCCTCTTCCAGGAAATCATTTCAATCTTTTCTTTATAACTTGATCTTTGAGATGCCAGAGAGAGAGAAGGAAGGGAACCAAAAGTATAGACTTTTACCTTTCAGACTTGCAGGAGGATTCCGATCCTTTGTATACCAAGCCCCAAGACAAGCAGATGATGTCAGGTTAGGTTGGAAATCAGCTTTGGTTCTTCCAAACAATCATGAAAAAGTGTTGTCATAGTTGACAGGTGATCCACTTTAGTATCTATAGTACTTTCTGCAATCAATCAATCTAAGAATGGTGCTAAAGAGTGGTTAGATAAAAAGTGAAATTTTTTTGAAATGTCCTTGTCCCCTTCTTGACTCAATAAAAACCAATTTTGAAAACATTTAGTGAAATCAAAAGGTAGAGTAGCATCAGTAATCTCCCCCCCCCCCCAACTTAAATCATACACTGTCCTCAGTGTATAACCAGTTGGTGTTAGGGTATATAAATCAAATCATATGTAACTGGTATCGAAAATAGAGAATGATGATACCTGACCGAAATTCGTATCGATCGATGCTGAGTCGCTTCCGTCAATCGTCATGGATAGGGTCATGTCGAACGATGTCGACAGGGTCATATCGGTCGATAGGGAGGTAATCTTCTAACAGTTAACTGAAAATAGAACAAGAACGTAGATAAAAACTAATATATAATAAAAACTAAGTAGCAATACCTAACAGTGGGTTGCCTCCCACTCAGCGCTTTGTTAGAGTTATTTAGCTTGACTTTAGAAGTAGGATGGCTAACGAGGTGAAAAGCAGCTACGTGTTGGGAAACAAGTATCCACATTGTCTTTATGCACTCTGAACCATGTAGCAATGAAGCTTCTTGTGGTTTCATCTCCTCTGGTCCATCTCTCATTCATCTTAGATGTTGCATTGCTGATGATTTGTAGCCTCTCTTCAGTATTGTCAATGTTGAACTGATGTTTTCCAAGCTTGTCATAAGTGTGGTCTGATAAGTCCCTCAGTTCTTCTTGTATCGCATCAATTCAAAGTTGCATCCTCTTAATGATTTGGTTGGTATCGATCGATTCTGATGTAGATGTGTCGATCGATGATGAGTGTTTGATATCGTTCGATGCGCTGGTTGGTTTATCGGTCGATGCCAAGGGTGCAGGTCTCTCTGCGAGTTGTCTCTGAATAGCTGTGACATCTTTCTGCATCTCCTCTTCTCTGAAGTATAGGCCATCGATGCTGTTGTTGAGCGGGAAGTACGTTTCATCAACTCTTAGGTAGGATACATCTTCTGATCTTTCTATGGCTGTGTAGATTTCTTCAGCCATCTTATCCAAATCTGCTCTGGTGCATAATTCTGAACTCGGTGTATCGATCGATGTTGTCGGACGTTCATCGGTCGATGTCACCTCCAGGTATCTCTTATGAAGCTTGTCAGTGAATAACTCCCTTTGTCCTTCTTCAACTTGCTGCAGCCGATCCTTTATTGGCTTGAACATCTCATCAATGATCATCCTGGTGCTGAGGTAGATCTCTCTCATTGTTACTTCATCCTCCTTATGCTCGTCCATTTGTTGTTTCAAGGAAGCAATGTTGGTGTGCAGCTTATCGATGTTCTCTTTGATGTAGTTCATATCGATCGATGTTGAGGTCTCTTCGTCGGTCTATTGGGTCTGCTTCTTCTGCGATTCCAGCTCTTTGTGAAGTGCATTCAGCTTCTCCTCACTGGTGTCGTACATCTTGTTGACTACATTGAGAGTGCTCTGCAACCAGTTGATCTTTCCTTGGAGGTCTAATTTGGTCTTATCAATTTTGTGCTACAAGGTTGCAATTTCCCAATTGTGAGCACCAATCCTTTCATTGAGCATTTTTGTGACCTCCTCCTGGGTGTATGTGTTGCACACTGGATCTTCTCTAGCATATTGTTCAGCATGTTCTGGTAAACAGAAACATGAGCGCTCAAACATTGAGGCTCTGTCTAGCAGCTTTCTGATGTCTTCCTTGGAAACATTGATGATGTCTCCATCTTGTCCTCTTGCTGACCCAGATTCATCTCTGTAGACTCCATATTCGTCCTTCTTTTCCCAAAAGAAACAATGAACTCCATTATTATAAGCTTGTTTCCCAAACTCTCGGTGGATATCGATCGATGCAGGACGCTTCCTATCGGTCGATGCTCGTTGAAAATCTGGATCCTCTGAGTTGAGATGATCTTCTGCTTCACCATCTTGCTTGGCTGATGTATCTGCAATTGTCTGCTGATGGTGTTGATATTCTGGATTGCTGGGTTGCTTTGTGAAGAGGTTGACTGATCCATTGGCCATCTGAAGTATGTCTGCAATGTCTTCTCTAGATGCATGAATGATTCTTCCATCCATTGCTCGTGAATGACCTTCTGGATCTCTGAAAATACCAAACTCATCCGGAATTAAAAAGCCAAAATATGTATTATGTGTTTGTACCTCGGATGGTTGAATGGCTGTATCGAGCGATGGGACGGCTGGTGTATCGGTCGCTGGGTCGGGAAAACTGACAATCGTCCGATGTTGTGCCATATCGGTCGATGAGACTGCTTCTGGTTGGGGATTGTGAGTTGGTGTTGCTGTTTCCACTGCCAAACTCTCGTGATAATCGTCTGCCCAACTGCCAATTAAATAGTCTCCGTCTCTAGCATCATCTTGTATCGCGTCGATCGATGGTGGTAGGGTAGTATCGGTCGATGGTCTGTAAGACTGGTCGAACGATGCCGGTAAGGCTCTGTCGATCGATGGTGAGAAGGCTCTGTCGATCGATGTCCTGATTCTGAGGTTGGGGTGGATAAGTCTATCTTCATCTTCATGAAGAAATCTGTACTTTATGGCTCTCTCCTCCTCATAATCCTCATCATGCTCTTCTCCTCGATGAGTAGTATCAATAGCATAGGTTGGAAGGTAGTGATCATTCTCCCAACCATTAGTTGTAAAATCACCTTCTGGAAACTCCTCTTCGATCTGCGGGAATACCGTATCGATCGATGACCAAGTGTGTCCGTCGTTCGACGTTGGACAACTTGTATCGGTCGATGGTTGTGTGCCTCCGTCGGTCGATTCCTCGTGCTCTGTCTCAAGATCGACTTGTGAATCGTACTCATGGGCACAAAAGCATACTGCCACCAGCTCTCGGCTTGTCTTCTTTGGAATCTTGATGACTTGAACCGGATTGTAGTGGGTAGATGGATCAATCAGGGTGAGGGAAAGCTTGTTTGTCTTTAGGTCACAAACAGCTCCAACTGTGGCTAGGAAGGCTCTTCCAAGTAGTAGAGAAGTGTTGAAGTTGAGCTTGACGTCCAAGACATGGAAATCTACTGGTATTAGGGCTTCTCCGATGGTGACCTCAAGGTTTCTTACAATTCCTCTAGAGTTCTGCTGAGAACAATCCATAAAGATGAACGATTCTTCAGTAGGCTCTATCGTCAGACCTAGATGGTCTGCCATAACCTTGGATAGGATGCTGACTCCAGATCCTGTATCACAGAGAGCGCGAGGGAACTCAATACCTCCTATTGAGCAAGGTATTGTGAACTTCCCTGGATCATTCTTCTTCTCCAATTTGATCCTCTTCTTCATATTGTCTCTGACTTGGTTGAACATCCTCCTGATGTCTTCTTCTGTCTCCTTGGTTTCTCTGAAAAACATCCACAATCTGTGTGAAAAGTAGGCTTCTTCAAAGGGTTTCTCTGTAGGTATTCTTAGAACTCGTTTTCTGAAACTTTCCAGCTCCTTCTCATTAACTCCTCTTTTAAGGTGTTTAGGAACCTTCTCTTTCCTTTTTCTGAGAACTCTGCCATCTTTTTCCTTTTCTATCTCCATTGGATCAATGATATCCGTGGGCTTCTTCATGATGGCGGTTGGTGGGTTTCGGGAAGGCTTAGACTGCTCCCGGAGTGCATTAAGTCGTGCTACATCTATCTTCGGTAGTTGCACTCGTCGTGAGGGAACAACATATCGATCGACGGCTACTGGGGTACGTCGGTCAATATCGGACACTCCATGTCGATCGATGGGGGAATCGTGGTGTCGATCGATGGGTGTGGAAGTCGGGTTGACTTTGATAGGGATGGGCGGATGTGGGTGTCGTGCTGCGAACTCCTTGTGTGTCATGATGTTCACGGCATTGCACTCGTAGGTAGGCTCATCTAAGTCCATCAATCGATGCTCGGTAAATTTTATCGATCGGTTGACTCTTGGCGATATCGATCGATGACGATCGGATGATATCGTTCGATGGGAACCTGATCCGAACCGTGTTGGACTCTGAGCTTCAAAATCTTCTTCTTGCAGCTTCTCATGCTTCACCACTTGCAAGAAATCATCATCCAGGATGGCATTCACTTGGTGGTTGGTAGCAAAGTCTCCCATTCCCTTTGTTAAAGCTTCTTGCTTCTTTAGAGCTTCACCTGTCTGAACCACCTGAGTCTCCAACTTCTTCACATGGGTGCTCAAAGCATCAAGCTTTGTGTTCAGGTTGGTGTAGACAGAGTCAATCTTTCCATTGAAATCCACCTGAAGTTTCTGCTGACTCTCAAGAACTCTGTCAAGCATCTCTTCTAGTTTACTTTCCTGGGTGGGTGGGGGTGGATTTGTGTAAAGTGAGTTACCATAACTCCTATTGTTGTTGAGGTTACTGCTGCTGAAGTTGGGTTTCTTTGAACTCTGGTTGAAGTTGCTTCTTTGTCCTGAGAAGTTTATGTATCCTCCTTGGTTTCCAGATCTCTGAAATCCAGTTCCACTGATCTAGTTCACATCTTCTTCTTCTGCAGTCTCTGCATCCTCTTCTGAGCAAATCTGCTTGTTTAGCAGCTTCTGAACATTATCCAGCTGTGCTTGTACTTCATTGATTTGTTCCTTCCCAAGGAACGCTGCAGATTTTGCTTTCACAAAATTACTTGTGTTGTTGCTGGATGCCAAGTATTCTATCAGCTTCATAGCATCTTCAGGATTCCTTGTGGTGAGGTTTCCTTTACTAGCTGTATCCAGAGCCATCTGATATCTCAAAGCGATGCCTCTGTAGAAAGTGCAAAGTAGTTGCACCTTGTTGAATCCATGGTGTGGACAATCACGCTGGTAGGACTTGAATCTGATCCATGTATCCTTGAATGTTTCTCCAGGTTCCTGGGTGAATGTAGCAATTTTCCTCCTCTAGTCTTCAGCGCGTGCTTCATCAAAGAAGTTATGCAGGAATGCGTTTTTGATGTAGCTCCAGGTTGTAAGAGAACCTGGTGGTAATTGCCTGAACCACTGCAAAACTTCTCCAGATAGAGAGTGTTTGAAAAGCTTGCAGAGAAGATAGTCATTGGGGACTCCTTTGGCTTTAATGGCGGATATGAGATCCTCGAACCTCTCCAGATGGTCCATGGGATTCTCATTGGACAGCCCACATAAGGGTATGTGTCCTACAAGTGTGTAGTACTGCGGCTTGAGCTCGAAATATCCTCTCTGAATAGCAGGAGGGCGGATGGCTGATCTGTTGGTGTAGAACTGATCTGGATGGTTGTAATCAGCCAACGTCCTAGTTTTAGCAGCCTCTTCTGCAGTCTCTTGCTCAGGGATGATCTCCCTTTGAGCATTCAGTTTCTGACCTGCTGCATTACGCAGGTGACCATCTTGATCACGCAGGTCCCCATTCTCATCGGTGGTGAGAATAATTGGTGCTACCATGACTCGCGGCTGAGTATCGATCGATGAAGGGTGAGTAGTATCGATCGATGTCGGATGAATGGTATCGGTCGACGGTGGAGTAATGTCGGTCGACGGGAAGGTGCGAGTATCGGTCGACGAAGAAGGTGTCTCGGTCGACTGTGGTATGCGAGTATCGGTCGACGAACGGTTGTTGATGTCGATCGATGTGGAACGTAAATCTTTGGGATTGAACGTTCCAAGCTAGCAGGATCTTCTGAGTACAAAAGTTGAGGGTTCTTGTTGCTTCTGGTACTGTTGGACATGTACCTGAAAAAGACAAGAAAATTATTTTGTCAGAAGATGAGAAATTTAGTAAGCAAGTAACCTAGACCTAATCAGATTAAATCTAATGGCGATCAAAGCTCCCCGGCAACGGCGCCAAATTTGATATCACTCAAATTACCCTAAGGAGTGAATTACTCTCTCAAATAAGAGGTTCAGTTGTAGTACTTACGGATCGAATTCACAGGGAGCTAGGGAACACAAAAGATGTAATCCTAGTGATTATGCTAGGTTGAGAATGTTTTAAATGTAAATTGCAGTTGTGAGCAATAGTAAGTTGCTCAGTTGAATTGGTTTAGGTTTCTAAGCAATAGGAAGAAGTAGTTAGATTCAAGGTTACTATTCAGATAATCAGGATTATAATGCTATGGATGCCTAACAAGTTGCATGCATGATATTAAAGAGCTACAACTCTTAGATGAATCTATCTAGCTTTCGCTAGTCTATCTTCATCCATTGATCTGATGCCGACAATATCGATCGATGCTTAACAACAATATCAGTCTATGTGTTGTCGTCGATCGATGACTCTATAGGAGTATCGATCGATATAGTTCAGATCGAGTGAAATCTCGCCAAGATCATAGACCGGCTCTCACGTGTCCCTATGGATCACAGCTTATGCAAGATGAATTTCAGGATGAATTAGTTCAATCCAGGTTCATATTCTAGTTAGCTATTCTAGAATAAGCATTAGGGTTCATCTTGATAATGAATATCACAACTTAACAATCCATAGTTGGGGCTAATCCCTCATAACTATTTGAACCCTAAATCTAACAATGGAATCTACTCAGACATGGCTAAGTTGTTCATAACAGCAAGGTAATAATAGAAATTCATAGAAGACTGAACACTCAAGTTCCTCAGGATAACAAATCTCTTTGTATCTTTCTTCTAGAGATAGAATTCTATAACCTTTGCAAATGATAGTAAAGAACTTTGTATTAAAATGCAATAGAGGTTTTGAGATGAAGAGAATGATATTAAGTATTAAGAAACCTTCAAAACCTCAAAGTATTTATGAAACACTTAAAACAATAAAAGCACAAAAGTATCCTGTATCTCTTTGCCAAAACACATAGGCAACTATAAATATGAGTTCATTAGGTTAAAAACTCGTCAGGGACAATCTTGTAATTTGGGGATGTCTTGGGCTTCAAGTCGATTGAGTCCAACTAGTCTTCTTACGCGCTCGATATCGATCGATTGGATATCTCGATACGTCATCTTCTGGATGTGTCGTCGATCGACAGCACAGGATGTGCATCGATCGACAGCACAGGATGTGCATCGATCGATATGAATCTCTGGATATCGACCTCTTGTCTGATCTTGATAGTCATCTCGGGTGAACTCTCCTTTAAGCTCCAAAAGGGCACCTAAAACATCACTTTACTCCAAAATGCTCCTGAGCCTGAAAACATACCTAATAGACTCCAAAACATATATATATATATATATATATATATATAGTAAAAGTATCTTTATACCATGGGTAAAAGTGGGTAAAATCCATGGTATATCAAACCTCATTCTCAATTTTTCCCCCTTTCCTTTTGTGTGTGTTGAGATTTCTCTGGATGAATGACTCCATGTGTTCACAACAGAGAAGCTGTTTGCTGGATCTGTATCTCTCAGCGTCGCTCTCTATTTGGATCATCCTTCTCCCGTCACTGAACTTATGAGACCTTCCAGTCATTGTTTCTCAATATATATCTTGTTTAAGCCCCGATGAACGTTTCTCAAGAGCTCCTCACCTGTCAGCAGTGTCGACACAGCATATCTGTTTTCTCTTGTGGAGATCTTCTTCTCAGTCGTGGTTCTTGTCTGCTCAAGTAGACCTGCCAGTCGGGTTAACCCTTTTTAAGCCAGAACTCTCTTGGATCCCAGCGACCAGATATGAAGAAATACTGGCAGCCACCATAATAGTCATCCCTATAGGAAAGCTCTGTTCCACCTGGACAATAAAGTCTCTCCCCTCGTGTAAGCTCTTCACAAACCTATTATGGATTGATATTTTAAGAACCATAGGTATCAATGGCTTTGTGTTGTACTGTTTAACCTTCATTTTCATGCCTCCACGGTCTATGGAATCAGATTCGTACTTCACTGTGATATCTTTTCTGATGTGTATCAAAGTTTGGAAGCCATTTGGTGTTCGGTCTTTCAGTGCACAGTGGTCTCTGAAGAATGGGGACCTTTACTTGATACCGGAAAACCCATTTGCCTCCGATGGAGTTTTGTGTTCTCCTTAGGCATAATCTCTGGTTTCACACCACCAGATTCAAGTTAAGCTCCTCGTCAATTTCCAATTTCAGCACATGTAAGTGTTATATGCTGTTGTGCAGGGCTAGTCTCGTTTGCTAGCTCACCAAAGTTTTCCAGTGGGTTCATTGTGGGAATTGGCTGATTCATAATGTATATATTTCTATATCTATCCTTCATGAAGATTTTACCCGTGTATTCACCGGGTTTGACCCTTTGAATACATCAATTCCAGCATCTTCTGCGGAGGAAAGAATCTTACCAATATCTCTCTTTGAGTGGTGATTCCAATATCCTAATCGTCTTGTTATCTTATGTAACAGTACGTACGAGATCAGAAGATGCAACATAAGCTTTTTTGATGATAATAGGATGTGTGATTGGGTTCTAACGTCACAATTTAAAGTAATTTGGTTTCAAATTATTGGCTCTGCCGGAAAATTCTCATTGATGCTTTCATCTTTGTTTTGAATTTGATTTCCTTTATGTTAGAGGCTTCTCTATCCTTATGCATGTTGTTTTAGGATGTTATCATAATTTTGCAGTTTCTTTAACTCCTCCCAATACTGTAGCACAAAAATTTAATATTAACGAAAATCAAATGAAACAATTTTTAAAAGAAGAATACGCGGAATTGGAATTGATATCGTAACTCAACCAATTCTCTTATATTGAGTTAACGATATTCAATGATTATTGAATTTCAAGATTTAGCCACAACGAGATTGTTTAGCAGTCAACAAAAAAAATGCATATTGTTATAATTATGATATATTATTCTGTTTGTTTTTCATATATATTTGTTATTTATTAATATGATCATGTTACACAAATAATAGAAAGTAGAAGAAGAAGAATAAAGAAGAAGAATGATTGTACTAAAACGAGAGAACGAAAAAGTATACTTAAGAAAAAATGAGTAATTATTATTATTATTATTATTATTATTATTATTATTATTATTATTATTATTATTATTATTATGTTCGTATGCTACAAATGAACTGAATCATTCAATTTATAAAATAGATATCAGACATGTTTCACTGTGGGACATTATGATGATTGGCTCGACTTTTGATTATACATGCAAGTTCTTGATTTTTGTAACACCTCCTCTCCTTGGAGACCAGTATCATTGATGTTTTTAATATTATATATTTTTTTGTCTCATTAAAAACCTTTTTAGGAAGTTTCATTGAAAAACACTATAGTAAAGTAAAAAGAGTATAACTGCAGAAACTCCCTCTTGAGTTGATGATTATTTATAGTTTTGTTCATGATGCATTATAATGTTGTAAACAAGTTTTCTGAATATCGTAGTGGATAATGACTTCGTAAAGAAGTCTGCAACATTGTCAGATGATCTGACATATTTCACTGATATTTTTTATTCTTCTCAAGTTGTTAGGAATTTGAGAAGATTTTTTGTGGAATATGTTTAGTTTTGTCACTTTTTATAGATCTTCACTTTGTTTGAGCGACAAAAACTGCATTATCTTCATATATAGATGTTAATTTCTAGACTGATGTAGATTCGATCTACTACTTGACTGGATTTGTTGACTTATTGATCTAAGCCAAACACATTCTCTGTCTTATGAAGAGAATATTTTATCATAATTTGAGGAAGTGGCTACAAGTGTTTGTTTCTGAGAGCACCAAGATATAACAGTTCCTCCAACTGTGAAAACGTATCCTGATCGAGCTTTATGTGGATCAGATAATCACCATGCATCTGCAAAGCCAACCATTTCTCTGTTTGAGTTGTTAGGAAAAAATAATCCTAAATCAGCCATTTCTTGAAGATACCGAAAGACATGTTTGATCCCATTCCAATGTCTTTGTGCAGGTGATGCGCTGAATCTTGCAAAAAGATTAATGGAAATGATATATCAGGCCGAGTAAAATTTTCAAGATACCGAAGTGCTCCTATTGTACTTAAATATGGTACTTCAGGACCAATTATATCTATTTTTCTTCGTGAGGTCGAAAAAGATCACTTTCAACATTGAGTGATATAACGACCATATGAGCGCTAAATGGAGTTGTTTTATCCATGTTAAATCATTTCAACACTTTTTTGTATATGTAAACTTGTGTACAAATATACCATTATGAGAGTATTCAATTTATAGGCCAAGCTAATATTTTGTCTGTCTGAGATCTTTCATCTCAAATTCTTCTTTAAATAGTCGGATGCCTTTTGCATTTCTCTGTGGATCCCGATAATATTTAGATTATCAACATATACTGTAATGATTCCAATTTGGGTGATGTTTTCTTGATGAAAACACATGGGCATACATAACTGTTTACATATCCTTCTTTAGTTAAATATTCACTAAGACGATTATACTACACGGGTCCAGATTTCTTTAAGCCGTATAATAATCTTTGCAATTTTATTGCATCCAGTATAACTCTTTAGGTTTAAAACTTAATGGTTCAAACATTTTAAATCCTTTTGAAATTCTCAAATAAATAGCAGTGTCGAAGGATGCATATAAATATGCAGTAACAACATCTAGATTTTGATTGGCTGTCAGACTCATCAAAATTAAAACATGTTTTACATCAATAATAGGAAATATGTTTCTTCATAAGCGATCCCACGTCTTTGAGAAAACCCTTGAACTACAAGACATTATATATTGGTGTTTTTAGAATTTTGAATACTTTTTTCCAGAATTCAGTTTGATATGGGTTTTTTTGTAGGGAAGGGGTTAAAGTTTAGTTGTTTTCAGGTATCCGTCAGAGTTCAGGTTCAGTTTGGATGGAACCTAAAACTCGGACAATTATAGAACAAGACCAATTTGGGTAGTGATGTTGGATTTTGATTCAGTTCTATTCAGTTCGGATTTTAGTTCCTTTTTGCCTACCCTTATATGAATCCTTATGATTCATTCTAACACGGTTTCAAACTGTTCGCACATCTCCTCTTTTAGATGAGATCGATGAGCCTTTGGCAAAGCTGGAGGAACAAATTTGGTGTGGTGCTCGGTTTTCAGTTGTTTTCCTTCTTTCTTTGGTTTATCTTAAAGATGTTTTTATATAGGTTTATAAAACACTTTGATTCAATAATGAATAAAAATCATATTGATGTCTAAATGAGGTAGTGTAGTACAAGATAGTTAAGTGGAGTGCCGGTAAGCATTTAGGATTAAAAACAGGATGGTGTTAAAGAGGATATAAGAAACTTTTGGAAGGGGAATGTATTTTCTGGAGTGGATTAGACTTAAAAATGATCGAAAAAGATATTCCAATAGAATATTTTGATAAAAAGGATGATGAACGGATTAAAAATATCACTCGAGTTGTGGTTGAAACAAACATCTTGTTTAGATATTAACTTGCTGAAGTTTAAAAGTTAGCTAGTAATTTTTAATTAAGAGTGCCTTCTTATAGCAAACCTTGTTGCTCTAAATTTGATATTATCCTTTTGATATCGGTTCCAAATATGAACAATGAGAAACAAAGAGGCTAAAGACTGAGAAACTTTCTATTTCTGTGATGCTCAGAATGGATTACAAGAGAGTCTTTATATACAACTTGGGTGAGCTCTCTAAACCCTAGTTCCCTCACTCTTGGACCATTATACACGTGTCAATGTCTAGCCACACTCTACAGCTTGCAAGGGTGCATAACGGCTAGATAAAGCTATCCCACAACCAGCTGTGTTGTTTGTCTTCATGCTCTGCTGCTTGGGCAGTACGGTTCCGTAATTACTCTTCAGCAGACTTTGTCGTTGGGCCTGTGTTCCTGGAATGCAAGGGCCCAATGGATTCTGATTCTGTATACTCTCATTCCCCCGCAAACTGATGGTGGTAGAGACACCAACACTCAGTTTGTTTCTAAGTGTCTGAAACGTTTGGCGCGACAGAGACTTAATAAATATGTCCGCCACCTGCAGTGCAGAAGGGATGTGATGAACCTCGAGAACCCCCAATGCCACACGTTCTCTTACGTAATGATAGTCAGTCTCAAAATGCTTAGAACGACCATGAAGAACAGGATTAGCTGTAAGCTGAACGGCAGAGAGATTATCACAATGAAGAACTGCTGGTCTTGGTTGTTTGATTCGAAGATCACGAAGGATGAAAGACAACCATGTTAACTCAGAAGCTGTGCTTGCAAGAGTTCGGTATTCAGCTTCGGTTGAAGATCGAGAAACTGTAGGTTGTATTTTTGCAGACCAAGACACAATATTTGGTCCAAGCATAACACAGAAACCACCGGTAGACCGTCTTGTGTCTTTGCAACCCGCCCAATCACTGTCACTATAAGCCATGACATCCATTCCACAGTTCTTATACATGTGTATCCCCATTGCAGAAGTGCCCCGAAGATAGCGAAGAACCCGTTTAAGAAGATGAAAATCAGCTTCAGTTGGAGACTGCATGCGTTGACATATGAAGTTAACAGCAAACTGAATGTCTGGACGGGTGATAGTAAGGTATTGAAGCTTCCCAGCGAGACTACGAAAATAAGTAGGATCCACAAAGAGTTTAGTGTCTGCATACACTTGATCAAGACGCAGGGGCAATGGAGTATGAACAGGATTGCAGGCTGACATATTAGCATGGTGAAGAATCTCTTCTGTATACTTCGACTGACAGAGAAAAAGCCCTGTTGGTGTTTGCTGCGCTTGAATGCCTAAGAAGTAGTGTATATTACCAAAATCCTTCATTGAAAAACGAGTACTGAGTTCAGCAATAAGGGACTGGAACAGAGACATATTGGAGCCAGTAAGCAAGATGTCATCCACATATAACAAGAGCACCAACGTATCACCATTGTGATGATACACAAATAGTGAGGGATCAGCTTTGCTGCAGATGAAGCCATACTCAAGTAGAAAGTTGCTAAATTTATCGAACCAGGCCCTTGGAGCTTGCTTAAGACCGTAGAGCGCCTTCTTCAGAGAACACACATGTTTTGGTTTGGTCCTGTCTTCGAAACCAGGAGGCTGGATCATGAACACCTCTTCTTGCAAGTCACCGTGAAGGAAGGCATTTTTAACGTCTAACTGAGTTATATTCCAGTTCTTTGAGGTAGCAACAGCAAGAACAATTCTGATTGTAGAAGTGCGGACAACTGGACTATACGTTTCAGTAAAGTCGATTCCCTCTTCTTGATTAAACCCTTTGGCAACGAGACGAGCTTTGAGCTTGTCTAGTGTACCATCGGCGTTGAGCTTCACAGTAAAGACCCATCTACAACCAAGAATGTTCATATTCGTTGTAGCTTCTGTGAGAACCCAAGTATGATTTTTATAGATCGAGTCCAGTTCATCCAACATTGCTTGGCGCCAGCCTGGATGTGCTAGAGCTTCTGCCACAGTTTGTGGTAAAGAGGGAATTGTCTTGCTTGCCACCAAAGCATACCGAGGGTTCGGTTTGCGAATGCCTGCTTGAGATCGCGTAGTCATAGAGTGACGAGGACCTTGATCTGTAGTTGTTTCAGCAGGAGGTTCAGGAAGATCCATTGCAGGAAGCTCTTCTGATACAGGTCGCACAAATTCTGTATAATTCTGGCTCTGATACTATATGAACAATGAGAAACAGAGAGGCTAAAGACTGAGAAACTTTCTATTTCTGTGATGCTCAGAATGGATTACAAGAGAGTCTTTATATACAACTTGGGTGAGCTCTCTAAACCCTAGTTCCCTCACTCTTGGACCACTATACACGTGTCAGTGTCTAGCCACACTCTACAGCTTGCAAGGGTGCATAACGGCTAGATAAAGCTATCCCACAACCAGCTGTGTTGTTTGTCTTCATGCTCTGCTGCTTGGGCAGTACGGTTCCGTAATTACTCTTCAGCAGACTTTGTCGTTGGGCCTGTGTTCCTGGAATGCAAGGGCCCAATGGATTCTGATTCTGTATACTCTCACCAAAAATCTTGAGTTCTGATCGAAAATATAACAAGTCGATCCGTAGCTGAAAGAGACAGTATATGAGAAGTTTAACATATTTTTTGTTTACTTGTCATAAGCGGAGATAAACCAAAAAAAAAAACTTTTTCTTTGTTGGTGCGATACGTTGAACATAAACCCATTCCTAGAGCCCTTGTTTTATAGATGGGAACGCCGAGGTCCGTGCGTAGGGATGTTAAAATGGTAAAACCCACCCCATTTAAACCCACCCCGTTTAAAACCCATCCCATTTAGAACCCATACCCGTTTAAACCCATTTGAAAATAGGCCTATTAGGGATACCCATTTAGAACCCGCAAAATTTATATGTACCCATTTAAATTCATTTAGACCCATTTAAACTATTATTTTGCTGATTTAATTTTGAATTGTTTTAACTTTATGATCTATTAACAAATAATTAAATCAAACCACAAAATCAAGTTTTTTCGCCCAAAACCAAGTTTTCCTGCCAAAAACGCAAAAACGAATTTTCCCGCCAAAACCGCAAAACCGAGTTTTCCCGCCAAAAACGCAAAACTGGATTTTCCCGCCAAAACCGCAAAACCGAGTTTTTCCGCCAAAACCCTAAAATCGGGTTTTCCCGCCAAAAATGTAAAATCGAGTTTTCCCGCCAAAACCGCAAAACCGAGTTTTCCCGCCAAAACTGCAAAACTGAGTTTTTCCGTCAAAACCGCAAAATCGAGTTTTCCCGCCAAAAACGCAAAAACGAGTTTTCCCGCCAAAAACGCAAAACCGAGTTTTCCCGCCAAAATCGCAAAATCGAGTTTTCCCGCCAAAACCCTAAAATTGAGTTTTCCCGCCAAAAATGTAAAATCGAGTTTTTCCGCCAAAAACGCAAAACTGGATTTTCCCGCCAAAACTGCAAAACTGAGTTTTCCCGCCAAAATCGCAAAACCGAGTTTTCCCGCCAAAACCGTAATATCGTATTTCCCGCAAAAAATGATGAAAATACTTTTAGATATAAATGGGCTAAATGGGTGCCCATTTATTTTAGAGAAAACCCATTTAATTAATGGGTCTTAAGTGGATTACCCATTTAAAACCCGATAAGCTAAATGGGTTAAATGGGCATTTATATATTTTTAAAACCCACATGGGCCTGCAGGTTTTTGACCCATATTAACATCCCTATCCGTGCGTAAAATTCTTCGGATAAGTAGTAGATGATTCCAACATGGATTGACACCCCTAATATCACTATAAACATTCTGATTTAAAATAAATAAATAATAATTTGTTGATTTTGTGTTTCTCGTGACATTTACTTTAACGTATGTACTTTCTCTAACATAAAATATTTAAAACCTGAAAATCTGTAAATCAACAAAATCTTTTACTTAACTTGCGTGTTTCAGTAACCAAAGTAATGGGCAAACGTTTATTTCGCAATCAAGAAAGATTCATTGAATATTTATATCTATAAATAGCATAGGCCCCGTTCTCATCCAAATATTCTAATAATTCAAAATCAAAAACATGACTCCTGCATCCACCATCGTTTCCTTTCTCGCCCTATTCCTCTCGCTAGTCGTCGTTTCCAGTGACGTCATCAGACTACCTTCTCAAGCTTCAAAGTTCTTCCGTCCAACAGAAGACGACGGTGATGATTATTCCGCCGGTACTAAGTGGGCCGTTCTTGTCGCCGGGTCTAGAGGATACTGGAACTACAGGCATCAGGTATTAATCGCGGTTCTCTCTTGATGATATTGAAGTTCTCGATCTCTAGGTTAGCTTTATGTGTACGTACGTCTTCTATTAACGTCAATCATTTCTTGATGATTCTATAAGAGAATGCATGAGGCACGGTTTTCTTGAAAAGCTTTTATTTCTTGATTATTATAACAATTCGAATATAATACTTTACAAGTTCCCTTTTAAACTTGCATGTGGTATTAATGTGTCTTAGACCAAACTCCAGAACTCGTTATAGCCCCTGCAAGTTCGATTCCACCGTGTGCAGATTCTGATTTGATACTTTGAAGCTTTGGTAAGTTTTAGTTTAGTAGAGACTAATGAATTACAAATTTTTCAGGCGGATGTTTGCCATGCTTATCAGCTTCTGAGGAAAGGTGGAGTGAAAGAAAGGAATATCGTGGTGTTCATGTATGATGACATCGCAAAGAACAAAGAGAACCCAAGACCTGGAATCATTATCAACAGTCCTAATGGAGATGATGTTTATAATGGAGTTCCAAAGGTTTTTTTTTTTTTTTTTTTTTTGTCTTTTGGCTTTGTTTCGGTTTGTTATATTGTGGATTCATTTGAGTTAATTGTTTTGGATCTGCTTGTGGCAGGACTACACTGGAAAAGATGTTAATGTTGATAATTTGTTTGCCGTAATTCTTGGAAATAAAACAGCTCTTAAAGGAGGAAGTGGTAAGGTTGTAGATAGTGGTCCAAACGATCATATCTTCATATACTATAGTGATCATGGTGGCCCCGGAGTGCTTGGTGAGTTCTGCCTTGTTTTTGTTTCTCATGTTAAAATCAACGAAGTTAATGATTCAACTCTCCATGGTTGTTTTAGGGATGCCAACTTCTCCGGCTCTATATGCAAACGATCTAAACGATGTATTGAAGAAAAAACATGCTTCTGGGACATATAAGAGCTTGGTACAATTTCAAGAATCTTCTGAAAATGCGTATATAGTTTTTTTCAGGTGCCTGTGATTTTGGCTTGATCTTTAGTTTTGGTTTGCAGGTGTTTTATCTAGAGGCTTGTGAATCTGGAAGCATTTTCGAAGGTCTTTTACCAGAAGGTTTAAACATTTATGCGACAACTGCAGCGAATGCAGAAGAAAGTAGTTGGGGTACTTATTGTCCTGGAGAGGATACTAGTGTACCGTCCGAGTTTGAGACCTGTTTAGGTGACTTATACAGCGTTGCTTGGATGGAAGATAGGTATGCTTCAAAACCTTTATGATGATACAGTACTATCTTTGTATAGGATTCTTATTCCACTGTTATTCTTTTGTTTAGTGATAAACACAATTTACAGACAGAGAGTTTGCACCAGCAATATGAACTGGTAAGCTTTCATGTGTGTATTCATTGAGATGGTGAGTGAACGAACATGCGTCAAAAATGGTTTCAAAATTTTCAGGTGAAGAAGAGGACCGCAGCTACTGCTTCGACCTATGGTTCTCATGTTATGGAGTTTGGAGATATAGGACTAAGCAAGGAGAAGCTCGTCCTTTACTTGGGCACAAACCCAGACAATGAAAACGCCACCTTTCCGAATGAAAACTCACTCCGGCCACTTTCAGGAGTTACAAACCAGCGTGATGCGGATCTTGTACATTTCTGGGAGAAGGTTCATCTTTTACTTTATTTTCTTATAGTATCTGAATACTTAAATGTATTAAAGTTATTGTTCAAGTGTAGTATAAAAAGGCACCAGAAAGTTCTGCAAGAAAAGCCGAGGCTCAGAAGCAATTCCTTGAAGCAATGTCTCACAGACTTCACGTCGACAATAGCTTTCTATTAATTTGGAAACTCTTGTCTGGCATTTCAGAAGGTCCTGTGGTGCTAAACAAAGTAAGGCCTTCTGGAAAACCGCTTGTTGATGACTGGGACTGCCTTAAAACACTGGTATCCTTGTGAATATTCTTTTACTTTCAGTCATCACTACATACTGTTTTTTTTTTCTTTTTTTTAATGTTTAAGCTTCATGCGGGTTGATAGGTGAGAGCTTTTGAGAAGCACTGTGGATCATTGTCTCAGTACGGATTCAAGCACATGAGGTCCATTGCAAACTTATGCAACGCTGGGATTCAGATGAAACAGATGGAGGAGGCAGCAATGCAGGCTTGTCCCACTATCCCGACCGGTCCTTGGAGCTCCCTTCACCACGGGTTCAGTGCTTGATCCTCTCCCTCCTCCCTAGTATTGTTGTATGATGCTAATAACATCTCTATGCATATGTTAATACAAGTTTCCTTTCCAGTCTCTACTTCCAAATATAATCCTTCTCATGTACAGAAGTTGATGTCAATATAGTGTGGTATCATTCTCAGATAAAAGAAACAGAGATCCTAAGTACTTCTCCCACGATCTTTTATACTAAATTCATCGAAACTATTATAGGAACATGAACAAAAGCTGGAGCAAAATAGACGTATGTGTTCCAAATGTATACAAATATAGATATGGATTGAGTGATGACATCCAAGCTTTCATATGTTTATTATTATACAAATTTGGAGGACAACATCTATCACAGTTCTCCACATTTTAAAATGCATAACGAGTTGCAAACATAATTTACTATAAAAAAACGGATGAAGAAAAGAAAGGCTCAAGGGTAGTCAGCCAGTGATGGACCTTTTTTTTTTGTCAATCTGTGTCAATATATAACATAATCCTACAAAATAATCCTATGATCTTTTATATTCTGGAATATTTTCAGTACAATTTCATTTGTGATTTTTTTCAAATACATCCTTTTAGATAAAACAAATCAATCAGTCATTCAAAAACTGATCTCCAATCCGATTTCGTCCAATCCGATTTCGTCGATCACGATCTTTATTGCTGGAAAACTTCTCTCCACAGTTGCAGTAGCAAAAGGAAAAATCAATATCAGCTTCAGCAGCCTATAAACCAAAGGAAATGACATATGTTTTCGGGTTTCCACCAAAGTACGAGCAAGTTCTCCAAGATCTTCCAAATAAATAAATCTGTGTCATTTCGAATGTTATCAGTATAGATATCTAACTGTTGTTCAAGAGATATGCATTCTTAATGAAAAAGTTATATGGATAGAACGTCACTAACCACATCAATCTTGAATTATTAAACTGAGAGAACGAATCTGTAAGACCCGATCCTGGCCCAAAGGACCCAACTAGGACCTGCGGCCTTACTTAGCTAATCCATGTAAATTTTTGTTCATTTTAAGGTTCAATAATTATCTAAGTCAAATTCAAACACATGAGGTTCAGCCTAATTCCATTCTAAGTGTCAACAGATAAGAGAAAGTGTATCTTTATTAATATAAAACATGTGATCCATACATAGATTCAGTTGCACAATAGGCTATCATAAGTTCATAAGTTCATACTATCAATACTACCCATCAACCCACACATCCATCACAGCTCAGGTCTTCATGGTTCCTTAGCCTTGCCACGGCCCTGGTCTGATCCTGAAACCAACACACCACAACACACAAGTATAAGTATAATCCGATACCTTAACAAACACATCTATCATTGCATGGTTCGGTTCACCTATCCTATGCTCTCTAATCTAACCAATCAGTCACAAGGCACACGGCCACCATCATTACATCAATCAGGACATCCAGAACACTTTGAACAACACACGGCCTGCCTGTCCTAATGTGATCTAACCCATCAATCACATCATCCCAGACTCGGCCATGGCTAGATGCCCAAACTGACATACTCAAATAAATCCTCAAAAACTAATTAAAATTCATGAAAATTCCTTATAAATCCTAACTAAGATGAATCCATCAACAGAATCCACAGAACCGGCCTCAAGCCCCTAGATTTCAGCCTCAATCAGCCAAACCGGCCATAACTGACCTCCTTCAAATCAATTAGATAAAACTCAGGAAAATTCATGATAAATCCCCATTAAGAGGAATCCACAATCAGATCCCAACAATTCATTCAGGAACTATGAGATCTGATCATACCAGCCCAACCAAGGCCATGGAGGGTTTTTCTGTTCTGGCCAAGGCCATGGCTCGGCTCTAGCAAGTCTGACTCCTCAGACTTCATTATAATATAGAATAGATTAGAATAATCAGTAAGTAAAACAGAGAAGGATGCAACCAACACAATCGCCCCATACAGACCCATCCGGATCAACCATGGCTGGGCGATGGTCTCTGGTTAGCATCACTGGCCTTAGGCGTGTGTTCCCCTGGGGACAAGTCCTTCCCTGTCTATTTCTCCTTCTCCTTATCCTTCTGCCTGGTCTCCATCATCCTGCCTGATCTTCCCACGGCCTGAATCCCACTGGATCAGACAATCTCCAACACACACGGTTTGATCTTCAATCCGCTGGTCTCTCTCTTTCTAATTCTCTGGTAAGATTTTGGCAGAGTTTTCCCTAGGGATTTTCGTGCCATTTTCCGTGCCAGACACTCTCTATTTATAGAGAAAGGCCATGCCAACTCCCCTTGGGCGAACAGGCAGTTCCTGGAAGAGAGAACAGGCACAAACTGCCTCCTTTGCATCCATTCGCCTGGTAACTGCCCCAACTGCCATATTTGGCGTGTGGGCTATCCAAAGAAAGGCCCAATACCTCAGTCTGGATCCCCTGTCCAGTTACCAAGCCCCACGGCCCACACCTTGACCCATGACCCCTTTGTGGATCATGCAGCACCCAACCGGACCCAACCTGTCCATGACCCGGCCACACTGGCCCAGACCATAACACTTCACTGAGCTGAGTTGAGCTGGCCACTAGCTGCTCCAGCTGAGTGAGCTAATCATCCAGCTACTGGAGCTGACCCATCCTAGTGTGAGCTGTTCTGAGCTGTCCCTAGCTTGTCCCAGCTGCTCCAGCTTCTTTCCTTCATTGCCCAGCTCCCACTTCACTTGTCCAGCTCCTATTTCCTTGTCTCCATCCGTTCCTGGTTAAGTTTCAGCATCCTGAAGTTCTTAACCATCCTGTCCAGCCATGGTACGCTTGTCTTTAGGTCATGTGACCCGACTGGTGTGCGTCCTCGTACCATGGCCGTGCCCGAAGGCCTTATCCAGATTTGGGGATGCTACAAGTCTCCCCCACTTGAATTGGATTCGTCCTCGAATCCAGAACAAGTACTTCTCTGGTTTCATATAGCCCAAACCACTCAGGAAACTCGGCCCTCATTCTGGCTTCTGTCTCCCAAGTTGTTTCCTCACGTCCATTACATTCCCAGATTACCTTGACCATTTGGACCACCTTCTTCCTTGTTGCTTTCTCCATCCTGTCCACAATTCGAACAGGCCTTGTCTCTAAGGTCAGGTTTGTTCCGAGGTCTGCAGGAATCTGGGGTATGTAAACATCTTGGATTGATAGACACTTACGAAGTTGTGACACATGAAATACATTATGAAATGCATCCATGGCCGATGGCAGTTCCAGTTTGTACGCCACTTCTCCAATCCTCTCACTGATTCGGAAGGGACCTAAGTACCCTGGATCCAACTTCCTCCTACCTGAGATTCTTACCCTCCCTTTGAAGGTAATCATCTTCAAGTAGACCATATCACCAATCTCAAACTCAAGATCCTTCCTACGCTTGTCAGCATAGTGTTTCTGTCGATCTTAGGCTGCCTTCATCCATTCTTGGATGAACTTGATCTTCTCCGTAGTTTCCTCTACTATCTCTGGACCAATCATGCTGCACTCCCCCACTTGGGTCCAGCATACTGGTGTCCTGCATGGCCGCCCATACAAGGCTTCATATGGTGACATCCCAATGCTCCGGTGGAAGCTGTTGTTGTAAGCAAACTCCACCAAGGGCAAATGCTTCTCCCATGATTCACCCCAATCCAGAACACAAGCTCTAAGCATATCCTCCAATGTTCTGATGGTGCGTTCAGATTGCCCATCCGTCTGGGGATGATATGTCGTACTCATGTTCACTCTAGTTCCCAAGGCCTTTTGGAAAGCCTTTCAGAACCTAGAAGTGAACCTTGGATCTCTGTCCGACACTATGCTAGATGGAACACCATGCAGCCGTACAATCTCATCCATGTACTTGTGCACAATCTGATCGACTCCATCTCCCTTCTTTATGGCCAGGAAGTGGGCAGACTTGGTTAGTCGGTCCACTATGACCCAGACCGCATCATTCTTCCTCCGGATTGTGGGAAACCCTGTCACAAAATCCATTGTGATGTGATCCCACTTCCACTCTGGGATAGATAGACTTTGCAGCAGTCCACTTGGGACCTGGTGCTCAGCCTTGACCAACTGACATGTTGAGCACTTGGCCACCCATTCCGCTATGTCCACCTTCATCCGTATCTAAAGATAGTACCTCTTCAGGTCATGGTACATCTTTGTGGCACCAGGATATACCGAAAACTTAGATTCATGAGCCTGACTCAAAATCTCCTGCTTAAGACTTTTATCATTGGGTACACTCACTCTACCCCGTACCAGGATCGTACCATCAGCTGTGATCTGGTACTCAGTGGACTCATTGTGAGCAACCTTATGCAGGTTCTCATCCAAGCTCTGTGCTTGTCTAATCCTGGTAAGAAGATCAGCTTGATTTACTGCCTCCAAACCCAATGGCTCATCCTCACTGGCCAATGTGTTCAGATGCAAAGACCTGACCATTCCTTCCAGTACATCTGCTTCCTTCTCAGCAGATACCTCAGCTCTCCTCCGACTCAAGGCATCAGCCACCAGATTGGCCTTGCCCAGATGATAAGCTATATCCAGATCATAATCTGCCACAAACTCCATCCATCTTCTTTGTCTCAAATTCAACTCAGGTTGAGTGAATATGTACTTGAGACTCTTATGATCTGTCAGAATCTGAACCTTGGCACCATACAGGTATGATCCCCAAATCTTGAGGGCAAACACCACTGCAGCCATCTCCAGGTCATGAGTTGGATAGTTTCCCTCATGCTTCCTCAATTGCCTAGATGCATAAGCTATGACCTTTCCATGTTGGGTTAATACACATCCTAGTCCTGTGATGGAGGCGTCTGTGTATACCACATATGGTTGGTTAGCCTCTGGCAACACTAGTACTGGTGCACTAGTCAACATGTCCTTAACTGCAGAGAAACATCTCTCACACTCCTCGGACCAAACAAACTTCACATCCTTGCCAGTCAGTTGTGTCATGGGTTGAACCAAACTAGCAAACCCCTTGACAAACTTTCTGTAGTATCCGGCCAAGCCTAGAAAGCTCCGAACCTCCGTTGCATTCTTTGGTCGTGGCCACTCCTGAATACACTTGATCTTCTCTGGATCAACAGAAACTCCTTTATCAGACACTACGTGACCGAGGAACCCTATACTCTTTTGCCAGAAGCTACACTTGCTTAACTTAGCAAAGAGTTGTTGTTCCCTCAGCCGTCCCAACACCAACCTGAGATGCTTCTCATGGTCTTCCTGGCTTTTAGAGTATACAAGTATGTCATCTATGAAGATGATTACAAATTCATCTAAAAATTCCCGGAAAATACCATTCATCATCTTCATGAAGGCTGCTGGTGCATTGGTCAGACCAAATGGCATGACCACAAACTCGTAGTGACCATACCTTGTCCGGAATGCCGTCTTCTTCACATCATTTGGCTCGATGGGGATTTGGTGATAACCCGAGGCCAAATCAATCTTAGAGAACCACTTAGCTTCCTTGAGTCGATCCAGCAACTCATCAATCCGGGGCAACGGGTACTTGTTCTTTATAGTCACCCGGTCCAATCCCCTGTAGTCAATGCATAGCCTGAAGCTACCATCCTTCTTTTTCACAAATAGGACTGGTGCTCCCCAGGGTGACACACTGGGACGTATGAAACCCTTCTCCAACAACTCCTCGAGTTGTTTCTTTAACTCAGCCATCTCAGCTGGTGCCATACTATACGGACTTTTGGACATTGGGGCCGTTCCAGGTTCGAGTTCGATCATGAACGGGTCAGCCCTGTCAGGGGGCACACTCTGCAGCGCCCAAAACACATCCTTGAACTCCTGAACCAACGGTATCCCGTCCGGGCTACCACCCCCTACAACCTCCTTAGTGTTAATGGTCGCCAACCAAGCCTCACAACCACCTCCCAGCATCTTTTCCACCTGGACCGCTGAGATCACTAAGCATCCAGAGGTTGGCCGAATACCTTGGAACCTGATCGCGGGTCCACACCCACTCTCAAACTGCACCCTTCCTCGGTGACAATCCAAGGTGGCCCGATTCTGTCCAAGCCAATCCATGCCTAAGATCACTTCATGATTCTTAAGGCGTACCACAATCAGATCCACGGGCATAACCCTTCCTTGGATCAACACTGGGATGTCCTTCACAAGGCCTAGTGAATGCATCACTTTGCCTCCGGCCGCACTCACTATCCCAGGAACACCCCCTGTATCCATACTAAACAATCCCTTTCCGATCATATCTGGGCTCACAAAACTATGTGTAGCCCCAGTATCGAAAAGCACGTGTGTTTCCACACCACCAACATTCAAGGTCCCTACACAAGACCCCAATCAAGTTCCCTAACCGTTCTAAGTTCCGTACCATGCAATTCTACTGAATTAAAAAAGTAAGGTTAGATCATTACCAGTGATCGCCTTGAATGGCCCTGCCTCGTCCGCGTCCTTAGACAGCTCATAGATCCTTGAGGCTGAAGTCTGGCCGCGGTTCTGTTCTGGCTTGCTAGCCTCACCCCGGCTCTTTCCTTGCCCACCAGACTGGTTAGGGAAATCCTTACGGAAGTGACCCTTCTTACCACATATGTGGCAAGTCCGGGCATCACTAACATTAGGACACTCCCGAGCAAAGTGACCCATCTTACCACAACGAGTGCATGCACCCATGGCTCTCCAGCACTCGCCTCCATGACTACGTCCACACTTAGGGCACTCAGGCCTACCTCTTGGGGTTTTACCCCCCTCAGCCTGGTCCCTCTTTCTCTTCCGGTCACCACTTTGCCCAGAAGATACCACCACACTCTTGAGTCTCTGCTTAGACTCCTCTGCAAGGTTGGTCTCCAGCATAGCCATCCTTTCAACCAGCTCAGACACAGTTGAGAAGGTGCGGACTGAACAGTAAGTCCGGAGTTCGACCCTAAGGCCTCTGATGAACTGACGGACCTGTACTGCCTCGTCCTCCAACTCCTTACCCACAAAGCGTCTGAGTCGGTTGAACTCCTCTTCATACTCACGAACTGTCCTGCGTCCCTAGACCAAGTCCAAGAACTGAGCCTCCAGACGATCCCATGCCTTAGCTGGAAAGTACTTGTGGTTGAACTCAACCTCAAAGTCTGAGAAGCGTTCAATGGTGTAATTGGTACGCTTGTCTAGAGCCAACCACTAGTTGTGTGCATCTTCCTCCAGGAAATGAACTGCAATGTCCTTCTGGTAATCCTTTGGACAACGGCTGGAGCTGAAATTACGGACCAGCCTGCTCCTCCATTCATCAGCCTCTATAGGATCAACACTTCCAGCAAAGTGTTTGGTCCCCATGCGAGTTATGTGCTCCAGAACCTTCAGGTAGTCCACTTTCTTTGTTGCCCTAGCTGGAGGATCGACCTCAATCACTTCAGCCACTTCCTCCACCTGATTCTGAGTTGCTCGCCAGCTGCCTGAACTGCTACCACTGGAGCAATCTGTTCATTCCCAAAGGGAATGGCCGTCCTAATGGGTGCAAATGACTGGGTTAGAGCCAAGATCTGAGTCCCCATAGCCTGCATAGCCTCCAACACCTCCTTCAGGGTCGGTTCAGCAGCCTGATTCACTTGGCCGGCCATCCCAACCCTCTGGCCATCATGGTGTCCTGCGTTTGAGGACTCACCCTGGTCCTCCAGTCCATGTCCACCCAGCCGTCCAGTTCCATCAACAGGTTCCAGCTCCTGTTCCAGCTGACGTTCAGCTCCATCCACACGAACCTCGGTCGGGTTGATCCGAGCAAGTGGCAGTCCGGTTCCCACATCAGTCCCATCCGTTTGGATAGGCAGCACCACGGTTGGGTTAGCCCCATCCGCCTCAACTCGTCCGGACACACCAGCTGCTTCCTTTCCCTTCCGAGAAGCCTTAGACTTCTTTGTACCCTTAGGATTCAAATCAAACATTCCAATGTTAGTTCCACCAACATTTATATAAAACAACACACAATCTCTAAGGTTAGCAACACAATCAATCAGACCTTACCATGAGACCCAGCCGGATGTGTGGTGATTCCCCATAACCCAAACAATCCTAGAATCAACTCCGCTCTGATACCAAGTTGTAAGACCCGATCCTGGCCCAAAGGACCCAACTAGGACCTGCGGCCTTACTTAGCTAATCCATGTAAATTTTTGTTCATTTTAAGGTTCAATAATTGTCTAAGTCAAATTCAAACACATGAAGTTCAGCCTAATTCCATTCTAAGTGTCAACAGATAAGAGAAAGTGTATCTTTATTAATATAAAACATGTGATCCATACATAGATTCAGTTGCACAATAGGCTATCATAAGTTCATAAGTTCATACTATCAATACTACCCATCAACCCACACATCCATCACAGCTCAGGTCTTCATGGTTCCTTAGCATTTCCACGGCCCTGGTCTGATCCTGAAACCAACACACCACAACACACAAGTATAAGTATAATCAGATACCTTAACAAACACATCTATCATTGCATGGTTCGGTTCACCTATCCTATGCTCTCTAATCTAACCAATCAGTCACAAGGCACACGGCCACCATCAGTACATCAATCAGGACATCCAGAACACTTTGAACAACACACGGCCTGCCTGTCCTAATGTGATCTAACCCATCAATCACATCATCCCAGACTCGGCCATGGCTAGATGCCCAAACTGACATACTCAAATAAATCCTCAAAAAATAATTAAAATTCATGAAAATTCTTATAAATCCTAACTAAGATTAATCCATCAACAGAATCCACAGAACCGGCCTCAAGCCCCTAGATTTCAGCCTCAATCAGCCAAACCGACCATAACTGACCTCCTTCAAATCAATTAGATAAAACTCAGGAAAATTCATGATAAATCATGATAAATCCCCATTAAGAGAAATCTACAATCAGATCCCAACAATTCGTTCAGGAACTATGAGATCTGATCATACCAGCCCAACCAAGACCATGGAGGGTTTCTCTGTTCTGACCAAGGCCATGGCTCGGCTCTAGCAAGTCTGACTCCTCAGACTTCATTATAATATAGAATATATGAGAATAATCAGTAAGTAAAACAGAGAAGGATGCAACCAACACAATCGCCCCATACAGACCCATCCGGATCAACCATGGCTGGGCGATGGTCTCTGGTTAGCATCACTGACCTTAGGCGTGCGTTCCCCTGGGCCAAGTCCTTCCCTGTCTCTTTCTCCTTCTCCTTATCCTTCTGTCTGGTCTCCATCATCCTGCCTGATCTTCCCACGGCCTGAATCCCACTGGATCAGACAATCTCCAACACACATGGTTTGATCTTCAATCCGCTGGTCTCTCTCTTTCTAATTCTCTGGTAAGATTTTGGCAGAGTTTTCCCTACGGATCTTCGTGCCATTTTCTGTGCCAGACACTCTCTATTTATAGAGAAAGGCCATGCCAACTCCCCTTGGGCGAACAGGCAGTTCCTGGAAGAAAGAACAGGCACAAACTGCCTCCTTTGCATCCATTCGCCTGGTAACTGCCCCAACTGTCAGATTTGGCGTGTGGGCTATCCAAAGAAAGGCCCAATACCTCAGTCTGGATCCCCTGTCCAGTTACCAAGCCCCACGGCCCACACCTTGACCCATGACCCTTTTGTGGATCATGCAGCACCCAACCGGACCCAACCTGTCCATGACCCGGCCACACTGGCCCAGACCATAACACTTCACTGAGCTGAGTTGAGCTGGCCACTAGCTGCTCCAGCTGAGTGAGCTAATCATCCAGCTACTGGAGCCGACCCATCCTAGTGTGAGCTGTTCTGAGCTGTCCCTAGCTTGTCCCAGCTGCTCCAGCTTCTTTCCTTCATTGCCCAGCTCCCCCTTCACTTGTCCAGCTCCTATTTCCTTGTCTCCATCCGTTCCTGGTTAAGTTTCAGCATCCTGAAGCTCTTAACCATCCTGTCCAGCCATGGTACGCTTGTCTTTAGGTCATGTGATCCGATTGGTGCGCGTCCTCGTACCATGGCCATGCCCGAAGGCCTTATCCAGATTTGGGGATGCTACAGAATCAATGGGAGATAAAGAACCAGCACAAATAAGCAGTTCAGTATTCACCTCTTAAAGCGATCATCACTAAATTCTTGAAGTTGCAGATCCAAAATTACATATAACCAATTAACCTTATAGTGATGTCCATTTGTGACTCCTGTTTTTCTCCTTGGATTCTTTGATTCAATGAAAACCTGATCCATATCAAGCTCTTCAATATTATGTTTCTTACAGAAAGAAGAAACCTTAATCATAAGAGAACTCCATATATCATCTCTAAATTTCTTCAACTATGTTCTAGTTGATTTCACCAATGACATTGCATTCAAGATATCTTAATCTCTGTTTTGCAGGGACAAGGACAAACTATTTGTGACTCCTAGAAGGTGCACCATTACTTGCAAATAGAACACAAAATCAAAGCTATTGATGTATCTTAGAAGACCATATGTTTGACGCCTTTTCGAGTCATCTTGACCATCATTTTTAACACATTCAAGCACCTTAACGATTGAAGAGAAATACTCACTCATGAGCAGTAAAGTTCTATAGTGAGAACTCCAACGAGTGATCCCTCGTCTCTGAACAAAAACATCTTGGTTTAACCCTTTTTCGGTCTTACATTCACCATCATTAAATTTTTTCTCAACAATTTCTTTGTGACTTTCTCAGAGAAAAAATTTCCTTTTGCATGAAGCTCCCACCACATTCAACAACAGAGAAATCATATCAAAAAAATCTCCAACATCAAAATGTTTTTTTTGGCAACTGCCACAACAACCAATTAAAAATGATGAGCAAAGCAATGGACATAATATGCTGATGTGCTTTACTTTGAGATTACTGACCTTAACCCATTGAATTCACCCTTCATGTTAGTTGCCCCATCATAACCTTGTTTTCACACTTTTGTAATGAATAATCCATGCTTAGCAAACAAAGAATCAATATAATATTTGAAAGTTTGATAAAGATCTATCCCTTACATGATTAAGACTTATGAATCTCTCTTTGACTATTCCACTTCTGTCAACAAAACGAAACACTACTGCCATTTGTTCTTTATAAGAAGCATCAGCAGACTCATCCACCAATAAACCGAATACATCATGATCAATTTTTTCAATAATAATTTTGAATAGCTCTTCTGCAAACAATGCACAATATCTTTGTGAATCTTTGGAGAAGTCATCTGATTGTTTCCAAGAGCATTTCCTAAAACAACCTTACTCACAACTTCGTTTTGCTCAGCAGCGTATTTCAAGAATTCATCAAAGTTACCATTATTAGCAGATTCGTCTTTCTCTTCATGACCATGAAAGGTAACCCTTGTCTCAACAAGAATCTGGAAGCATCAATGGAAGCATTTAACCTGATTTGATACTCATTTTTGGTAATATCATCTTGTTTATGCAAAGCATCCTTTATAGACTTGGCTTCTTTCATCAAGTTGTGACACTTCATTACTGCATTGTTGTGAAAACTATTGCAGCTCCTACATGTTCTGAAATATTTTTGAGCTTGTTCCAGCTAGAGAAACCATTATTAGCAGATTTGTCTTTCTCTTCATGACCATGAAAGGTAACCCTTGTCTCAACAAGAATCTGGAAGCATCAATGGAAGCATTTAACCTGATTTGATACTCATTTTTGGTAATATCATCTTGTTTATGCAAAGCATCCTTTATAGACTTGGCTTCTTTCATCAAGTTTTGACACTTCATTACTGCATTGTTGTGAAAACTATTGCAGCTCCTACATGTTCTGAAATGTTTTTGAGCTTGTTCCAGCTAGAGAAACCATCAATGATCCATGCATCATTCCTTCCACATTTACCAGCATTATCCCTGAACAAGTAACAACATAGATAGAAAGCTGCATCTTTCTTCACACTATATTCTAACCAATTCTGATACTGATCAAACTAAGCAGGATTAAATTGCCTCAATACGCCTCCTTTCAGTGATTGTTTGAAAATATGACCACAGGGTTGACAAGGACCTCTGGTTAAATATTTTTGGCTTACCTTGTTTCTTTGATTTGCATGATATTCTGATATACTTTTTCGATCAGCAGGATCCCAATGGTAGATTATTCAAATCATCTAATTCACTTTGAGATGATGAAGATGAAGTTTTTCTTTTCAAATTTATCAAAAATTTCTCCATATGTCTGCAAATAAAAAAATATTACTAAAATAACTTATAGATGGATGATTAGAATCAATAAGAATAAACTAAATTACTATTTTAAATAGGAACCTACCAGATAAGAAGAGATTAGAAAATGTTAAATTGATACCATGTTGAAGTTTCGAAGAAGACGACTGTAAGTTGTCAATTGTCAAAGATAAAAAATTCCAATTCTAACTTAATGTATTTGGACATTAGGTTTGTAAATTATTGAAGTTAAACTTGTTTTTCCTTTTTTCAATTGTAGACATTATTTATTTACATTAGGCTTCAATTAAAACTAAAGGACATTTTACAGTTTACCTAGTAATCATTGTGCTATAATTTATAGGATGTCAAAACTAAATTTAATGGGAAAATACATAGGGTAATTTTTTTCACAATTAATGGTGAGTCAATTGCCACCCCATTAACGTAAGTAAGTCTGCCACTGTAGTCAGCGAAAGCATCGTACTATTTTCTCTCTTATTGTAATGACCGAAAAATTCTTTAAGCATTCTCACTCGCCAGATTCGCGTTGTGCGGAACCACCTTGATCACTCTCGTCACTCCTGCTCCATCTCTTCTTGTCTGAGTAACAGTTGTTGTTGTGGTTGTCGTCATCATTTCCTCAGGTGCATTTTTGATCTTGTCCGCTGAGAATGGTCGAAAGGAGTTCTTACTAGAGGTTCCCTCTGGACTACTTCCTGTGCTCCCTTACCTACCCTATCTTGCCCGAGGATAAGATTTCGTTGGCTGTTGTTGGGAAGCCGCTTCATTCAATGAGCTCTATTGTTGGATGTTGTTCATTTGCTCATTGGGTTGATGTTATTGTTGTCCAGAATAGTACGGGTTCATCATGTTAGGCATGATACCGTATGGAGGAAAATAGCCATTACCATAAGATGGAAATTCCATGTCCGGGCGAAACAGAGGAGGCAGACCACCACCCATGACAATGGTGCAGGCATGAAATGACCATAATACCCTCCACAGACGGCCCTGTATGCCCCATACCTGGGTGAGGCTTGTATATCAGCCCTTCAGAAGGAGACATTACAGGGAACAGCCATTGCTGGTTTCCTCCCGAAGGAGGAGGAGGCTCAGGAGGATAGTAACATCCATTTACTGCTGGTGAAGTAGAAGGTTGGTTTGTCGCAAAAGGCATGTAGTTTGAAGGTTGATGATGACTTTGATTTGACAGCCTCTCAGCTACGTTCTCAGCTGAGCATTACATTTTATGCTGGTCAGTTCAAATCGCTGCTTCTATGTTTTTAATAACGTAGGGCTGGGCCTTTTATCCGATATCTGAACCTGTATCCGTATCCAACCCCAAAAACACTGAAATAAAATCCAAAATGAAGTAGCAAAATACCCGAATGAGTATTGAAATAGGAGAGATTGGATATCTGAACCCGAACGGGTAATACCCGAACCCAAATGGGTATCCAAAAATATGTATCCTTAACCCTATATTCCTTGTTTTAATTCTCTAATAATTTTATTCAAGATATTAATATTAATTATGCACGTGGTTCAAAATTAGATAATATACATATAATTGCAAGAAAAAAGAATTTTTATTCACTTAAAATGTTTAAAATGCATGTAAAATTTTTTGTTTCATGCATTAACAAAAGTTACATCCAAAATTTAAAAACAATAATCAAGTTAGTGTCTTTTATTTTTAAAATGTTATCTTCAAATATATTAATCACTCAATCTATTAAAAATAAAAAAGCAGTCAAAGTGAAAGTTATATTTTTAAATACAAAAAACTTGAGAAATGAATAATTTTTTTCTTTTCAAAATCTAAATATTCGATAACCCGACCCGAAATAACCGAATCCGAACTAAAAATACCCGAACCCGACCTGAAGTACAGAAATACCCAAACGGATTCTATACTTCTATACTGAAATACCCGAAAATCCGAAATATCCGATCCGAACCCAAACGGGTATCCGAACGCCGACCCATATTATAACCTATGGTAAAAGGAGGCTTTACTATAAACCCTGATGGAAGGAGCTTTTTTACTGGATAGCTTTTAGCAGCTACCTTTACAAGATAACTAATGTTATCAAGCAAAACATTTGGTGATGCAGCAATTAGTCTTTGAACGTGATTATTACCATTACAAAGTACAACGGAAATACGCTTCTAAGCATTGATAGAAACATGTGAAAAATATTTTAAAATGAGTTTACCTTAATCAGTCTGTGCAGCTTAGACAACTGAACAACAAATACTCCTTGTTGACTGAAAGGAAAAACAGAGTCAAATCAACAAGATAATATAGTTCTGTTGAACAATCAAAATGAAAGCAAGATGCAAAGAAAAATCATGAATACACAGCTCTAATCAAGCCAATCCAAAGATGCATATAAGAAGCATAAGTTATCATACAACTATTAACAAAGAAAACAAGAAAATTAAGACAAGTTATGCAAGGGATGAGTCTGGTCCACCGTGTAATCTCCATTTGTGTGTTGTATCTATCAATCTAGCTCCTGCAGAATTATGATCTGGATATCAGTCACTCTCATTTTATTCCAATTATCCTAGGATCTGGTTCTAGTGAGAAATCAATAGAACAAGCAATAAGAACAATCATGATGAAGAAAGTAATGGATTACCCTAGCAGATATATTAATCACAAGTTCAACAAAGCCTTGGACAATCCCTAGATCTAACAAGTGGAGTACTCAGACATGATAGAAAAAACACAAATCATAGTCTGAAATAGTTCCATAAAGATGAGAGTAAGAAATACCTGAATTCCAATCAATATCTGAAGGAGTATGATCTTCTCTCCAAGACCTCTTTAAGAAAGAATGTAAAGCTTAGTCTAAACAGTGGCTGCAGAATGTAAATAAATAGGTTTAACACCTCAAAGGGATTTTTCGCAATTTAGGTAATTTTCGGAAAAAACTACCGTAGATTGATCGGCGATAGACACGCTCCGGTGAGGAGACGAGAATGTGTGAACGAAAATGTGCTGTTTCGGCGATTTGCTTCTTTTTTTTATCACACCGAAACGAGAAAAAAAGTTTTCAAAAAATAATCTTTGTATTTCAAAGAAAATTCATAATTTTGTTTTGAAATATCCTAAAAATTTCGAACTGAAGAAGTTAAAAAAATCAATTTTTTAACTTTTACTTCTTATTATTTATTTAAATCCCTTTCTTATTTATAGAGAAGCAATTTGAAAAACAACCTTTAAAGTGTAAACTATTTACAACTATGCCATGTTGATGTGTCAGAATCACATTCACTCTTAGCCTACATATTAAACTACCCTTTCTTCCCTAGAGTATTTACATCTAATGCCATTTTCATCCAAAATATTCGTGGGTCCTTTATTGATTACATCACCTTATGTTAAAATTTACATAGAGTACTCTCACCTCATACAATTAAAATTTATAGCCCAAAATTTACTTCCACCGTAGCCACATGTACACTCCACTTTCGTCGGCATTTTTTTTTTGGCTTTTTTCAAGACCAACCCATAATTTGAAGTCAAACTTAAAACCAACCTTTTTTTGTAATTACTATTCATCAATGAAATTTCCATACTATCCTTAAGTTTTTGAACTATTTACAAAATTGCCATTATTATTTATTTTTTTATTAATTTCAAATACACAAAAAACCAAATACACCCTAAACATTTCTTCTTATTTACAATTAGGTCATTACCATCAATATTTTCAACCACCATAAACCACCATTTTTGGTCTCTTAAAGCTGTAAAATTTAATTTTCAACCACCTTTTTCTCATTCTAAACAAACAAATCTTCATTTCCTCTCATTTTCTCTACATTTCCATCTAGAAAACTCTCCCAACTTTCATTTTCATAATCACAAACTTCGTATTTTCGAGTTTCTTCACTTGTAATCGTCAAAGATGCTTCTTTTTGCTCATTTTTGGAGTTTGGACGGTTGAAAAGGTTGGAAACGAGCTTCACACCAGAAAAAATAACAATTTACATGGTTTATGTCATTTTTCAGATCTGTGTCGCAATAGTAGACTTTTTTATAAGTCTACGCCTTTGTGTAGACATACGATACAGTCTATTTGTCAACGCACATGTTAGTTTTGCAATTGACCAAACATTTTTTTTTGTAACGCAGACTTCTCCAGCAGTCTACATCTTAACCTTTGACAACGAAAACAAAAACTTACATAGACCTACCAAGACGAGTACGCAAAAGAGGTTAGTTTGCATTTGACCGAACTTTTGACTTTTCATAGTAGACATCACCGTAAGTCTACAAATCGTAGACTGGCGGAGATGTCTGCTTAAGGTCAGTTTTTTATTTGACCAAAACTTTGACTTCGTCGAATAGGTTTGTTTTGTGTTTGACTAAATTTTTTTAAAATTAATTAAACAATTATTAAATTGTAGATTTCATATGCAGTCTTCTCATCTTGGAAAAAAAATGTAGACTGCGCCTGAAATCTACTTTTTTAATTTGGTCAAATGCAAAACTAACCCGTCTGATTTGAGAGTAGACTTCACGAGAAGTCTGCAAAACTGTAGACGTTCATTTCAATCTACTCCTAGAAAGTCAAACATGGTCAATTGCAAAACTAACCTCTTTCAAAAAAAAAAAAAACATGTAGACTGCATATGAAGTCTACTTCTGAAAGTCAAATCCCGAATGAATTCTGGTCAATAGCGAAAACTAATCTTTTTAAAGTTGTAGACTGAAAAAGAAGTCTACTTGTATAAAATCACAAAGTTTTTTCAAATATAGAAAGTAACCCATAAAATTTGCAATTGCAAAAACTAACCCAAAGAGTAGACCTATTTGAATGTCTATATTTGTAAACTGAAAAGAATGTCTATGTTTGTGTAGACTGAATATGAAGTCTATTTATGAAAATACATTAAAATTGAATTTGTGTTTTATTCATTAAGTTTTTTCACGGATTTTTTTGTTTGAGAGTGTGTGATATCTAAGCCTAATGTGTTTGAGTAATTTTGAATAGAAAAACTGTTGTAATTATGAAAGTATAATACTTTTTATTTGACTATGTTGTTAGGTAACAATTGTAGACGTATTAGTAAGTCTATCTTTATAGTTTTTAGAAACATGAAATATTTCTTCGCTAATTATGTAAACCTGTCTTTTTTTTTGCAGGAAATGGCTCAATTACCTGTTGTATACGGAGAATGGGTGGTGAAAGGGTCTTTGTGGGAGTTTGTGGTCAATAATTGGAAAGGAGGGAGAATGTTCCTTGTGCATGATGGTTGTACACATGGTGAACTTCTTGAAATGGCACAAGAAGATTATGATCTGGACAAGAAAATCGAGAAGGTTGTGCTAACGTATTCCTTACCAGACGTCATTTTACAGCAAATGGCTCTGGATACTCCTCCTATGCATGTCACGAATGATAGACAAGTGCGGAATTTGATCGTGTTATCTAAGACACGCTTTGTACGCCTTTGTGTATCAAGCCAGAGCCAAGTAGAAGCTGGAGTTGGTGATGATGCTGATGTGTCTGATGGTGATGATAGTATTGTTGTTGATGAAGATACTGATGAAGGGTTAGATGAAGATAGTATTGCTGCTGACGATGTTCAAGCAACTGCTGATGCTGTTGATGTTGACGATGGTGTAAACTACAGTGATTACGGGAAAGTGAAAGGTGAGGAATCTGACGAGGATGCATTTGAATCGCTCTATGATGGCCATAAAACACAGTGCTCTGGTACTGAAGGAAGATCATTGTCCCTTAACGACAATATATATGTCGGTCAGATTTTTGCTAGTAAGGATGAGCTTGTTTCAAAGCTGAAGTCGGTGGCTGTGAAAGGTAAATTTACATTCACAGCATATAAGACAACGAAAACTTTGTATGTGGCTAAGTGTCGTGTTCAGCACATACAAAGTTTTCGTGTGGTTGGAAGCTTAGAGCGAGTGTGAAGCATGGACCAAAGACAAGTTGGGTGACAAAATATTTGGAAACTCATACATGTTCAGTGGCGGATCGAATGGCTCAACGGAAACATTATACTCCGAATATGTTGCAAGACTATTCATAGATCGGGTTGGGATTATAGATGGTCTTACACCAAAGCATATCAAAGACGCGATGAGGAACATGTTTGGGATGAAGCTAGATTACAACACTTCGTACTGAGCTTTGTTATATGCCCAAGGGTTGGTGAGACGAACAGGAGAAGATGGATATGAGAATCTGCCTTCTTATTTGCGTCAGATCGAAATATCAAATCCGGGAACTATCACATGTCTTGAGAAAGATGGTGAAAACAGATTTAAGTATCTATTTCTATCTTTTGGAGCTTCGATAGCTGGTTTTACCTATCTTAGGAGGGTTATTGTGGTGGATGGGACTCATCTATGTGGAAAGTATGAAGGAGTTATGCTAGTTGCTTCTGGCCAAGACGGTAATTTTCAGATATTCCCATTGGCTTTTGCGATTGTGGATGCGGGGAATGATGAGTCGTGGGAATGGTTTTTCACCAATTTGCGGAGGTGTGTTTCAGATGATTATGCTTTGGTGATAGTTTCTGGCAGGCACAGCTCCATTAAGAAGGCGTGTGAGAAGGTTTTCCCTTGGGCAAGGCGAGGGATATGCTATTATCATCTACAACAGAACATAGTCTGAAAGTTCAAGGGAAAGCACATGTTGTACTTGGTCAGGCGCTGCTTATGCACATACGCTTTTCGATTTTGACCGCTACATGGATGAGATACGGAGTATCAACCTTGCAATATATTTGGAGACTGCTGACGTCTCGTTATGGTCACGAGTTCACTTTCAAGGTGACAGATACAACATAAAGACTAGCAACATCGCAGAATCTATCAACTCCGCACTTAAGCCAGCCAAAGGATTCCCCATCTCATTCCTTTTAGAATTTACACGCGAGAAGCTAGGAAGGTGGTTCTTTAAAAGGAGAGAAGATGCTTTGAGTCTCACATCACAACATAGTCGGGGAGTTGAAAATTTGTTGGCTATTCGTGAAGAGTATGCAGATATGATGAGTGTGGAACGTGCAGACTAACGTTTTAGTCTTCTATTACAGAAAGCAGACTTCTTTTGTAGTCTCTTGTAAAAGAAGACTAATACGTAAGTCTCTGGGTTGCAATAGAGTTGTACTTTTTGTCGAATATGTGTTAAAATCTCTAAAAAGAAGAATAATCTACTGATACAAAGGATGATATCTTGATAGATTAGTCAAGTAGCAGACTTCTGTAAAAGTCTTCTGCAAAAGTGATATCACTCAAATTACCCTAAGGAGTGACTTTACTCTCTCAAATAAGAGGTTCAGTTGTAGTACTTAGGGATCGAATCCACAGAGAGCTAGTGTACAAATAAGATGCAATCTTAATGACTATGCTAGGTTGAAAATAGTTTAAAGTAAATTGCAGGTTTGCGGAGTAAGGATAAGATTACTCAGTTGAAAAGATTTGGTTTTAAAACAATAAAGAAAAGTAGTTAGATTCAGGGTAAGTATTCAGGAATTCAGGATTATAAATACTATAAAGGCTAACAAGTTGCTTGCATGATATGTCAGAGCTCAACACTTATTAAATGAATCCCTCAGCTCTCGCATTATTTAGACCATCTATTACTTAGATGCTAAATGGTGTTGCGGTCGGCTACTCTGCCGATGGTATCGATCGATGTTTCGATAGGAATATCGACCGATACACCTCTAGCTACCTCGATCGATTACTCTATCGGAGTATCGATCGATACGGCTCTCAGCAAGCTTTATGCGCGAGTTGATACAATGCTCACCATGATCTTAGATCAGCTTTCGCATATCTCAAGAGGGTCATAGCATGTTTAGGATGTTGTCAGGTATTGCATGTAATAAAAAATGCAATCCAAGTTCATGTTCTAGGTAGCTAAGCTAGAAAAAGCATTAGTGAAGAATCCTAACAATAAATATCACAACTATAGCAATTATAGGTTGGGGCTAATCCCTCATATCCTATTTAAACCCTAAATCTAACAAATGAATCTACTCAGACATGGCTAAGTAGTTCATAGCAACAAGGTAATAATAGAAATTCATAGACCTATTAGAGGGTGAACACTTAGGTTCCAATCACAAATATCTTTGGATCTCTCCTCTAGGTCTAGAATTCTATAACCTTTGTTAACAAATAAAGAACTGAATAGAAATAAGTAGAAGAAGAAGAAACTCTTTTAGAACTTAGAAACTTGTATTAAACTATAAAACTATTGTAACTTGTGTATCTTGTTGTTTTGCCAAAACACTTAGGCGTATATAAATATGAGTTCATTAGGTTAAAAAAACTCGTCAGGGGCATTCTTGTAAAATGTGATATCTTGGGCTTCAAGTTCGGCCACGTCCAACTTGTCTTTCTGCCGCCTCAGTATCGATCGATAGTCCAGGGTGTACATCGATCGATTATTGTTTCGATGTATCGTCCTTCGGCTAATGTGTGTCGATCGATTGCACTGAATGTGCATCGATCGATGTGTAACTCTGGTGTCGACCTCTGGTCTTGATCACTGGTGAACTCTTCTTTAAGCTCCAAAAAGGCACCTAAAACATCACTTTTCTCCAAAATGCTTCTGAACCTGAAAACATATCTAATAGACTCCAAAACATAGATAATAGTAGTAAAAACACTCATATACCATGGGTAAAAACGGGTAAAATCCATGGTATATCAACTCCCTCATACTTAACCTTTTGCTTGTCCTCAAGCAAACACACAGGCAGTCTTTATGAAAGAGGTTTTGAAAAGCAGGGACTAAATCAAATTCAAACTTAGAATCATAACCTCTACTTTGTTGCAAACCACATCTACGAGTCTGTCAATCACAGAAGCACATTATGCAATATCCTAATTAAACAACCTTGATCATCTAGGCAACAACTTAGCAATCATGTCTGACTAACCCCTCTACTGATTTCATTTATGTACATAAAAATAAAAGTGCAGGCTTTACCTTGGGAGTATCGATCACAGGATGCAAGGTTTCTCAAACAAGTATCTGTACCTGCAGGTAAAAATTAGTTCCTATCCTCTCTCTCTACTATTTCTCTACTAGTCAAGTCTGCTTTCATTCACAAGACATTGACCAAGATTGGACAGGCTTCCATGAATCAAGCCTTAATGGTTGCAGCCACCAAGTCCTGTTCACTTCTTTTTGACCTATATCCTAGGATTCATTGCGAAGCAAGTCTTGAAGGAGGTAACCACCAAGCCTGTTCGAACCCTTTACCTATAGAATTCTTATGAATCAAGTCTTGAGGGGGGTAACCGCCAAGCCCTGTTCGAATTCCTTCCTAGTTAATAACTAACTAATCCTAGAACATAAATTTAAGATATATATATATATTTAGAACTTAATAAAATTAAATCTAATTTCGAAAATGAGAGAGAGAGGGTGATAAAACTATCTACACAAGGCTTTACCTTCCAGACTTGTTTGAAGCATCCGATCTCATGTATACCAAGCCCCAAGACAAGCAAAGAATGTCAGTTTTGGTTGAAAATCAGTTTTGGTTCCTCCAGACAATCAATGAAAGTATTGTCATAGCTGACAGGTGATCAACTTTAGCATCTATAGTACATTCTGCATCAACAGATCTAAGAATGGTGCCTAAAAGATTGGTTAGATAAAAAGTGAAAATTTTAATTATTATTATCCCTTTCTTGACTCAATAAAAACCATTTTGAAAACATTTTTAGATGAAATCAAAAGATAAACAGCATCAATAATCATCCCCCCAGACTTAAATCATACACTGTCCCTAGTGTATAACTAGTCCAGTGAAGGCATAGGCAATAATAAAGTACACTGATATCAAAAAAATTGAGAACGATATACCTGACCGTGATGCGTATCGATCGATGTTGAGTCGCCTTCGTCGATCGCTTCTGTGTGGTTCATGTCGGATCGATATCGACGGTGTCATGTCGGTCGATTTCAGTGGCAATCGTCTAGTCGTAACTGCAAAGAAAAACAAATACGAAAAATAAAATCCTAAACATAAAATAAAATTAAAAACTACCTAACAGTGGGTTGCCTCCCACTCAGCGCTTTGATTATAGTCATCTAGCTTGACTTTGGATGGAATGAGCTACTGAGATGAAGTCCAGGTACTTGTTGAGAAACAAGTATCCTTTGTATCTTTCTTCTCGCCGAATCATGCGTCAAATAGACTTCTTGTGGCTTCATATTCTCTGGTTCGTTTCTTCTTTATCTCAATCAACTCATCAGTGATCCTTTGAATCCTTCCTTCATGACCTTCAATGCTGAACTCGTGCCATCCTAATTTCTTGTAGGCTTGTTCTGAAAGATCAATGAGCTCTGCTTGCATTGAATCAAGGCGTTGGATCATTTTGTCGTGGATGGAGCTGGTATCGATTGATTCCTTTGTTGAAATGTTGGTCGATGGCTGTTGAAGTCCATCGATCGATGCACTGGATCCTCTGTCGATCGATGCTAAGGGTGCAGGTCTGCTCGCAAGTTGCCTCTGAATGGCTTTAATTTCTTTCTGCATCCCTTCTATGCTAGATTTAATGCTTCCAACCTCGTTAATAAGCGGGAAATATGTTTGGTCTAGACGTCTATCTTGTGAATCATCCACGCTTGTTATTGCCGTGTAGACTTCATCAGCTAATTTATCCAAATCAGCTCTGGTGCCAATCTCTGAAGTCTGTATATCGATCGATGCAACCGGTTGTTCATCGGTCAATTTTTGCTTCTGCAGATTCTCGTGAAGCTTCTCGGCAAAGAGCTTCATCTGGCCGTCGATTTCATTCAATCGCCTATCGATCGATGTGAGGTTGAGTTCGTCGATCGATGCAATCGATGCAGCCTGATAATCAAGTTGACGTTGGAACTTCTCAGCCTTCTGCTGCATAGTATCCATTCGAAGTGCGAGTTCCTCCACTTCTTTGTCTACTAAGAAGTGTATATCAGCAATTTTCCTCTCAACAGCTTTCAGACGAGTCAATCCTCCAAAAGGATTGCAAGGTGCAGCGGGGTTCATATCTGCATGTGCTTCATTGATAAGGCAGATAGATCTCTTCATCTCTTCTGTGCAGATGCTTAGATCTGCTAGGTTGTGGAAGATAGGTTCACAGGTTTTGGTGTGTTTGCTGCTGAGACGAGCTTCTGCTTTTTTCAATTCTTTCCAGATATCTCCAAGAGACTCATCAACCTCATGTTTTGAGTAAGTGGTCGATGGTGTAGGCTTCGTATCGATCGATGTGGATGTTACTCCGTCGATCGATTTTGATCTCTTCTGGCTGTGGTTATGTGCGTTGCGAAGATTTTCAAGTTCCAGCTCAAAAGGTTGAACCTTCTTGAGTAATCCCTGGTCTGCACTGAACATCCAGTTCATCTCACTGCGGAGCTTGTCTGTGGCCTCTTCTAAACTCTTTTCCATGGAGAGCTTTTCCCATTTGCATTCTCCAAGTAAACCAGTGAACATCTCGTTGATCTCGTCTTTGGTGTAGGTTTCTTGCACCAATTCTCTTCTTGTAAATGAACTAGCGTGCTCTGGTAGACAGATGTAGGAGCGCTCGTCCATTGAAGTTCTTTGAAGCAGTTTCTTGATGTCGTCTTTAGAAATTCTGATGACGTCACCATCTATTCCTCTAGCAAACCCTTTCTCGTCTCTGTAGACCCCATACTCATCTCTCTGCTCCCAAAAGAATTTTCGAACTCCATATCGAAAGGCTCTCTTTCTGAATTCTGGATGCTTACCGATCGATGCGACACACTCTGTATCGATCGATTTCCGTTGAAAATATGGATCATTTCTGTTGAGATGGTTATCTTCAGCTTTCTTTGGCTCGGTTGTTGTGTCTGCCTCCTGGTGCTGATAATGGTGGTCTGGTCCGTAGCGTTGTTGCTGGAATAGGTTGTGGGATCCGTTGGCTAACTGTACGACGTCTGCAATGTCTTCTCTGGATATGTGGAGTGTTTGTCCATCCATTGAGCGTGCAAAGCCTTGTGAATCCCTGAAAATACCAAACTCATCCGGGATTAGATTACCGAAATTAAGTACATTTGAATTTGTTACCTAGAATGGTTGGATGTATGTATCGGTCGATGGCACTGGTTCTGAATCGGTCGATGGTTGTTCATGCCTATCGGTCGATTGTGCTGGTGCCGTGTCGATCGATGAGACTTCTTCGGGTTGGGTGATGTATGTTGGTGTGGCGGTCTCGACCGCGAAGCTCTCGTACTGGTAGTCGCTTGCCCAGCTCCCGATTGAGTAGTCTCCGTCTCGCTTGTTGTTGACTGTGTTGTCGAATGATGCGAGGCAAGTAGTATCGATCGATGGGGATGTGGCCCTGTCGATCGATGTCGTGATTCTGAGGTTGTGGTGGAGAAGTCGATCTTCATCTTCTGGAAGGTTGTGACACTCTATAGCTCTCTCCTCCTTGTAATCATCAGTATACTCCTCAATGTGAGTAGTATTTGCAGCATATGGTGGGATGTAGTAGTCGTTCTCCCACATGTTTACTTCGAAATCACCTTCTGGAAACTCCTCCTCGATCTGATTGAATAAAGAATCGATTGATGACCATGTGTGGCTGTCGATCGATGTCAGTTCACCAGAGATGATCGATGAGATAGTGCTACTATCGATCGATTCTGTGGTCTCTGTCTCGTATTCGCCTTGTGAATCGTATTCATCTCCACAATAGCAAACAGCTACAAGGTCTGAGCCGTCTTGGATCTTCTTAGGGACCTTGATGACTCGTACTGGATCATAGTAGACCGTAGGGTTGATCAGGGTTAGGCACAGTTTGTTTGTCTGAAGGTTGCAGACTGCTCTAACTGTGGCTAGGAAGGCTCTTCCAAGTAGCAAAGAAGTAGGTAGGGTTATCTTGACGTCCAAGACATGGAAGTCTACCGGAATTAGGGCTTCTCCTATGGTAACCTCAAGGTTTCTCACAATTCCTCCAGAGTTCTGCTGAGAACAATCCACAAAAATGAATGATTTTTCAGTAGGCTCTATCTTCAGACCTAGATGGTATGCTATCACCTTGGGTAAGATGCTAACTCCAGATCCTGTGTCACATAGGGCACGTGGGAAGTTGATCCCATGTACTGAGCAAGGAACAACAAACTTTCCTGGATCACCCTTCTTCTCTAGTTTGATTCTCTTCTTCATACTTTCTCTGACTTGGTTGAACATCCTCTTGATGTCTTCTTCTGTCTCCTTAGTTTCTCTGAAAAACATCCACAATCTGTGTGAAAAGTAGGCTTCTTCAAAGGGTTTCTCTGTAGGTATCCTTAGAACTCTCTTTCTGAAACTTGCCAACTCTTTCACATTAACTCCTCTTTTAAGGTGTTTAGGAACCTTCTCTTTCCTTTTTCTGAGAACTCTGCCATCTTTTTCCTTTTCTATCTCCATTGGATCAATAATATCCGTGGGTTTCTTCATTATGGCGGTTGGTGGGTTTCTGGAAGGCTTAGATTGCTCCCGGAGTGCATTAAGTCGTGTAACATCTATCTTGGGAAGTTGCACTCGGCGTGTGATAACAGAATATCGATCGACAGTTTCTAGAGTGTGTCGATCGATTTCTTTATCATTCGGTCGATCGATGGAAAGTCTGTCCTGTCGGTCGATGTTGTAAGGGCTGGGCGGATGTGGGTGCTTTGCTGCGAACTCCTTGTGAGTAAGTATCTTCACGGCGTTGCACTCGTTGGTGGATTCTTCAAGATCCATCGGTCGATGCTCGTCTGGTTCCATCGATCGATTGGTGTTGGCGTACATCGATCGATGTGGATGTCCTGACATCGATCGATTCCGCTGGTTGCCGCAAATACTTTCGATCTGGAAGTCTCCCTCTTGCAGCTTCTCTTGCTTTACCACTCTCCAAAAATCATATTCTATGATAGCACTGACGTTGTGGCCTGTTGTTTCTTCTCCAGTCCCTTTTCCTAAAGCTTCCTACTTCTTAACAGCTTCTCCTATCTGAATCACTTGAGTCTCTAGTTTCTTCACATGGGTACTCAAAGCATCAAGCTTTGTGTTCAAAGTGGTGTAGACAGCGTCGATCTTTCCATTGAAGTTCACCTCTAACTGCTGATGGCTTTCAAGAACTTTGTTGAGCATGTCTTCTAGCTTTCCTTCTGGGGTTGGTGTGGGTGGCTTCATGTAAGATGAGTTTCCATAACTCCTGTTGTTGTTGGGGTTGCTGCTGTTGAAGTTTCCTCTCTGTCCTGCGAAGTTTCTGCTTCCTTGGTTTCCAGATCTCTGAAATCTGGTTACACTGATCCAGTTGACTTCTGCTTCTATGTAGTCATCCTCTTCATCAGCTTCTGCATCCTCCACTGAGCAGATTTGCTTGTTTAGCAGTTTCTGAACATTGTCAAGTGTAGCTTGTACCTCATTTATCTGTTCCTTTCCAAGGAATGCTGCAGATCTTGCTCTTACAATGTTCTTCGTGCTGTTGCTGGATGCTAGGGTTTCTATTAGCTTCATAGCATCTTCAGGATTCCTTGTGGTGAAGTTGCCTTCACTCGCAGTGTCTAGAGCCATCTGATATTTCAGTGCGATGCCTCTGAAGAAAGTGCAGAGCAGTTACACTTTGTTGAATCCATGGTGTGGGCAGTCTCGCTGGTAAGACTTGAATCTGATCCAGGTATCCTTGAATGACTCTCCAGGCTCCTGATTGAATGTGGCAATTTTCCTCCTTAAGTCTTCAGCGCGCGCATCATCAAAGAAGTTACGCAAAAATGTGTTTTTGATGTCGCTCCAGGATGTAAGAGATCCTGGTGGTAGCTGCTTAAGCCACTGTAAAGCTTCTCCAGATAAAGAGTGTTTGAAGAGCTTACAGAGAAGGTAGTCCACAGGGACTCCATTGGCTTTGATAGCAGATATGAGATCCTCGAACCTCTCCAGATGGTCCATGGGATCTCATTGGACAGTCCATAGTAAGGTGTCTGTCCCACAAGGGTGTAGTACTGCGGCTTGAGCTCGAAATCGCCTCTCTGAATAGCAGGGGGACGAATGGCTGATCTGTTGGTGTAGAACTGATCTGGACGGTTGTAGTCAGCTAGTGTTCGAGCAGCCTCTTCTACAGGTTGAACAACTCCTGTAGGTGCAGTTTCTGGCTCAGGGATTACTTCATTCTGAGCGTTGAGTTTTTGACCTGCTTCATTACGAAGGTGACCTTCTTGGTCACGCAAGTCTCCATTCTCAACTCGTGTGAGAATAATAGGCGCAACTATGACTCGCGGAACAGTATCGATTGATATACGGTAAAGGGTATCGATCGATTTCGGATGGAAGATGTCGGTCGACGGTGAAGTAGTGTCGGTCGACGTGAAGGTGCGAGTATCGGTCGACGAAGACGGTGTCTCGGTCGGCAGGGGTGCGTCAATATCGGTCGACAGGCAGTTGATGGTGTCGATCGATGCGGAACGGAATTCCTTGCGGATTGAACGTTCCAAGCTAGCAGGGTCTTCTGAGAACAAAAGTTGAGATTCCTTGTTGCTTCTGGTGCTGCTGGGCATGTACCTGAAAAGACAAGAAAAAATTTTGTGTCATAAAACAAATTAAAATAAAAAATAGAAATAACCTAGACCTAATCAGATTAAATCCTATTGTATCAAAGCTCCCCGGTAACGGCGCAAAATTTGATATCACTCAAATTACCCTAAGGCGTGACTTTACTCTCTCAAATAAGAGGTTCAGTTGTAGTACTTAGGGATCGAATTCACAGAGAGCTAGTGTACAAATAAGATGCAATCTTAATGACTATGCTAGGTTGAAAATAGTTTAAAGTAAATTGCAGGTTTGCTGAGTAAGGATAAGATTACTCAGTTGAAAGGATTTGGTTTTAAAACAATAAAGAAAAGTAGTTAGATTCAGGGTAAGTATTCAGGAATTCAGGATTATAAATACTATAAAGGCTAACAAGTTGCTCGCATGATATGTCAGAGCTCAACACTTATTAAATGAATCCATCAGCTCTCGCATTATTTAAACCATCTATTACTTAGATGCTAAATGGTGTTGCGGTCGGCTACTCAGCCGATGGTACATCGACCGATACACCTCTAGCTACCTCGATCGATTACTCTATAGGAGTATCGATCGATACGGCTCTAAGCAAGTTTTATGCGCGAGTTGATACAATGCTCACCATGATCTTAGATGAGCTTTCGCATATCTCAAGAGGGTCATAGCATGTTTAGGATGTTGTCAGGTATTGCATGTAATAAACAATGCAATCCAAGTTCATGTTCTAGGTAGCTAAGTTAGAAAAAGCATTAGTGAACAATCCTAACAATAAATATCACAACTATAGCAATTGTAGGTTGGGGCTAATCCCTCATATCCTATTTAAACCATAAATCTAACAAATGAATCTACTCAGACATGGCTAAGTAGTTCATAGCAACAAGGTAATAATAGAAATTCATAGACCTATTAGAGGGTGAACACTTAGGTTCCAATCAAAAATATCTTTGGATCTCTCCTCTAGGTCTAGAATTCTATAACCTTTGTTAACAAATAAAGAACTGAATAGAAATAAGTAGAAGAAGAAGAAGAAACTCTTTTAGAACTTAGAAACTTGTATTAAACTATAAAACTATTGTAACTTGTGTATCTTGTTGTTTCTCCAAAACACTTAGGCATATATAAATATGAGTTCACTAGGTTAAAAAACTCGTCAGGGGCATTCTTGTAAAATGTGATATCTTGGGCTTCAAGTTTGGCCAGGTCCAACTTGTCTTTCTGCCGCCTCAGTATCGATCGATAGTACAGGGTGTACATCGATCGATTATTGTCTCGATGTATCGTCCTTCGGCTAATGTGTGTCGATCGATTGCACAGAATGTGCATCGATCGATGTGTAACTCTGGTGTCGACCTCTGGTCTTGATCACGGGTGAACTCTTCTTTAAGCTCCAAAAAGGCACCTAAAATATCACTTTTCTCCAAAATGCTTCTGAACCTGAAAACATACCTAATAGACTCCAAAACATAGATAATAGTAGTAAAAACACTTATATACCATGGGTAAAAACGGGTAAAATCCATGGTATATCAAAAAGAAGACTAATACTTAAGTCTGCTGCAAGCAAATTACATAAGTTTGTTACAACCAAAAGTCTGGTATAAAAGTCTGCTACATCAGTCTGTTACTCACAGCACAATACAATAGTCAGGTACAAAAGATTACTACATCAACCTAAATATATCCGATGAGGAAAGTCACCAAAAAACTTCTTACTTTCCTCCAATTCTACCCAAAAAAGTGTAACTGCAAATCATAGTCGTAGACACCGAGATGCTTGTAGACGAGTTTCTCTGTGCCATTTATGCTGGTCTCATCTAATATCCCACACGCCAACTGAGTCCTGATTCTCTTGATGTTCTTATCAACACAGGTCATGAGGTGGGAATGTCAGGCCAAGTGCATGACATTCTATATACTTCAAGCAATACACTCCACAGTCACCACTTTGTTTGTTTTGTGGTACCCCAGATTCCGAGACCCGCTCATGTGTGAAATCAACTGTGTACAACTCCCTCTCCTCACCGCGAGATAACATATGCAGCATGTACGGCACCATATGTGCAAGAGGCTTCACGATCTTAGAAATCTCTTCATCCTTAGTGAAAGCAACATCACTATCCCAAATCATTGTGTATCTCCTCGGAATTGATATCCAGCAAGCTACCAAATGATTCTTCTTGACAAATAATGGCGCATATATATCATCAATCTCCAGCGCCCATGTCTTATCTGATCTGGAATATGCTGGTTCCTCGCCTGTGTAGTAGTTTAAGGCCCCAGGAGGGAGTAGTTTACCTGAACCGTCAGGATTGGCAGGAGAGTTCAGAAACTCTGAGTACTTTGATGTCCAGACTTGAGTAAACACAGCATCCAGGAAGCAAATTCTGTCCGACCTAAACCATTTCGGGTGCTTTGTGTATCGGAATCTTAAGAGATTAACTCCAGCATCCATGTGCTGCATTTACAAAATTAGAGACTTCCACTTCAGAGAGGAGGCTACATGAAAGGGAAGTCTACATGAGAGAGAAGTCTACATACCGTGTCACTCAACCATTCCTTAGGAGTTAGTAGTGTGTAGAACAAAAAACTTGAAGAACCAGGCACCTTCTGTCGCCATTTGCTGTCAATAATCAAATCAAAAAATTATTGCACTACCAAGTCTTTTACATTAAGAGCAGTTATATAAGGTTGGATGACTTACGGGTCAAGTTTCAGCCAATCAATAAGAACAGAGAGCTTTTGGCTATCAACAAAAGCAAATGGGTTATATCCCTAGCCTCGCTTCGGCTGGTTAGGTATGATAACCTTTGCTGTGCTGTTTCCAGCAAATGGAGATTGCTGAGTTGCAGCAAGCCTACGTTGCCTCTCACTCTTTGCACGGGCCACAACGCGAGCAGCTCTCACTTTACTAACTTGTTCCTGTTTTCTCACAGAACCAAATTCAATGCGTGATTGTTCTTTGTCTACTATAACAACACTAACGCCTCCGTTGTCATTCTCACTCTGCATTTGTTTTCAATAGAAAGAACACATTAATAACATGTAGAATTTTAAACAAAATGCATCCTTTTATAATCTGGTACAAAAAAAAAGAAAAGAGAACAGTCAAATGCACAAGTTTTTCAAACCAAACAAGCTAATATTCCAAGGTTCGAGAAAAAACAACATGAAAAAGGTTCCACCGTTCCAAATGTAAATGCAAACAAGTTATTTCCTTTTCACTGGTTTTGTGCCTCTTTTTGTGCTGAGTGGTTTGGGAGAGGTACTAACCCCAGTGGCTTGGACGTCTTTAGCTTTGGCTCTTGTTGTCATTCTGGTGGGTTTGGGAAATGTTTCCTCAACTTTGCTTTCTTCAGCTCTGTCCTCCTTAGCTTTGTCTCCATCAGAAGATGAACCAGCTTTGGTTTGGTCTTCCTTCCAACCTTCACGCACAATCTTCTCAACACCTCCTATCTTCGCAGTAAGGCTCTCAATCATGCGGGATTGTGTCTTCAGAGTGTCCTCGCATCTCCTCAGCCCCTCAACCATATTAGAGGTCAGGCCAGATAGCCAAAGAACTATTTCTGCTTTCATGGTCTCCATATCCAGGCCAGGGGACTCGCGAGCCTTCTTGCGTGATTCTCCCTCCATCTCAGTGGGAGAAGGGGACACTGCCTTCTTGCTTTGCACCATCTGACCAGCCTCTGTCTTCATCGGATGGATCTCCACCTTCACATTTGTCAACAGTTTTGTTCCGACAAGAGGCCAGTGGCTTTTTTCCCACACCCAGCCTGAAGAAAACATTGCCTTCACTATGTTATCAGCCCTTTCATCTATTAGATCATCATCCCAGTGAGGGAACATTTCAGAGTACTCCTTCCCAGAAAAGTTGTTCGCCCTAGTCTGGAGAAGATAAGATAAACACGTTAGTATAAAACCAATTTAAATCAACATAATACATAGATAAACATACGAAGCATACCTGTTTCAGAATATTCTCCTTGAGATTTATCTTGCCTCTGCAACCTGAGAAGGAAAGAAGAGGTGGGCTCGAGAAACCTTCTATAGGTTCACCAATCCCAGCTGCGAATTCAGGGAGACAATTGTAGACCCAGACTTGAAGAACCTGAATAAAGCCTTCAACAGCATACGTCCTTTCCAACTTTAAACCCTTCACCGAGTCCATCAAGAATTTAAACGCTATTCTTCCCCACGGATATTCTTCAAAAGCATCTAAACCATCACTAACCTAAACAGGCTAGCCCGTGTGGGTGTCGAGGTTCTTGGTGCTTGGATGAAGCCAGCATAGATGGCTAGGTACCCTAAACGCAGCCGATCATCTCGAGACCATGTTTCGCACATCTGACACACTACAGTTAATTCATCAATACTTGGCTCCGAGTCGATAAGCACTCCCATCCGCCCCCAAAATGCTTTCATGTCATCCGTTACCTCAACCATCGGATTCTCGAGATTCTTCACATACTCACAGTTTAGGCCAGTTATCTCTTCAAATTCATGCAGAGAAAACCTCACTGGTTGAACACCTGCAAGAATCCACAACTCATACTTCTTCTTGCACTCAAGCTGAAAACACAGTATATAGTGCACCAGCCTTGAAGCCCATCCAAAATTCAATTTGTGGAACTTCAAGAACACTCCTAATCATGAGTTCTTGAGCTCCTCCCATTCCTCTACGTTGAGTGCTGCTTTGAGAGCAGGGAAGAGCTTGCTGTCATCACTGTAGTAGGCAATGCTTTTAGACGGGACAGGTTCCTGCCCTAGAGTATACAGCCTCCGTGGGAATTCAAGCCTATTCATTTCGTAACCTTCAGCAAAAAGACACAAACATAGAATTATACAAGAGCAGTCTGCAAACGAAATAAAAAAGTCTACACGAGAAGTCTACAATTCAAAAATGAAGTCCAGAAGAAGTCTACATCCAAAATGAAGTCTACAGGAGAAGTCTACACGAGAAGTCTACAATTCATACTGATGTCTACAATTCATAGTGATGTCTACGCGAGAAGTTTACAGATCAACAATGATGTCTACATATCAATAATGAAGTCTACCTTAGCATAGAATGACCGGCAGCAGAGAAATGGATTAGAGAAGATGCGCCGCTCGTTAGGTTGGAATGACTCAGATCTGAAACAAAAGAAACTAAAAGGTTAGTAACCAACTAAGAAAGAGGTTACAGGCATATTGATAAGTCCACTAGTTACAGAGAGATGAAGTACCGCCCGTACGTCGGGAAGATGAAGCACAGTTCCTTCGCTGGCTAGAGTAGAAGCCGTGAGACTGACCAGAAGCAGAGATTTGGACGAGAAGCACCGTTTGTTAGAAGTCGCCGGCTAAGATCTGAAAAAGAAAAACGTAAAGGTGGTCTCTTTTTAGCGACGGAGAGGTCAAAGCCGAGACAAAATGGTTAATGTGGTCACTTACAATAGCGACGGAGCGGACGGCGACTTGTTTAAGCGGCGGAAACGGCGTAGCTAGAGTTCGCCGGAATTCTCCCCGGAAATCGCCATGAGAGAAAGCGGCGTGGATTAGGGTTTTTTACCCAAAAAGCTTGACAAATCCTTTTCATATGCTGGGTAACTTTTCTGGTTAGATTTAAAAAAGTTTGGTTTAATTCGATTAGCTTAAAATTATATTGGTTAAATCCGGTTAGATTTGTTACAAAAAAAAATCCGGTTAGATTAAATTTGGTGTGTAGACAGACCAAGAAGTCTACACACCAAATTTAACCTAACCGGGTTTAACCAATATAATTTTAACCTAATCGAATTGAATTAAACCTTTTTTAATTTGGTGTGGAGTCTTCTTCCTAAGTCTATTAAACAATTTTTTTTTACCTTTATTTTTTACAATATTTAATATATGATTTACTAAATTTGTTTAATTTTATAGTCATAATATATGATTTAACATTATTGTTTAAAAATATGTAAATTTAATTTAGAATTAAAGATTTTTGTGTAAACACTAATAAGAATAGACTGAAAAAGACGTCTCAATATACATAGACTTTATTGTAGGTCTACGAAATCCTAAACCACAAATCTCAACCCCTAAATGTTTTGCTTGATAATCATAAAGTTTAAATTATTGTATCAAATATCAAAATTATACAAAATATAAACTACTAAACATTAATAAGCATATTTAAGTCAATAAAACCAAAAGTATCAAAATCTAAAATCTAACCCTATGAAATCTACCACTAAAAGACATAACATAGTACAACCTTTTATTTCTAAACCATGAACATTGTTTCACACATTGTTACCAAATTAGTATATATTCCTTAAATTTGTTCAGTTTTATAAAACTTTAATTTATTTACTTCATATTATCCATTATATTGATGATTAGTTAAAAATATCACAACAATTATTTTTATACATTTTTAAATTAAATTATTAGATAAAATTATGGTGTAGACTACATAACAAGTCTACATAATAGACTACAAAGAAGGTCTACAGATATGTAGACTTCTTTCTGTTACGTGTAGACTTACAAAAGATAGAAAAATAAAATGCATTTATGTTTTTTGTTTGGTCATAAGAGTTAAATGGTATTTTTACTACCCATTTAGGTGGTTCTGCATTTGACTGAAAGTGAGGTACACTTATAGGTTTGACTTGAATATTTGTTTTGGTTTTGGCAATTCTCCCACTATTTTTCATATCAGCCATGTATAAGACTATAATATATATGCAGGTTATACACTCAAATACACAAACACTTAGAAATAATCAAGAGGTAGCTCAAATATCTGCGTACCAATGCTTCTATCGCAAGATAAGTCACTGAGTTCCTTGAAACCACTAGCAATTCCAAGAAGCAATACAATATTGATATCAACAAATCCGAGAGATATATCAACCAAATTGTTATACTCACGATGGGAGTAATACAAACGCATGTCTTTTACTAAATTCCATTTTTACATGAATGATAATGACATATATCTCTCACATTTACCTGAACTAAGTAATCGAGAAGAACAAGATGTATATAACGATTTGAACCGCAAACCTGTTAGTATAATTTAAACCATGTTATTTGAATTTTAAAGTCTAAGAATGTATCTTCCCAGGGACGGTCATTAAGCACAGTCTGAAGATCCTCTTCACGCTGGAAGATGAATTGAAACCGGTCCCGAGGCAAAGCAATACCCCGAACCCTTCCATACACCCTCCATGCCGTAGGCATGTACTCAATCATTCGGGACATAGACTGACAGTCGGGGTTGAGAAGCCGGCCTAAAAGACTGGTCTCATTAGCATCTACCACCGTAAACTGCGGGTCGTCGGGGAGCACCAAGGGCTCTTCTTCCTCAATGGACATAGCACCAATAGCTTTGTGTAAAATCGGCCATAGTAGACGATGAAACAAGGTGGTGAGCGGCGGAGCACAACAGCAGGGGTAAGGTGTTTGGGAGAAGGTCAAGCGTGATTGAGGTATAATTACCTATGATTAGGCAAAATTCTGAGACAATCTTCTGTGAAATCATGTTGAAAAGGAAAACTTGATATGCAAGAATGTCAAAGAAGGAAAACTTCTTAGAAACTTAGGAAAGAAAGTGAAGAATTAAAGGGGGGAATAAATTTAAAAAAGGAAGTTGCCACAAATAAAGACCGTAGCAAAAAGCCGGAAGAGCAAACCACTCAACAAGAGGGAAATAAAAAAGGAAATTTCCGATGAAACAAATAGAGAGAAAAAAAGAATTTCGATTTGGATTCCAAGATTTCTTAATGCTTCCGGAAACTCTGGAGCTGGAAAGGCACAAAGGAAACGACCCTCCTCTTGGAAAAGGAAGACGATGCCCAAACCAACTCCCCACAGAGAGACGATTACTTCAGGTTCTACCGCTCTTCCAGAGACTGTTGGAAGCTCCAAAAGGAAACAGAGTACATCTCTTCCTTCCTCCGAAAACAAAAACCCAAGACACTCAGAAAATCTGGTGGCTTCCGTATTGAAGCCGCTGCAGCCCCAATGAGTATTCTCAGCTGGAACTGTCAAGGGGCAGGAAATCCTGAGACAGTTCAACAACTCGGGGTGTTTCGTCGGAAATATTTCCCGGATTTTCTTTTTTTATCTGAAACTAAGAAGAAGTTGGATTACGTTAAGGTTTTGCAGCAAAAATTGGGGTATGATCATCTAGTCACGGTGGAGCCAGTTGGTTTGAGTGGGGGATTAGCAGTGATGTGGAAGAATTGTTACTCTGTTTCGGTTCTCTCAGCTGATAAGAGAATCATTGATTTGGAGGTCCACATGGGTTCGGTGAAGTTTTTCTTGTCTTGCATCTATGGAGATCCGGTGCAAGCTAAGAGACAAGAGGTATGGGATCGTTTGATGTCGATGGGGTTGGTAAGAGATGAGGCTTGGATTCTTGCAGGAGACTTTAATGAGTTAATGTCGAATGAGGAGAAGCTTGGTGGATCGATACGAAGTGAAGCTAGTTTCTTGGACTTCCGCAACATGGCTGCGAATTGTAAGATTCGAGAACTTCGTCATACTGGGAATTTTCTCTCGTGGGCTGGCTGGAGAGAGAATGGTTGGGTTCAATGTATGTTGGATCGTAGCTTTGGGAATAGCGAGTGGTTCTCATTATTCCCCGCTCAAACATGGAGTATTTGGAGCTTTGGGCCTCTGACCATCGTCCTATAAAGATTTGTTTTGCACTGGAAAGGGATGATCCTAAACGCAACAGATTTCTATTTGACAACAGGATGCTCAAAAAAGCTGGGTTTGAAGATCTAATAAAGAAAAGTTGGGGCTCCAACGATACGGGACAAAGCACGATGGACCGTATTGCAAATTGTCGCAGAAGTATTCTGAAGTGGAAGAAGAATGCAGATCTTAATTCCAGGGACAAAATCTCGCGCCTGCATTCTGATCTGGAGAAAGAAGTTGCTAAAATCAGGCCTTCTTTCTATAGAATGAAAAAGATTAAGATGGACTTGGCGGAAGCATTAAAAGAGGAAGAGCTCTATTGGAAACAGAGATGTCGTGAAGATTGGTTGCGATCTGGTGACCTTAACACTAAATTCTTTCACAACTCTGTGAAGGGGAAGCGGATGCAGAATCGCCTCCTGATGTTGATGGATGAATTGGGCCAAGAGCACTTTGCAGAAGGTTCAAAAGGAAACATTGCCATCAATTATTTTCGGGAGCTCTTCCGAAGTTCTGATCCTTTTGACTTAGAGTCCTTGTTCCTCGGCTTCAGAAGCAGAGTGTCTGAGGAGATGAATGTGTCTCTAACAGCCTCAGTTACTGAGGAGGAGATTAGGAAAGCCGCTTTTAGTGTGAAGGGGAGTAGTGCACCTGGTGAAGATGGACTGACTGGTACCTTTTACCAAAAATTCTGGCACATTGTGGGGCCGCAACTGGTAGAAGAAATCAGTCTCTTCTTTGGTTCATCTGTAATGCCTGATGGATGGAATCATACTCAGCTGAGCTTGCTTCCTAAAATCACCAAGCCAACGAAAATGCAGGACCTTCGGCCTATCAGTCTTTGCGCGGTACAATATAAGATTATATCTAAGATATTGAGTAACCGGTTAAAGCGGATATTGCCGGAGATTATCTCTGAAACCCAAGGCGCCTTTGTTGCTGGACGGTTGATATCAGATAACATTATCATAGCGCACGAGATGGTTCATGGGTTGCGTACGAATCCAACGATCTCGGATGATTTTATGGCTATTAAAACTGATATGTCGAAAGCCTATGATAGGGTTGAGTGGAACTTCTTGGAGGTTCTTATGGAAACAATGGGCTTCGATAGAGTCTGGATAAGGTGGATCATGTCGTGTGTCAGCACTGTTTCCTTCTCTGTGCTACTGAATGGGAACTCGCACGGTTTTTTCAGGCCTGAACGGGGTTTGCGCCAAGGTGATCCTCTGTCGCCTTTTCTTTTCATCCTATGTGCAGAGGCTTTGGTCTCTCGCATGAATGTAGCAGAAGAAGCAGGCCGTTTGAAAGGGATTAAACTCTCCAGCTCGGGTCCATCCATTCACCATCTGCTTTTCGCTGATGATAGTCTTCTTCTCTGCAAGGCTGATTCCTCTAATGCTGAGGAAATTATGCAGTGCTTAAAGGATTATGGGGATGTTTCTGGTCAAGTTATCAATCTCCAGAAATCATCAGTTATTTTCGGAGCTCAGGTGGCAGACCACGCTAAGCTGGAGATCAAAAATATTCTGGGCATCGAACTAGAAGGTGGTGAAGGGACCTACCTGGGTTTACCTGAATGTTTCAGTGGCTCTAAAATCAACTTGTTGAGCTTCATCAAAGAGAAGTTGTATGGGAGATTAAACGGGTGGTTCTCGAAGGCTCTCTCACATGGAGGAAAAGAGATCCTTTTGAAATCTGTGGCCTTGGCGCTGCCTATCTATGCCATGTCTGTGTTTAAACTCCCTAAAGATGTGTGTGCCAAACTAACTAGTGCCATGATTGAGTTTTGGTGGAGCTATGGTAGTAACTTTTGCCAAGAAGATCTCTTGGGTTTCTTGGCAAAAGTTATGTAAAGATAAAGAGCTGGGAGGGCTAGGGTTTCGTGATATTGAAATGTTTAATCAAGCTTTGCTTGCTAAACAAGCCTGGAGGATATGGTCTAACCCATCATCGTTAGTAAGTCGTATCCTTAAACATCGCTATTTCCCTCGTTCTTCCTTTCTCGACTGTAGTATGGGTACGCGCCCATCCTTTGCTTGGCGTAGTATTCTACATGGTAGAGATTTACTCTCTAAAGGTCTCCTTCAGAAAATTGGTAATGGGACTAATTCGAGAGTTTGGATTGAGAATTGGATTATGGCAGAAACTCCCCGTCCTCCTCGTTATCGCCAAGGTGCTATTGTAGACTTGACTCTCTCAGTTAGTGATCTCATGGATCCGTTGTCTGGGGGTTGGAATGTACCGTTGGTACATGATCTTATTTGTGCAGAAGACGTAGATTTGGTGTTGTCCAGTAAGTTCAATACCCAGGAGTAAGATCATCTGGTATGGGGTTTCTCTCGTAATGGGTGCTACAACACTAAGAGTGGATACAAGCTAGCAGAGTCCCTTCGTTACTCTCAGGATGACCCTTCTCCAGGATTACCTCCGTTGGAAAGACAACTATGGAAGGATCTGTGGAAAACTAAAACAACGTCCAAGATCAGACAGTTTATGTGGAGGGCTTTGTCAGGTGCGTTAGCGGTTAAACAGGGACTTCGATCGCGAGGCATTCCGGTAGATACTACTTGCTCAAGATGTGGATTGGCGCCTGATTCTATATGCCACGTCCTGTTTCATTGCAAGATAGCTAAAGATACTTGGGATCCATCTCAAATTCCGTTACCTGAGGGAGGATTCTCTACATCTTCGGTATGGCTAAACTTTTATCACTTGATGGCGCTAAGCAAGAAAATTTCAGCACAGTCGTCCGCTAGATTATCCTTTCCTTGGATCCTTTGACAGATTTGGAAAGGAAGAAATGCTTTTTGCTATGAGAATATCTTCTTGGATGGGTCTACGATCTTTGCTAGAGCTGCTGAGGAAGCTGCCACATGGCTCAATATTCAGTTGGTGCCTAAAGAAGCTGCGTACTGTTCTCAGAAACCGAGCAATCAGTGGCAAAGGCCTCCAAGTTACATTGTAAAATGTAACATGTCAACTACTTGGATTGATCAGGAACAGAAAGTGGGCTCTTCTTGGGTGGTTCGTGATTCCCAAGGCATTCCTCTCTCCCACAGTAGACGTGCCTTTGCTCCTATTAACTCCTTGGTGGAAGCTGAACTAAGGTCTTTACAGTGGGTCATTGAAGCGCTTCGGGACCTTAGAGTAAAAAGAGTTATTTTGGAGATTTCATCAAACACTCTATGGGATGCCATTTTTTCTCCTCTTCGATACCCAAACTTAGCGATGGAAGTATCTCATCTTGTACGCGCCTTCTACTCTTTTGAGTTTTGCCACGTGAACATGGTGACTGCGGAGGTTAATGCAATCGCCAAGGAAATTGCTGAGAGTGTCATCAGAGGCCAACGTTATCAATCGTATGTAGCCAATGGTGGCCCTAGATGGTTATCTTTAGTCATTACGTCTCAGGCAAGGGAGAGTGTTCAGAGGCCATAAGTCTTTCCTTCCCTGTTGGTCGGAGCTTCTCTTGGAGTGTTGATTCATATCTCTTTGTTCCTTCTTTTGAAGGGATTCTTTGCGGCATCTATTGATGTTTGTTTTATTTTCTGCTTTTGTTTCTCTATTCTGATACTTGGTGTTTCGTTTCCAGCAAGCTTTTGTCTTGCTTCTTTTGAATAAGAGTATTCATTGACAAAAAAAAAAGAATGTATCTTCCCTAATAACTGACCTAAGTACCTCCTTTAAATACGTACGATGTGGCCATTTTTATTTTAGGTTAGTATATCAAAATCAAAACTATATTAAAAGGAACAAATAAAGTCCTCTAAAGGTCTCCACATCGGATGGAAAAATCTACCAATGAAAGGATTTGTTTTTGGCACGTCAACATCATTGCATTAGAAAGAGAATTGGGGGTGGGATAGCCCAAATTGATATTATGCTTTAGAACAGTTATAAGTCCATATTGTGAACCTAGAGTTATCTTCATCAGTTCTGACAGATCGTTCCTCTGATTGAAGCTTCGTTAGCTCTTATCTCCGGCAGACTCTACACCTCCCCCATCTTTAAAGAAACCATCATTAATCTTCCCGTTTTGTATCACCTCCTTAAACCTCTTTATATATTTTTTCATCTTTCACGGAGCAAATCTTCATCTCCAAAAAATCAGATCGATCCCTCTAACCTTACAGTATCCTCTCAAAAATCTTGGTTTCTGCTTCTCCAGTTGCTCTAACCGGCGTCCGTCGTTCAACCTCTGACTCTCTCCTCCTTGGCCGTACTACTCAGACCATAGTTGATTGTCTCCTCAGCTTTTGGGATTCCCGCAAAATCAAGAAAGGCGGTGAGTTTATGGGAATCACGCTTCTCTTCCTTGATGAAAAGGTAAGGCCATCGTCGAACTATCATACTTATTTAATAAAAATGTTTTCAATTTATTGTCTGATTGTTGTTCAATTATATTTCGATCACACATATCAAAATAAAACTGTTTCCAATCGTTTGTGGGATTGTTGTTCTTACGTTTGACTAAGATGATGAATCCCAATGAATTTTACTGTGAGGAATGTTTTTGAATCTTTACTTCGAATGTTATCTCACTTTTAAAAGTGTTCGTAACGGTTTATGCTTTTGCTGAGTCGATGTGACTAAAATGATTTAGAGTAACGGTTTTTGGTTTGAGGATTCTCTCTGCATCACGAGATTTTTATTGTGTCTGTTTGTGCTGACAAGTTGCAGAACTTGGCTGGACAACACTCAGAAGTTCTTGAGAACTTTCAAGATGAAACGTTTCCAGGTTCTAGGAGATATTAAGGTGAGTGAATCTTTCTAGATGAGATCTGGGATTTGTAATCTTGGTTTGAATTAGTAGGATATGATGACATGCTCGAGCTTTTGTGCATCTGTGTTGGATATGGAGAAGTTTGTATCTTAAAGTTTCAAAATTTCTCACTTTTTTGTTTGTTCTTTGGCAGAGTACTTGGGAGATGTCGAACAAACAGAGAGAGAGAGAGAGAGAGAGAGAGAGAGAGGTCGAGTTGTAGATAATAAGCGAGTCCAAGTTAGGTAAAAAATGAATAGAATGAGAGCTGAACTAAGGTATTGCGCAAAGCGTTAATGGATAAGAAAGAGAGTGAGCTCTGAGAAAATCACCAATGGCTTCGAAGCTTGTAGTGATAATTGTGTTCATCCTCGATCTCATCGCAGTTGGTTTAGCTATTGCCGCCGAGCAGAGAAGAAGTGTCGTAAGTCCCATTCTCTCACCTCTTCTCTCATTACTTTATTATAGGTTTTGGTTCAGCTCATCTTGATTATTGCTCGACTAAGTAGTTCTTAAAACTTCATAGCCTATTCAAGAAACTGTTGAAAGCCATGTGTGAACAGGCAGTAATAGAGAATTGTATCATTTTTAGATAAACTTGAAGGATACAGATGCATGATTGTGATTGTGATTCATAACCTACACTTTTCTGCAGATCTGAAAATTGATTAATTGTATGTATTGGCTCTGCAGGGTTTGCTTTATGTTTCTTTAACGCGGTTTATAAAAAAGTAGGCATTGCTTTGACAGGTGAAGGTTGTAACGGACAATGAGAAAACATATGAGTACTGTGTGTACGGCACGGACATTGCTACAAGCTATGGAGCTGGTGTGTTCCTTCTCCTCTGTATAAGCCAAGTCCTTATCATGAGTGCTAGCCGCTGCTTCTGCTGTGGGAAGTCCCTAAACCCCAGCGGTTCAGGAGCTTGTGCACTCGTTCTCTTTCTCATTTGCTGGTAACTAACAAGAACTCTTTCCCATATATATATATAAATCTTTACACTGATAGTGTGGTTTGATCATTTTTATTACTATTCTCTTGCAGGGTATTCTTTCTGGTCGCTGAGGTATGTTTGCTTGCAGCATCAATCAGAAACGCGTACCACACAAAGTACAGGAAGATGTGGAACATCGATAACCCACCGAGCTGTGAAGTTATAAGGAAAGGAGTGTTTGCAGCTGGTGCTGCTTTTGCCCTCTTCACCGCCATCGTCTCTCAGTTCTATTACGTTTGCTACTCTCGTGCCAGAGATGCTTCCCAGAATCCGTCCTACTTAACAGTGTCATACTTTTCACAGAAAGCTATGTTTTTAGGCATCAAGAGTTGGAGATTGATGTATAAGAAGATGCAGTTGCAGAGTCTGTGAAGTTAACTGGAGAAGAAAGTAGACACATCAAACACAGAAGCAATGGAAGCTGAGCTAAGAAGAGTGGAGCTCCAGCGTGAGAAATGGAGGAAAGCGGCTCAGACGGCAACTTCGCATTAGCTGGCATGATGATGACTGAGGTCTAGAAGGGTAAGCCTGATCTCCGGAAAATTGATTGCCACTGTGATCGTTAGGCAGTGTAAGCTATGGTGGCAAAAGGATGGTGTCTTTGCGTACGTCGAGGATATTGCTTGAGTCAACATCACTCTCAAGAATTCATTATATTTTGTAGAAAGAATATAACTGTGTTAGAAAAGAGGAATGATACTAAAAGGAGAAGAATTAAAACGTCGGCTTAATTGTAACAGCAAATTGGAAGAGCATCAAACTCATAGAAGCTAAAAACTTTCATTTCCTGTGCATCCATGTTAGTAATTCACTGTTGTTATCCCAATGCTAGCTTAGTAAAATAACAAATGTCATGTAAGGCTCAAAAGTCAGAATAGACCATGCAAGTGAGTTGCTCAAAAAAAAAGACATGCAAGTGAAAAAAAAATGACAGAAGTGTTCACTCCTAATGCGTTCTGGTTTCTTTGTCCATTATATCTAATGCATTGAACCCAATTTATGATCTGTCAATAGTCTCAGGTATAATCGTGTTGTTTGAGCATAGTTATTTATATTTTCTCAGTAAGCACCCACTTGAAAAATATTTAAAAATAAATTTCCTAATATCCTTGAAATTATAAATTAAATGGTTCTAAAACCAAAATAAAACTCAAACAAAATGTACATGAAATATTTATTGTACATAAACTTATATAAGTAGGATAAAATATTCAGATTAAACTAAGCTTTAATTATTTTATATGTTTTGCATTACGAGATACATAATTTTCAATAATAGAAAATAACAAATTTTGAGTGGTAAAGATTCAAATATGTTAGAAAAAAAAATATTTAAACCTATATTTTTCGAAAATTGTCTAATGATTTGTGTTTTAATAATATTAATATATATATATATATGTATATATATAATACTGAAATAAATAGAAATTAGAATTTAAAATAAATATTATAGAAAAATCTCGGGCGTAACCCAGATCGACCCTAGAGAGAAACAGTATCATAAACAATTAGATAATAAAATACGCATCCGATTCCATGTACATTTTATATATTTTTAGAAATTTTTAATAAATATTTAAAAACTTTCAGGGTTTCTTCTGAAAATTTACGTTCGTTAGTCGTATAAACATGTTTTGACAGCTAACAAACACTCATGAAAGGAGGAAAAAGGAATCTAATAGAATCTTATTATATTTTTTAATCTTTTCTTTTGAATATGTTTTGCTACATGTCAACAAAAGTATGTGCCTTAAGAACATATTCATATAAAAAATTTATAACTAAAATAATAAATTATCGAAATTTAAAAATGCATGTTGATTGATTTTAACGTTAAAACAAAGTTTGAACTATATATTAATTTAACTATATTTTCATATAAAAAACTCAAGTAAAAGAGAAAAGAATAACATAACTTTAAATGAGAATTAATATATTTATTTTTATAAACTTGCATACCAGTTTATATGTCTTTTTATTTTGAAAAAAAAAACTGCGAATTTCAATAATTTCCAATTTGTAGTCACCAAAAACAACACAAAAGTACAATAATATCTAATAATTTATATAGTATTATCAATCCAAGTATAAAATATAAACTCAATCCAAGTACAATAATATCTAATAATTTATATAGTATTATCAATCCAAGTATAAAACATATAAACTCAAATATAAATTCAAAACTAACCTAAATTTAATTAAAATATATAGGAAAAAACCCGGGCGTAACCCGGGAAAATCTCTAGTATATATAGAGTTGACTAATTCACTTATTTCTAAATTCACAAATTTATTATTTGTATTGTAAGTCAAATTTTGAAAGTTGAATTATAGAATAGGGGATACGGCAAATGGCCAATGCATAATTGGCCGACAAAATTCAGCTGTCTTTTCAATTATCTCTGACTTGATTGTAAGAAACATTAGCAAACAATTCACCTTATTACTCACTCTGTTTCTTTTTATATGATGTTTTAGGATAAACACATAAATTAAGAAGTAAAAGATCTTTTATTAAAAACATTTGATTACAACAAAATGTAAGCAAAAGTATTTAATCATTACTACCTGAACAAATAAGACAAAAAACTTTACATTAACTTTTAATATTCTAATCAGTTATTTTAATAATTTTGTATAGAAAACTTCAAAACATCAAACAAAATAAAACAAACATATTTTCTAAAACATCTTACAAAAAAAACGGAGGGAGTATTATTTATCTCAGTTCCTAAACGCATAACAATGAAAAAGTATGGTAATAACTTTGATTTATAAGTTATGTTCAAAATAAAAACTTTGATTTCTTCGTAATAGGATATGTCCAACTCATAATTGTCTAGCACGGATTGCATAAAACCATAGATATGACCTAAAACAAAGGTAAGGTATTGAAGAGACTTCATAACATTTCCATGAGAGGGCTCCAACTCGTTAGACCGTAATGACCGAATAACAAAGACAGCTACATAAAAAAAAATTTGAACTTTTATCTAAAATATTAATTGAGACTATCAGCTAATATTGAGACTATCAATTTAACATGATTACCAAAAAAAAAAATATTGAGACTATCAGCTAATATCAGCTAAAACATTGAGACTATCAGCAACTATTTTGGTTTTTAGCATGATCATGGATTCGTTGGTCCCTTATGTTTCTCATGCTTGTTTACATCCATGTTTTTAGAAGAACTCAGATATGGAGACTTCTTTTTTGCTTAATCAAACTCCGTTAGTATGCTATCCTTCAAGTAGGACTGAATTTCTTACCGTAAATAACAATACAATGTACTGATGTAGGAGATTCCAACCTTTTAAGAGTGGATCATGCGTCTTCCACATTTGTATAATAAATGAAACTGAATCTTGGGGCCTCTGTGGAGAAGTTTTCTTTCGTGAGTTCATTGAAGATGATTTTGAACATGTTTTTGTTTCTGTGGTTGCGTAAAAGTTGTTGAGACTGTATACAAAATTTGGTTTCAGGCGTTAATAACTGTTGCCTTTCGAGGCAGAAACGATGTTTACAATCATTTACAGAAGGGATGAAAGCGAAAGTTTATTTTTGAGCTAGATGAGTAAACCATCTTTTGTTTGCTTCCTCACCGTCCATAAAAGATTACTCCTAAATCCAGTCTTTCATTGCATTAGTCTGATATGACAACACTAAACCTCTCGATCTCACCAAAAAGTATCCTTGGATTGTGTATAAATGGAAATGTAACTTCGCTGACGAACTGTTTCTTACTTGGTTATAGGAATTTCCAGGGAGTAACACTAAAGGAACAACAAATATAAAACCAAGGGAGGTGGTGGGAGAAAGAAGTAGGTCACAGTTCAAGTTGTTATCAGGCTGTATGAGTCAGTACGTTTTTTTGCTGAAAGAACTTGGAGAAGATCAAATTCCTGTGATGTTTTTTTCCTAGTTTTTAGAAAGTACATTTTTTTTTGTTTACTCTGTTCCTGTAACCGTTATTAGACTTTGTTTTGTCTGAGTTAGTAATTAGGAAGGTGTGGACTTTATTTGCACAATTATGGTCTATGTGCAGGAATGATCATGAATTGTCTTTGCACTCGATCTGAAGTAAAAGCAGGGCTACATGTTAAATTATGTATTTTAAAATAATAATAATAATAATAAGCCTTGGTGCCAATAACAAAGATTCATCGACTATCTTCTCCATAATAATAATAATAATGATCTTACAATAAGCACGGCTACCAATTCTGAAGAAAACAGGATGGGTGCCAATACCAAAGATTCATCACAGGAAAAAGAATCATTGGTAAAACATGATAACATACAATATTATGTCTTGATTACAGAGGTCAGGATTTTATATGAAAGCTAGGAGATGTAAAGAGGACTCAAACAATGGTGCAGCCGCTTCCGTCTGTGGCTTCTTTTCTGGTGTGGTCTCTAGAGGTCTTGGTGGTCTAATGTTGACTACTACTACTGGTTTCTGTTTGATCTTCCTAAGCTGTTCGGCAATGCAGACCGGATCCATCGTACCACCACCATAAGCAAGCTCTTCTCTTTATCCAGTACAACCTGATTGACACCTGCATTCAAATCTCAGTCTTTTATTGCATCTCTCACGTACCTAAGGGTTTGGTAACATTTTTTTGTTTTGTTTTTAGGATCATACCTTATAGATCAGTGACCCTGCATGATTTGGTTATTGCATTCCCACAGTTGATGTGCATTTTCATCGACTTTCTGCTCAAAACTGAAGCAAACAAAACTGAATGAGTCATGAAAAGAAACCATACGGCTTTCGTATGAGTAGTATGAGCATGTTTTACTACCTTAGCCATCATGATGAAGAAGAGACTAATGGGGAAAGAATGGAATCAGAAGGAATAGAGGAGATGGAACTTAGAAACACCTATAGAGTGAGAGATGGATGGAGCAGGCGAGCTTTGTCTCTTATTGTTCTCATTTCTCAACATTTATGTAACTGTTTTGAGGAGCGACTGTGCTTCGAAATAAGTCTTTTTCATCCCAAACTTTTTGCGTCAATGAACTCACTGTAGCTAACATATGTGTGATACATGTGTCTACAGATAAACTATTTATATTTTACATTTACCTGGTCGATTGTTGTGTACCCAGTCCACAAAACCTTACTTATCTGGTCATCTCCTATGCAATCTTCATATGAGTTAGGATACATAACATATAAGAAAACGTGAAAAAATTAACATACATACACATATCAACAGCAACATGAGACAAACTTTTTACCAAAAAAAAAAACACATGAGCCAAACTACGGCCTCGATTGGTACAGCAAATGAAGAAGCAGTAGCAGTATGCTGTAGAAGCAGTATGCTGCAGAAGCTGTATGCTCTCATTAAAAATTTTAATAAAGTGATTGGTAGAGCAGTACCACTATACAATTTTAAAATTATCATAAAAGTTAGTATATAATATATGTATTTTAAAATAATATATATTAAATTATAATATATATTAATAATATATGTTTTATTAAAAATAATGAATCTTATTTAATTATAAATTAAATTAAATTTTAAATATAAAATATTATTATTTAAAAAATAAATGTAAATATTATTTTAAAAAAGAAATTTATTTTTGGATATAAAAATAATTTTGATATTATTAAATACAATAAAATAATTATATATATAATTTATAAATAAATTATCATTATTTATCTATTGGTAGAGGAGTAAATGATTCATATAATATTATCAGAAAAATTAATATATGACATATAATTTATTTTTTATAAATAATATAGATATGTTTAATTTCTAATTTCTAATATATAGATATATTTTATTTTTTTAATTTATTAAAAATAATGAATGATATGTGTAATTATATAAGTTATATTATATTTCAAATGTGAAATATTGTTCTTTTTAAAAAGTTAAAATAATTAATCACAACTTTTATTTTTTAAAATGTAAATTTATTTTTTTTATTATGAACATAATTTTTTATATTATTAAATAAAATATATTAATTATATATAATTATTTTTAAATTTTTATATATTCTAACTGCAAATGCTCTACCAAAAACTCCGTATGAGAGCATTGAGTAAATAGCATTTGGAGAGCATTAGCATCTTGTAAATGCTCTTATAAATGCTTTTGTGATAAATTGATTGGATAATGACGAGCATAATGCTTATGCTAATGCTCTGCCAATCATACCCTACGTTAAACACTTTAAAATGACACTGCGGTTTATTGTCATTCATGTTATTGTAAGAGCCAGCCCTTGTCCCTAGATAGAAAAGAAAATCAACCCATTTTATTGCCATTCATGCTCAATAGGATCAATAAGACCTGAAAATAGCGTTTGAGAGAGTTGATTTCATATCATATAGGTAATTGGTCTTGGATCGTAAAGAGTGAAAAAGTCAACCTTGAGGAAGTCGATCAAAAGCAGCTCTAAGACTATTTGAATTCCCCCTGGTAGTGTAATGCGCATTCCAAGAATGTATTAAACCGAATTGGAGCTCAGCCTCTCCAAATTCAAGAGAGACCTCGTTCAAGAACTGAGCAACTGGGCCTTGCCGGTGATTTTGACATCTTTACGGACTTTTTGGGTCTGATTAATTTTTTTACTTGTTTTTTGATCCGATTACTTGAATAAATTGAAGTAGATGAAAGTGAGATGGACGAAAATAAGGGATATATAAGCTTTTGAGTTGCCGCCTGCCGGAATCTGAAGCGATAAATGAGGTTCATCTGTTGAGTTAATGAATGGGATACTATGAGCCATAATAGTGGGACTTAAACATTGCAGATGAGAATCAGAAGAGACGCTAATGGTAGCAACTTTGAGATGATGATGAGGAAGATCAAGGTGCAAAGTAGATCTGGGCTAAACAAAAACACTAAACCCAAAGAAAATAATATAAAGCGATGATCAATGAGGAGGCCTCTAGAAATGATTTTCGGGCTTGACAGGTGAACTGAGCTGAACTGACTCTTTTTTATTGGTGGAATTAAATTGCATACGTGGATAGCCTAGAATTTGAGCATATCCAACTTTTAGTATTGTAAGATTTATATAAACCTCTCTCGGAAAATAAGTTTCTCCTTAATTATTATGCATATATTCTCCTTAAGTATACTAGGTCGTTTTCCACGCTACGCGCGGATAATTGCTACTATATATTACGACTGATTTTGTTGTGTGAATATCAAATTTTATAGAATTTTATGTGGTTATAAACTATTTAGTGTGTATGATATAGTGTAAGAAAAGAGACAGCTATAATTTTGTTATTTGAATATTTCATATAGGTTTTTTCGTCGCATTTTTTCTAGTAATTTTTTGTGTGTTTTGTGTTAGTTGGGACAAAATATCAAAATTGAATTCAGAAACCATAAACAGTTCTCAAGATGTCGGGAATTTATTTTTAATTATGTTTTCTTGATCATAGTCTTATGAGATGTAGATTATAAGTGTAGCTCTAACTCATGTATTGAACTTAACTCTTATTTTCTCTTAGAAGTTTTTATGTTTTCATTGTTGTGTCAAAGTAAAATTGTATGGCTGAAAATGACGCGAATAATAGTTTTCATGCAAATAAGAATTATTAATCAGTATATATCGGACTTTTAAGTTTGTATTTTTTTTTTATATATATTTCAGGGATATACTTGTCACCATGAAAACTTTATATCTTCGATTACTTATGATTTGCAGCTCACTGAACATAAATTCTTGGTTGTCCCATACAGTAAAATCCACATCTTGAAGATTAGTGCCAACACTGAATTTGTATTATGTCAAAAGGGAATCATCTAAGAGCTTAAGAAATACCTAATTGCTTTAAGTTCTAAGCTTGCTTCTTAAAAAGAAATCAAAAGATTTTAAATTCAGAACAATTCGGTTGAGATTGGATCATTGAGTGACTATAAAAATTGTTTATGCATCAAAGTTGACCCCAAAGTGTTCCCGGACTGCATGCATACATCCGAGGTTGCTAGTAGACCTGACATAGCTTACTCAGTGAACTTACACAATTTCTTATGAGACCTTAGATAGAAAAGAAGGTTTAGATTTTTGTTTCTATTCCTTCCTATCAAGCGCTATTGTTTAAATTTTTGTTAATGTTATTATCGATTGTATTATCTGCAGAACATAAGAAAGGAATTTTTATTTGTCTTATTGGTATTTACTTATTGGATTTACATTTTGTTCTAAAATAGTTTCTTAAGCCGGTTTCAAAAATATGTATGTAATATTCTCTCATTTGATAGTTTTTTTGCTATTGTTCTTTTTCAGATGCTGTGACCGGTAAAATTTTAATGAATTTTTAACTGTTGTAACACACTTTAAAAAATTAAGATTGGTTGTTTCTATAAATATGAATTTCATCATTTTAAACTGATTAGTTCTACGAATGATGGTCATGTAATTCATTTTCTCTTAAAAATAAAATTCATTATAGTTTATACATGTTCTATTTAAATATTAGATGCACCTAGTAATTTTTGAAAATTAATTCATAGATATTTTGTCAGTCTATATTTAATATTATTCAATATTAATTATTTATCCTTTGTTAGTAATTTTATATTAAACAAACATTTTTTATTTATATTTCAAATATATACATTTTTAATATAATACTGGATTTTTAATAGTTTATTAGATTTTACATAATTTATTATAAATTTTACAAACAAAATTAAAGTAGTATTTATATATATTTAAAATTGACATATTCTATAAATAATTTCCATTTTTAATTATATTTATTATAATTCTTTTATATTTTATTACCACAACACATTCTAAAATTTTAAATGGTGTGCTGAATAAAAATAAAACTAAATATATTATTTTTCTAAAAAAGTTTCAATACTTCATACCTAATATATTCTAGTTTTTAATCCAATTTTCATGTTTTTATATTTACAATTAGTTTCTTTTTAGTTCGTATCTTTCTTTTATTCAAATTTTTATTAAATAGAAGTAATAGTCAGATAAATTAACATATATTAAATGATTTAGTTATTATTTATTTTAGTTTCGATGATGGACAAAAGAAAAGTAATGATAAAATAGATCCACGCATTTTCTAAAAGTAAATGAGAAAACAAATTATAAAAAGTATCAATATTATAAATTCGTTAACGATTAGCTTAATATATTCGAAAAAACCAACATCAACAATACAATAATACCACCAGCCAACCTGATCACAATTTACATGTTCGTATAGAGACAATAGATGATCTACTCCACTAATGTATAAAGCAAATTTCCTCACCATGGAACATTTCTAGTTCTGTCAAAATTCTCTGCAACAGACTTGAATCACTTCGAATGGTGATATAACAATGTCACCTACTCCATTAGCACCGAAAGGAGGAATTGAAGAATAATTTTCCTTAGATTAGTTCAGAACTATTTTATTCTATGCTCTGCTTCATGTTTCTTCTTCGTATTCACAACTTTGCTTGTTTTATTGTGGTGCAATCTGAATCATTGTTATTTTCCCTTGAGTCTGTATATTTTTCCAAGTGATTCAGAAGAATCTCCTTCACTTTTCTCTCTAGATCTAAACATCTGATATGCGGTAATGTTCCCTAAATGATCCATACAACTCACTATCATCGGCATGAGCTCGCTTGTCTCCCAAATGCTTTTGAAACAACTTGTTAAGTGGCACCTCTCTTGAAGCTGGTTGTCCACAACCTAAGACAAACATACTTTCTAGGAGTAACACAAACCTACACATCTTGTCATCAGCTGTAAAGGAACCCGAGCTTGTCTGCTAACGTCACTATTCTTAGTCTTGTTGGCGGCACCACCAACTGCCCAAATAGTCGACGTTGTTGTCTTGAAACCAATTTTTGAACTTCCAGGTTCTGAAAATATTGTATGCAAGGAACCAAGTAAGTTCTATATGATTTTGGTAAAAACAAAGTTCATGAGAAGATAACCATCCTATCGTTAATGAGATTCCAACCAAAAAGTTTCTTCTACAATTATTAACTTACACAACAACTCAGTTACAACTGCAAAAACAATCACCAAAGACTTGATCAGATAATAGAGTTAGTCCACCAAAAATTATAATATTAATTTATGTGGAACACTTTGTCCACTCATTCATACACATGGACATGCATACTGTTAAGCACTACGTAAAAATAGCTCAAACTTCAGTGTTTTCTTATGTGATTAACTCATTTAACGACTAAAATTCAACAACTCTTGATGAAAATACCTATGTAGTCTTTGAACTCCCGAGCAACATAAGGATCGAAAGCAGAGAAGATAACACTATGAAGCCGCAAGAACCAAGACACATCAATTAGCCAGTCACTCATATGTTCATGTCGCTTACTGATTCTAAAAGGACAAATAATCACCCATCCAATGACCAAATTATGTGTTTAAAAAAAAGAGGTTACCTTCCAGTTTGTTTGATGACTCCTCATCGATCTTACAGACGAACCAAAATAGTACTTCTCACGCAGTCACGCGAAACTTTATAGTTTTTTTTTTTGTATTAGCTTCTTCCTCACTGATAAATGAAAGGCACTCACCGTGCGTATGATGCTAATTAAAAGAAAAGGGGGAAGAAGTAAAAGTTTACCTGCCGACAATTTTGGCTAGGGTTTGAACATAGGAGTCGATCACTTGCTGTCTATTCGATATCCATGACTTGACATCTTTCTGGCTACTCTCTAGTGATACAAATTTTCCAAATCCAACACAGATGCACAAAATAAGTTTTATAGATATAGTAGAGATATAAGTTGTGGAAAAAACTAAGGAGGAATCTGGATCAGAGGTTTGCCGATTCTGAAATTTCCTGGATCAACCCGGATAAGCTGTTGCGGCAATCGTTACCTACTCATCGATGAGAACATGAAACCCATGACTTCATGGCCATCGCTTGATGTGGTTGCATGGAGTTTTTAGAAGGGTTTACAAAAGGATAGAGACAATGGGAGACAGAGCGTGAACATCTATGAGGATAAGAGTAACGAATGTTATAAAATGTATTAGAGACTTAACTACACAGTTCGTAACCGCGATTTGCAGAGACGATGAAGGTGAAGTGGAACAGCCGGTGATATCTTGCGTAAGACTTGGGCCAAGAGATGATCCTAGTAGTAACAGCCCACATGAGTGATCCGTCTGCGGACAGAGCAAATTAATGACGTGGCTAAACATGTACCTTTTATTGGACGATTTTTTTAACCTACGTGGACCCCCTCTCCTTTGCTCTTATTCCCCTTTTAATATAGGTTAGATGTTTATCTCCTATATAAGCCAAAGAGGATTTGAGTCATCCAAACATTCACTAAACCGACCAAAAACTAAAAAAGCAACATAGCTGCGATGAACCATATCTCTGATCTGAGGCCTTACAAGCCAATGTGGAAGGTTAAGTTTATTCTTCTTTTAAAGATCATCGTCAGGCCACCCATATTCTTCTTTTAAAAACCATCTCCCATCATGCACACATACAGTGTTGATATGTTCTATCCTTCTTACGCTCTTTCTCGGCTTCATTATCTACATAAGAAATTAGTCGATTACGTTTTATTTTAGCGATTAAAGACATTCGATAGAGAGGACAACACAACATAGAAATCACCGCAACTCATCAACAATCTAATAAAGCATAATCTATAAGAGAATAAGTGAATACTTACCTGGAATTGTGAAGTAATACTTCATCAATTATGCTTTACCGAGTAAACCTTCGCAACAGGAACCCTAAGACGAGAAATTCTTGGGCTCACCCCCTAGGAGAACCTATAGGTTCACCAACCAATGAAAATTGGTTATTTCATATGCATGTTGTGAATCAAAAGAGAAAAGGGAATCGATTATTATTATTATTCCATAGGTAATGATACATATATATACTGATACAAATCTAGGATTTTAGAACTCTCTAGAACATGGGCTTATGAGTCTAATGAACATCTACCTAATTAGTTCATAACAATCCCTCTTAGATGTTCATTACAAAAATACTCCTAAAGCGCATAAGATGCTGCCTCATTAAAAACCTTACCAGGAAAACCCAATGAAAAAAAACCATAGTTAAGGGAAAAAGAGTGCAGCGCGCATCTATTCCCCCTCATAAAAACATAACTTAAAATATATGAGACAATACAATCTCACATGAACAAACTTCTTCTTAGTCTTGGGCTTGGACCGGTTCATTTCTCTTGGCAGATTTGACACTCCTTACTGAAACTTGAATATCTTGATGACTGTAGGACAAAGTGACTTCAAACCACTTGGAAATCAAAGCTAACATCCATGGCTAACTTCAGGCACTGGTATAACTCTGGTAAGATGGGAATATCGAGCAGTATTTGGGATACCAGTCGAAATTAGGTATTCAGAGACAGCTCATACATGTCCCATGAAAACAGCCATATCTCAAGGTTCTATTATCTGTAATGAGTTGGTTCAAATCGGAGACTAAAATAGACTCAAAGGTCTTTCTCTGGACACCAAGTACATATTTTAATTCTATCTATAAGATCTCTTTTGGTTGGAAAACTTTCGACCTTCGATTCTGTAATACGAATGGAATGTATCTTTGATTCTTTTCAAGTATGATTGATCTTGATCATTATCTCCTGCTTTGCTCAATCTCAAAAATATATTGAAATATTTATAGATCTTCATCACTTAAGTGATAATATTCTTCTTTAGGTATCTATCAATTGTGTGTTCTTTGTTGCCTCGTTAAAACCTTAACATGGAAAAACCCAATGGGACAAAAACCATGATAAGGAAAAAGAGTACAACCACACACATCATCATATTCTCCCCTGGAAGCATCATATTGGGGAGATGTATTCTCATCATACATATCATCTTTTTAAGAATTGATATAATCATTTCCTTAATGAATAAACTCGTTTGATTGTCAAATAATCTCTTAGACCTTTGGACTTCTTGTCCATAATATTATTTTCACACAAAAGTTCATATATTGGTCTATTTGGAATCCATGTCCAAATTTCCTTTAAAGACAATATTTTACACTTTCATATTTTACAAACGAGTTATTCCCCTTTTCTTATGAAATCTAGGACAAAACTTGGATCCACCCCCTGTGGTGAATTCTATAATTCACCCCACTCCTCTCTACCAAATAAATTGCCATGTAGGATTAATTAAAAAATTATTAAAATCAAGAGAAAAAAAGGAAAATAGGTTGAAAAAAAAAGAAATAACGTGAGAAGCCGCCGTTAACAGTTTTGCGAAGAAATGTGATCTGATTTTTTTTCTTCCTCTTCCATCGACATCTTCTTCTTCTTCATCCCCTGCAGAGACTCCCAAGTAATTCTTAGAGTATCTGTAAGTACGAGCTATGTTATCATGTCAATTCCTTAGAAAAAGCATAATTAACTTCAAGTTTAATTATTGTTTGCTATATATGCTGTGATCGATCAATAGCTATAAGCATAGGACAGAGTATCAAACAACAAGGAAGAAGAAGATGGAGAAGAGTAGCAGAGAACAAGTTGCAAAGAAGGAAGAAGAAGAAGAAGAGACTTGAGATGCAAGAAACGTAAGACTGAAGAAGAAGCGTAAATAACAATTATAAAAGTTAGTGTTGTGTTGCTGTGAGAAAAATATCCAATTCTAATAAGAAAATAAAAGCTTATTTCAACCTCTGCAGCATTGGGAAACCTGACTTCATCGAGATCAAAGGAGTCACATTGTGGATGGTGAGTGTGTTTTACTTGTTCTCTTCTATCCCTCCACTCTTGTTACACACAAATCATAACTTATATATGTTGATCGGATGGAAACATAAACAGATCTGCAACGTCAAAGTTGACAATGGAGAACGTACCATTGGACGCGGATGTTAAAGCACTCTGAGAAGCTCTATCTCTGAAGAGCCAAGGAGAGTACGAGGTTGCTTGTGAACACGCCCATTCTTGCTGTGTTCTTCTAGGGAGAACTGAAAAGTTCAAAGTGGATGGAAAGTGGTTCACATGGATCAACTATGAGAAGTTCCATGATATGTTAAAGAGAGTGTGTGTCCTCGTGTAATAATGAGACACTATGAGAAGTTCCATGGTGTTGTATAAATGCTTGTTTTAAGCTACTTGGACCAGTTTATTTTCCAACACTTATATATAGTTCCTACACATATCAATGAATGAATGAATGAATGAATGAGAGTATACATATTGACATAAGTTACAAGAACATGTACATGGATAAAAACAACCCACGTTCTCAAACTATTTTGTCACAATGTTGTACACTTTTCTACTTAGATGGGACTGGTAGATTGTTAAGCAAACAACTACTCTGTATTTGATTAACAAAGTTCAATCGAATCTACACCAAAGACTCCGTCCCGAATGTAAATCCGATCCTCAGATCTCAAGAACAAGCTCTTGAGTCTGCCTTCTTGAGAGAAAGATCTCTACAAGCCTATTACACAAATGATCAATCGATAGTTCGTTACAATCTTCCTCACTAGTATTTATATTCTGTTATCTTCCTTTCTTCGTTATCTGCTTCCACGTCATCAACTCTAACTACCACTTGAGCTTGCTTCCACGTCACTAGCTCTAGCTTCCTTCTCACTCTCCAACTCCGTCTTCTGGTTATTCCTTCTAAAATATGATCTCAATGGCTTATCAATACCCGCCGGGGCGAAACGAAGCTTGTCCTCAAGCTTCAGATGAGGGAACTTTTGAATCAACGATGATGCTCGTTCCCATGAATTTTCATGCCCTGGTAAACCCGACCAGGAGATCAACGCTTCTAAATGCCCTTCCACATCATAACGAGTCTCCAAGATATCCACTGGCTCACAAATTGCATCGTCTTCTTCTGATAGAACTGGAGGCAGAGTAGCAATCACATGAGACTTCCCCAATACTGGTTTCAGCTGAGAAACGTGAAACACATTGTGAATCTTCGATTCTGCAGGTAGCTGCAACCGATACGCTACTGATTCCACACGTTCCAACACTTCGAAAGGACCATAGTAACGCGCTGCTAACTTCTGATACAACCGTTTCGCCACTGATTGTTGTCTGTACGGTCTGAGCTTGAGAAACACCTTATCACCCACTGCAAAAACCAATTCTCTCCGATGTTTATCCGCGTTTGTTTTCATACGATCCTGAGCACGAATCAAATGGAATTTGATCTGGGACAACGCTTCATCTCGATCTTTGAGCATTCTTTCCAGTTCAAAGTTGCTTGTTGATCCCTCTTCAAACTTCAATAATGTGGGAGGATCCCGTCCATAAACTACTTTGAACGGTGTTGTACCCAACGATGTATGAAAACAAGTATTGTACCAAAGCTCGGCCCATGGTAAAAACTTAGACCACGATTTCGGTTGAGTAGAGGCAAAGCAACGCAGATAAGTCTCTAGACAGCGATTGATAACCTCTGTTTGTCCGTCAGACTGAGGATGGAAAGCCGTGCTGTATTTCAACTGAGTACCAGCAAGCTTGAATAACCCCTTCCAGAAAGTACTCAAAAAAATCTTGTCTCTATCGGATACAATGGATTTAGGGTATCCATGTAACCTGACTATCTCCTGTAAGAACAATTGAGCCACATCAAGCGCGGTAAAGGGATGTTTGAGTTTCAGAAAATGAGCAAATTTACTCAAACGGTCTACTACCACCAGAATCACGTTGACTCCTTGAGACAACGGTAACCCCTCAATAAAATCCATTGATAATCCTTCCCAAATCTGATTCGGAACTGGTAATGGTTGCAACAATCCAGCAGGAGAAAGAGTCGAATACTTTTGTCGTTGGCAAACATCACAAGCCGCAACGTATTGCTGAACATCCATAATCATCTTAGACCAATGGAACACTGTCTGAACTCGTCTCAATGTTTTTAATACTCCAGAATGACCCCCAATAACCCCATCATGAAACTCTGCAAGAATTGTTGGTATATAGCTCGACGAACGAGGGATTACCAATCTGTTCTTGTAAAGTACTACTCCATTAACCACCGTGCAACCTTTCTTCAATGGGTTTCCCACCAAAATGGACTTCTTCAGTTCCTGCAATTTCCCATCTTGTTCAATCTCCTTCAAAATGTCTTGCATTTGTAAGTTCGCAGGAACTGTGAGTGCCATTAAACTCACATCAGCACACTCCACCGACGAATGTGAAATTCTAGATAACCCATCGGCAGCTTTGTTTTCTATGCCCGCCTTGTATTTAATCTCAAAGTCATACCCCAACAGCTTCGTTAACCATCTCTGATAGTCCAAAGACACTTCTCTTTGCTCCAACAAGAATTTTAAGCTCTTCTGGTCTGTGTGTACTATGAATCGTCTACCCAACAAGTAGTGTCTCCACTTTTGTATAGCTAGAACAATAGCCATAAGCTCTCTCTCATATATGGGTTTAATTTGTTCACGATCTGACAGGCCTGCACTGAAGTACGCAATCGGACGGTTCTGTTGCATCAACACCGCCCCTAAACCATAACCAGATGCGTCTGCCTCAACTACAAACACTGATGAAAAATCCGGTAATGCCAGTACAGGTGCCTCAGTCATTGCTTTCTTCAACTTATCGAAAGCACTATGCGCCTTATCAGACCATTCAAACGCATCCTTCTTAAGAAGGTCCGTCAGTGGTCTCGCAATAACTCCATAACCCTTGACGTAGTTGCGATAATATCCAGTTAGCCCCAGAAAACCCCTTAAATCTTTAACATTCTTCGGAGTAGGCCATTTCCTCATTGCTTCCGTCTTACTAGGGTCAGTAGCTACCCCCTTCTTGCTGATCATATGACCCAAGTAATCCACTTCACTCTGTCCAAAGGAGCACTTCTTCTTATTTGCAAACAGTTGATGCTGTACAAATATCTTCAAAACCACTTCGAGATGTTGAATATGCTCATCCATCGTTTGACTGTACACCAAAATATCGTCAAAGAAGACCAGAATAAACTTCCTCAGGTATGGTCTGAATAGCTCATTCATCAATGCTTGAAATGTTGCTGGTGCGTTAGAAAGTCCAAACGGCATCACAACAAATTCGTAATGACCATCAGCAGTTCGAAATGCTGTCTTATGAATATCCTTCTCCTGCATTCGGATCTGATGATATCCAGCTCGCAAGTCCAGTTTTGAGAACACACAAGCGCCATGTAGTTCGTCAAGTAACTGATCAATCATTGGAATAGGGAATTTGTCGGCAATGGTGGCTTTGTTTAAAGCTCTGTAATCAATACAAAACCTCCACGAGCCATCCTTTTTCCTGACCAGTAAGACAGGACTTGAATATGGACTACGACTTGGTCTGATTAACCCAGCTTCCAGCATTTGAGACACCAGTTTTTCCATCTCCTCCTTATATGCATGTGGATAACGATAAGGGCGAACACTTATTGGGCCAGTGCCTGCTAATAGATTGATAGCATGCTCTCTGTCTCGCAGAGGCGGCAACTGAGTCGGTTCTGCAAAAACTCTCACGTACCTTCCCAATAATTGTTCTATCGGAATTGGTATCTCTTGCTTTGAGCTGAGCTGGTTGACTTGAATTAATTCAACGTCAAACCCCAAACCGTTTGTAGTCTCTTGCGTCTGAACATGATTCATTGTGGATACTTGATGACGAAGTGATGGATCTCCCACTAAGGTCACACGTTGACCCTTGAAGATGAAAGACATTTCCTGTGTTTCCCAGTCAACTTCGCAACGTCCCAATGTACGCAACCATTGTACTCCCAAAACCATGTCCACCCGTCCCAAGTCTAGTATGATGAAGTCTGCAACATCATTCAATGTTGGTAAAGAAAACGCTACTGCTCTGCAAACACCCGAGCCTTTCACTTTGATATCAGTCCCCAACAAAATATCCCACTTTTGATCAACCACTGAAGTCAAGTGAGCCTTCTCTACTACGGACGGACTCAAGAAATTATGAGTGGCCCCACTGTCTAATAGTACCACCACCTTGACTTTACCAATTGTTCCCCATAGCTTCGTTGTAGTAGGAGATGATAATCCCAAATAAGAGTTCAACGAAATAGCCATCAGTTCAGTAATAACTCCATTTGTATCTTCAAACGTGTCGCAGAACTCACTGTTAATCAGTTCCACTTCACAACCATCAACCACTCCCAGCACTTGTAACTCTATCATGCGACACTCATGAGTCTTGGACCACTTGTCATCACACTTGTAACAAAGTCCTAACCTCCTCTTCTCTGCAATCTCCGCAGGTGTCAACCGACGAGGGCCAGATATCTGTTTCTGTTGTTTCTCCGGAATCTGCTTGTTACCCCCGGTAGTGATAGTCTGTGCCATATTAGATTGAGTTGTTGAGCGGTATGGAGTATGCGATGTCGGTTTTGATTGTGACTTAGCTGCTGCGGCAATCACTTTACAGAAAGCACTGTCCTCCATTTTGATCACTGCTTCGATATGCTGTCTCAATCCTTGTGGTTCCTTCATTTTAATCACCTCCTTCATTTCTTGCTTCAGTCCATTGAAGAACACATGCACCAAATTTCTCTCGTCCACCCCTTTAACCAATCCTCTTAACTCCTCAAACTCATGAATATAATCTGTGATTGATCCCGTCTGAGTGATCGAGAACAGTCGTTTCCCCGGTTCGTCCTCCATACGGTGCGTGAATCTTGAGACCAAACGTTGTTTGAAGTCATTCCAACAGGTAAATGGAACTTCTTCTAACTCGATCAGAAACCAATTCAACACTGCTCCTTCAAGACCGACTGATAGCAGATCAAAACGATCCTGATCTGAGTAGTTTCCCAATCTGAAGAATCTCTCAGCTCTGTTTAACCAAATATGAGGATATGTTCCCTGGAATGTTGGCAACTCAGCTTTTCGCAACAAGCTAGATCTATTTTCCAGAGAGTTCTCTATTCCCCGATAACCTAGTGGTTGTTCATCCCGGTTTATAGGAATCGATGCTCGTACCTGAGGATCGACATTCGCCGATGATGCGATCGATTTCCCTTGAGCTTTGTCGCCGGTGAGAAACGCTTCCATCCTCGATAACATGTTCTGCACCGAATCTAACCGCGACGTCATCTCCGTGTTCGATTTGGTGAGTAGCGACCAGCCTCCGTGAATCGCTTCTACCTGATTCTTCAATTCTCCGATTTGCGAGTAGATTGATTCAATCTCCCCTTCGAGATTCTCCATCGTCGAAATCGCCAAGATCCGATCGCGTCGCCGCACCAATTTGTTAAGCAAACAACTACTCTGTATTTGATTAACAAAGTTCAATCGAATCTACACCAAAGACTCCGTCCCGAATGTAAATCCGATCCTCAGATCTCAAGAACAAGCTCTTGAGTCTGCCTTCTTGAGAGAAAGATCTCTACAAGCCTATTACACAAATGATCAATCGATAGTTCGTTACAATCTTCCTCACTAGTATTTATATTCTGTTATCTTCCTTTCTTCGTTATCTGCTTCCACGTCATCAACTCTAACTACCACTTGAGCTTGCTTCCACGTCACTAGCTCTAGCTTCCTTCTCACTCTCCAACTCCGTCTTCTGGTTATTCCTTCTAAAATATGATCTCAATGGCTTATCATAGATCTAGTCAACAGCGTGTTAGAAAACTTGACAAATAATGATCCCTTCTAATTTTAAAGTTCCTGCTTTGGGTTTGTGTGTGAATATGGCCTTGATTTTTGAAGATAATAATAAGTGTAAAAATAAAAACTTGCTAGAAACACCAAAAGTACGAACAAAAACAAAACATAATTAAGGTCTCCTTTCACATTTAAAATAACAGAGTTTCACGATGATCCACCATAATTCTTGTCAAATCCCTACAAAATATGAGACATACAAAAAAAAAGACAGATAATTCAAATATAAGTAGTATATAGAATGGAGTATTAACCTGAAGCAATTGTGAAAAAGAAGGCTCATTGTCTAAGGTCAGACCAGTGGCAGCAACAGATAATTGGGTATCAGAAGAAAGAATCGAGTCCTAAAATATATAGATTGATTAAGTCCCAAAATTCGATGGAGATTGAACAAACAAAAAAAAAACTATTTATCAAATACCTGAAATGACAACTTTTTTTTGATGTAGCATTATTGGTTGATTTTGATATACCACGCTTTTTCGTTTCAAGCACACTCATATATTGGCCATGGCGTCCCACTTTTTGGTTCTTCGGTCATCCATTTTGATATACCACGCTTTTTCGTTTCAAGCACACTCATATATCGGCCATGGCGTCCCACTTTTTGGTTCTTCGGTCGTCCAGGAGGATTTTTTCTTTTTATTCCACGTGCATTTAGAACTTCTTCTTCTTCTTCTTCTTCCACAAGCTCAAAATCTGAAGTATGGAGCATCCATTTATTAGCTTTCAAAAGTTCCTTTTTCTTTTCCACCAATTTTCCAAGCAACTGAGAGACAGCTTCATCGGCACACAACGTCAGTTCTATATGTTCAGCAGCAACAGATGCAATCTCACGGAAAGTATGACATAAATGACTATATCGCTTTCCGATCGATTGCTGAACTTTATCATTAGGTGTGGCTGAATGATAAAAAGATATGGTTCATGTTTTAGCCTCTTTACTCCATCGATTCAGAATGTAGGTAGCCGGAATTTTTCTAACATCCTTCTTGGCCAACACTTTTAACGCATGACGGCATAAGATTCCAGCAAAAGAAAACTTCATACAACTACAATGTATTGTTTCGTTTGCAGCAACATAGTTAACCAAATGATTCCTCCCAACACCACGAAAAGATACATTGTATTCAGCACTTACCACCTCAGACTTATTGACCCTTTTGGCAACATAATCACATATAGCTGTGTATTCCTTCTGGAACAAGGTAAAGACTTCTGGTGTATACACGTCCACTGCATGTTGCAACATTTCTACAGGAGCTGATAACATCGGCGAGGTATGCATCATGCCGAAGTCAGCAGTTAATTCTTTAAATCGCCGATCATCCAACACTCTCTCATAGTGTTCAAAGAAGCGCAACAAGTATAACCGCGCTTCAAGTATTTCTCAAAATGTTATTCATACTTTCACTACGCTGTGTGCTCATCATATCGGCTGTGAAAGTTTGACGACCATATACACTTGCCCATTTTTCTCTCAGCTCAAACAAATCCTTCAACCATTTATTCTCTGTCAATCCATGCTTCTCGAGCATTTCACTCCATGCCGACAACCACTCTTCTTCATTCTCATGGTCATATACACATTTTCCAAAGTCTGTGGCAAACTGGTCTGGTCCATGAAACACACGACTCAACCTCTTTGCAGCATTTTGGTAAATATGCCAAACACATAACCTATGCTTTGTTTCAGGGAACACTTTTCCTATTGCATTTGCCATTGCTGCACATTGGTCTGTAAGAATTGTTTGCGGTTGTTTTCCAGACATTGCTCCAAGAAAAGTCTGAAAAAGCCACTCAAAAGACTCTGTGGTTTCATCATATAAGAGAGCAGCACCAAATACGATAGTTTGCTTATGATGATTGACGCCGACAAACGGAGCAAAGGGTCTGTCATATTCGTTGGTCTTGTAAGTTGTATCAAAGCAAAAAACATCTCCAAAAAGATTGTAATCACTAATTGACCGATCATCTTTCCAGAAGATATTACTGATCATATCGTCCTCATCAAGTTGCATTGAGTAAAAAAAAGATGCATTATCCTCTTTCTTTTTCTGAAAGTACTCCAAAATGGCTCCATCATCTCCCTTTTCCATTGTGCCATTCACTTACGGTATATGTAGTTTTTCAGGTCTTATCCATAAAACCCAGATTTGCTCGCCCCCCAACTTCTCTGCTCATCATTTCAATGGTTGCTCTTGCTGAAATTCCTGACATATCAGCATCATCAGCATGTTGTTTTGAGAGATAGAGATTGCTCGGTTACTCTTCAACAAATGTTTCATAGGTGTCCTCACTAAATCATGGTTATGATTCGGCTCAAAAGTCACAATCTTATATCTTCCGTTACTCTGAAGATAGCAAGATATGCGAGCTTGACAACCACACCTTGTGATTGGTCGTGAAAATGATTTCTTGGCCTTAGATTCTTGTCTAAATCCCTCTTTTGAGCATACATAAACCATCCTTACTAGCTTCTGGTTTTTTCTCGAAGTCCGTTGTCTCTTTACGTCGAAACCATGATTTCCTCCATACTTTCTATAAGCTTATATGCAGACTCATCAGAACTAAACTCCATTCCGATACATAGTTCAGATTTTTTCTGATTTTCATTACTCACCTCTAAAGCATCAACATCTTCAGTCTGAAGATAATCTTCGTTGTTGCATATGTCCTCTTCTTCATCGAAATCACTGACCGAAGCATCATCATCGCTAACTAAAGCATCATCATCATTGAGTGTAACATCTTTTTCCTCGGCTAAAAACTCATCTGACTTCTGATTTAACAAACTGGTTTCACCTGAAACTTGCAAACTAGATTCATCCTGACTAGCTGGAACAGTTTCTTGACCACTTAAATGAATACTCTCCATAGCAACTACATAGAAAAATACAAACACCAATTAAATATTATCGTAGGTATCACATAGAACAATTAGCGGTAAAATAAAAAGGCTCATACATCACGACTTGACCTTATTTTTGCCTAAGATTGTTTCTAATTTACATACCGTAAAGAAAATACCCAAGCTTACTTGTCTAGTTCTGTCCTCTTATACATGTCAAGAAAATCATCAAAATTTGAAAATTAACAAATGAGATAAATGAACAGATGACATAGAAGCATGTGGGAGGTGATGAAAAATAATTTAAGATTGTCTCCCATGACAAACTAAGCAATAGATGTCCCACTAATAACTTTGATTCGTTAATGGAGCCCCATTAAAACACACCTAATATGATAATATGGATGACTTCAGCGAAACTCTTTTGATTTCCATAGTTATTACTTATTGTTAGAGCAATTGTGATTTCAATGGTGTGTCAATAATCACTCGTAGGCTATTTATTTTGTCACCATCATAATAAAGCAACAAAACCATAGCATGACGTAATTGATTCAATCTCCTTTTAACTATTTTCATACGTAGACGTGATAATCAGAAAATCTAAAAAACAAAAATCAAATATGATCATAAGTTCACCATGATTAGAGAAAATCTAACAACCCTAAGCTTATAGTTATATGATCGATCACAGCATATATAACAAACAATAATTAAACTTGAAGTTAATTATGTTTTTCTAAGGAATTGACATGATAACGTAGCTCGTACTTACAGATACTCTAAGAATTACTTGGGAGTCTCTGCAGGGTATGAAGAAGAAGAAGATGCCGATGGAAGAGGAAGAAAAAAAAATCAGATCACGTTTCTTCGCAAACTGTTAAAGGCGGTCTCACGTTATTTCTTTTTTTCAACCTATTTTCCTTTTTTCTCTTGATTTTAATACTTTTTAAATTAATCCTACATGACAATTTAATTGGTAGAGAGTAGTGGGGTGAATTATAGAATTCACCACAGGGGGTGCATCCAAGTTTTGTCCTAAAATCTACTAGTATGACCATTCTTCTTGTCATAAAAAATCACATATTTCAGTATTGAAAGAGATTAGTAAAATTTCCAATATTCTGATACTTCATGACCAAGAATTGCTTCCTTTATAGGCTCAATGTACTCGCGGTAATGTTCTCGAGAACTATCACTTACTGCTTCTAGCAGCCGGAATCCTTATGGGGTTTAGTGCTTATTACAATTTATATCCTTTTGGATCATTGACATAATGTCATTTTCAGTGGCTTTCAATTCTTGCCAAACTAAAGAAACTTGAAAGTTGATGCTTCCACCACATGATGTGTTTCTTATAAAAATTTCAGGTCTTTGTGAGAACTCTTGTGCAACTACTCTTTTACATCTCACAACTTTCCATCATCTCTTTCATTCTTTCACATAAAGACCCATTTATGTGCCACTGGTTTACACCTTCCGGTGTATGGACTACTTGTCCAAATACTCTCTTTTCAAGAGATTTAATTCCACATCTATTGCTTATTTCCATTTTGGCCAATCATTTCTTTGTGTACACTTTTCAATAGATGGTTTATGATCCTCATTATCATCAACTGCTACATTGCATGCATAAGTATTAACGACGTCGATTTGATATCGGTTCCTTATTGTTCCAGACATGACATAGCTATTTGAGATTTCTTTATTCTCAGGTACCTGCATTTCTTTAATGTCATGTTTTCTATCTCTTCTTTAGATCTTTTAATATTCATTCCTCGATTCTGCCATTCTCATTTATGCTCCTTCTCTTTTCCAAGGATTATTGTATTTAGAACCGATAGGTCTATCACGCTTCAGACACTCTTTAGACTCATTAGCAGTTTAATATTGTCCTTCTAAGACATCTATTTTAACTGGAGCATTTACAGCTGGTACTTGTGACTTAATCACTTTCTTAGGGCCAGTAAATGAGTCTGGAAACTCATATACTAATCTTTGTAATAGAATTATCTCTATACATTCATTTTGGACTTATAATCACGCGCTTTAGTCCGAGGATCAATGATAATTCATTTCAACTCATTTATTTTCCAGTGTTTCTTTTCTCCCCCTAATGTTGGATAGACTAAATTTAAGTCTTTAAATAAATCTCATAAAATCTTCTAGATTTTATCATCAATGGAGATTCATATCCAACATATATTCATAATCTCCAGGCCTAATAACCTCCTTTGAGGTCCCATCTTTTAGTAGAGTGGTGGAGCATCTATAATATATACCACTTATCCAAATTTAATCGATGGAGATCTTTGGTTCCTGACCACAAACCAATTTGATTTGGAGAGTTTTTAATTACTCTTTTGGCATTATGTGAATCAATGCTGCTACATAATATATATCATCAAAGGCTTACTAATTCACTAGTATTATCGATTAGTCTCGCAAACATCAAGTTGTGGATCTATGACAAGGTTACATGCGACCTTATTGTCAATGTATTAATTATAAATATATGGTGGATGATCATCAGTCCACATGTGGGTGATCAAGCCCACAAATATCTCCTTGTATAAATATATTTCAAATCTATTTGACTGGTGAAACCGTATTCTTATATTGCATTGTAAGCAAGCAGCATATAGCAGATCATTCGTAAGAATTTTCTGGTTCTTCAACGAATGTCCATATGATTTATATATTTCGTGTCATTACTAAACCGGGATGGCATAACCGGTTTGCCAAACATTACACTTTCAGTAAACTTCTGGTTTACTATTATATTTATCTTCATTTTCTAATCATTGTGTAGTACAATCAATAGTCCCTTGGGAATACTCTTATTGAAAGTATGCAACATTTTCTTTTACTTACTGTCTCAACATTATTAGATTCCAAATCCTTTGGTTATTTTGTAAATGACTAATTAAGTATATTTCCAGTGTGAACATACTTCTGGATGTTCCACTTACTAGGGATGTGAGATTCTCTAATTCTCCCCCTCGAGATGATAACACTGCATTTTGTCAATCTCGAATTGAATCTCAACTAAAAATTAACAACATGCCCAACTTAAAGGTCATGTTTTACATCTTAGATCCTTTTCATCTTTGAGACTTGGGAAAGTATAACTATTGTTCCCATAGGCATACATGTATCTGCTCTTCCAGAGCTTCAAATAATGTAGATACTACAAGACATTAGACTCACAATAATTTTCTTTCATTTAGATGATTGAATCATATGTCTTATTTATTACCATCTTTATTTTCTCAACTTCAAGTGAGAATATGAGTTCTAAGAAGAAACTCTTTGTCTTGTGACCTTAAAACCCAAAAGATAGTATAATATAATAATAAATAATTTTAAATTACATAGAGATATATATTATTATAAGTATCTTAATATATTAAAAATATATATAATACTTATATAGAAATTATTTCATTCACTAACTTTTTACTATCATGCCAATAATCATATCTATGTCAACTAATTTTCAATTAAGCATTCAAATAAAAATCAGATAAATGCTCAGATTAATTTATTTAATCAAACTTTTAGTTAACTATAAATTGATGTTAAGCATAAAAATAAAATATTATTTATTTCTGTAAATAAAAGTGAAGTGGCGTTAGAGAAATCTCTTCTGTTGTATAGACTACTCTCCGAATTGTATGTTCCACATATCTAACCTTTTAACAATAACTAGACCTTGACCCGCCCGACCGGGCGGGTATTTATTTTATTTTTTATTTTTTTGCTTATACCAATGATGCATTTGTAATAGTTAGTTTTATTACATTGAGTTTTTTTGCATTTTTATTAACAATCAAATGTGTCACGAATATTTAGTATTATATAAAGAATACGGAAAATAAAAAGATAGATAATGATACATTATATATGAAATATATTATATTATTCAATTTCGATAATTTCAAATATGTCGAAATAAATAATATGAAATATATTATTCAATTTCGATAATTTCAAATATGTCGAAATAAATAACTATGAGTTAGTAAGATACATGAAATAGATAAATAAAGTATAGATTTTGTAACATCGATTCATTTATTCAGATTTTATGGATATATAATATATTAAAATGTTGATTTAAGATTTGTAAAGAATTAATAAAAGTGAATTATATAACAAATAGTTATTTTAGGAAATTATTAAATCGTCATATTAATGCTAAAATTATTTTAGGAAATATTAGGAAACTATTTTAATAATAAAGATAAAATTGAAATTGATTTAATTAGAGAAGTGAAGTTAAATTTTATTTTAAGACAACACATTAATGAAACTGAAAAAGACAAGCGTTAAAATAGGAAATTTAATTAATAGTCTTAGTGGCATGCCATTGTAAATAAGTTGAAAAACTAAGGGATATTTTTAAAGTGTACTTTTGAATTAATAAAATAGATGAATAAAAGATTTCGCTCATAGACCATAGGCCATGGATATCACGTAAGTAATCATAGTATGGTATATTCATATAATGTGTAAATCATATTAAGTAAATCAGATCGCTAATACTACTCACGTATTATGCAAGCAATGAATATGAATATTATTTTCAAATTTTGTAAAGCTACGATTTTAAAACCATACAATCAAACCAATGCAAAACCAAACAATCAAACCAATGCAAAACCAAACAATCAAACCAATCGAAGATTAAACTGGCAATGTGTTTTCTAATCAATTCTCAAATAGAATAAGATGATGTGTAAATTAATCAACTAATTACCATTAATTTACCCAAAAAAATATTGAGCATGAAAGATAAATAGTACTTATCTCAACTGAGGAAGTAGTAAGATGGAGATCAGAAATCTGTTATGGAGATAGTTAGAATTTAATGCGAAATCTTGCCTTTAAACTTAACCCTGAAAATATTAAAATTTGCTCATGGAAACATGGCTAATACTGAATATTAGACATTTGACTCTGAATCCAAATATTGAATCTCAATAATTAATATAATTAAAATAAAACTATTGTTTCCAACATTTTTAATTATTAAATACAACTAAAACATAGTCGACATAGCACAAAATAACGTTTTAGTAACCAACAAACAAAATATTTTTGTATGTTTGTTTAGAAACATCTATACGTAAGGATTTAACTCCAAAATTATATGTACGCTGCCACTGAGATAATTCTAACTAGGTGACCCACCCGCACCCTGTACGGGTATAAAAGTATAGTATAATTCTGAGACAGGAGTATCGATTGAGTTCAAATGTGGAAGTTAGTGGAACAAGTGAGAGTTTCAATGCTGAGACAAGATTTGCGCAAATCTCTAGGATGCAGTAGGGGTAGACAATTTGTTACTTTTTCGGTTTGGTTTGTTTAGTTAGGTTTTAATATATTTTTTTCAATGGAAGTAAACCTTATTTAGTCTGGTTCGGTGTGGTTTATGTCCAGTTCAATTTATATTCGGTTCGGTTTATTTTGGATCGGTTTAAGTAGGCTCTTTGTCGCTTAATTTTTTAAAAAGAAAAATTATGTTTCAAAACGTATACACATAAAGTATGTGAATTAAATTCAATATTAAACTGAAACAAAAACTAAAAAAGTCACAAAAAGTATATAAGAATAAAACAAATGAAAGTTAACTAAAGTAATAAAAATTAACATCATTAGTATGTTTTTAATAAAGTTAACTATTAAAAAAACAAATGTAAGAAAAATATACAGGAGACAATGACATATTAAAAATGTGATAAAATCTCATAGATATCACAATCTCATAGAAACCTGCAAAGAAAAGTGACATCACAATCTCAATTACTTGCACAAATTTATATGATAAATTTGTGCAAGTAATTGATAGCAAAATAAGGTAACTCAAATTATTTGCACCATTAATATATAAATCACAATCTCATAGATATCACAATCTCATCATCATATTTCCGAATTAACTAATTAGGAAAATAAAGAACATACACATTTAATGCAATATCACATGTATATAGTTACCAATAAATGACATCATAAAAGAACAAGAAATTTACTAAATAGACATATATTTTCACGAAAATTAACTTTTAAATTTGTCAATTAAATGTATATTTAAAAAAATACTTCCTAAAAAGATTATTTCGTTTAGAATTATATATAATAAAAATTCAGAATATTTCAAATTTAAAGAATAATTACGAATTAATAATCATATTTTATCATTAAGTCTTATGGTTCCTGAAATATTTGTTATAGAAATTCTTGTAAAGATAATTCTTATATAAAGTCTTATGGTTCTTGTAATATTTGTTTCCTTTTAATAAGCATGAAACAATTAAAGAAAGATATTAAAAATTGGCTGTCATAAATTTGCCATAATTAACATACCATTTAAGACAAGTAATTGATGGCAAAATAAGGTAATCATCATATCAACTTGCGCAAGTAATTGATAATGAAATAAGGCAAGTTATTAATAAACGAATTAACCAATTAAAAACCTTTACCAACAAGGTATATCTTTCCTAATACCATAATATGAGTATAGAATTAAAGAATAATAAATAGTTTTGATTTTGATATATTGTAAATCTATAGAAATATATTATAATTATGTTTGATTAATAAATATTACTATAGATATTTAATTTTAATTAAAAAGATCATATAAATATGTAACAAATATGATTTTATAATTTTATAATAAATACTTACACATATCATATCATACAAAAATGTTACACATATCACATTCTAACTATGAATTATATACAAAATTTATTATGTGATAAATTGTATAAAGTTATATTATAGTTGACATAGAACTATATAGTTTATGATGACAAAAAAAAGATGAGAAAAAGAACTATATAGTTTACATATATGAATTTATAGGATATACATTTTATAATATGATAAATTGTATAAAATCATATTTGAGTACAAAGTTGATAATATATATAAAAAGTATATAGTATAATGGTAGACTTTACTAAAATATTTAGCTTTCACAATAAGCTATGTAACAGAATGTTCTCAAATTAATTTAAAAAATTTATCTACCTATAAGTTAGGATTATTTATGGAATATTTTAGTAAATATTTTAGTAAAGTCTACCATTATACTATATGTATAATGGAGATTGGGTATAAATATTTTAGTAAATATTTTAGTAAAGTCTACCCACTTATATAAGCATATAGTATAATGGTAGACTTTACTAAAATATTTAGCTTTCACAATAAGCTATGTAACAGAATGTTCTCAAATTAATTTTAAAAATTTATCTACCTATAAGTTAGGATTATTTATGGAATATATTGTTACTAAAATTACATTTTAAAAATAAATAGAGAATATCTCGGGAGTAGTTTACACTAATGATTTAATTAACCTTGTCCTTAAAATTTAAATATTAAAGCATCATATTAGGAAATAAGATATTACGTCCGTAGAGAAAATACCATTCTAAGCACACATCTTTTGCAGGATCAGAATGGTGAACTCTTAGAAGTCTGAAATATGAACACTTCCCTCAAATCATCTATGAAAAAATATAAAACAAAATCACAATCAGCAAACCAAAAATATATATGTGTATATATAAGCTTATAATTCTAAACAATAATATAAATCTACTAATAAAAAAAAAAGTATTCGCAGCACAAAAAGATGCTATTGAAATGATATAGATGAGATATGTTATCAAATTGAGAAAATTATTTTTACCAGATTGAGGAACAAAGATGTTATTGAAATGATATATCAAAGAGGTGTACAATCAAATCATATATAGCTTCAGTGGAGAAATCGTCATAATAGTGTATCTGCATATAAACCAAAATAAAAATCAGCTCTCATGAAATATAAAAGCATAATGTTCTAAAATAAGAAGAAAAAAAAAGTTCAGAACATTATTAACATAAAAAGTTTAGAATACAAAGTTCAATGATTTCGTTTCTTCTACTGTGAATGTCTTATTTATAGTAAATTGGTGGACGTTTTTCAATGATTTAGGTTGCATGATAAGCTAAGAAGTAGAATATTCTCTAATAAATTCTCAATAAATCTTATATTTATAAGGTAATAGATTAAATAAAGTAAGAACTTCCACAAGTAATGTATATTTAAAATAAGGTAAGTCAACAAATTTGATAGATTTTAAAATTAATTCAAATACATTAAAGAAAGTAACAACTTGGCAAATTATGTATAATTACCTTATATAGTATCTCATGCATAATATCTTGCTACATTTATTTCAAAATTATTTGCAGTAAATATTAATTGCAATAAATTAAAGAAAGTAAGAATTTGCACAAGTAAAGTATTTTTAAAATAAGGTAAGTCATTAAAAACGAATTAAAATTTTTGATATATTTATAAATTAATTCAAATAGATTAAAGAAAGTAACAACTTGCGCAAGTTATGTATAATTAAAATAAGGTAAGTCATTAAAAACGAATTAACAAATTTGATATATTTAAAAATTACATATTGAATGTTGTTTCTATATAATTTTTTTAGAAATCACATATTATAATAAGGTAAGATTTTAGCAATGAATGTATTTAAATAATTTTAAATTGAATGCGAATTTTTGGTGGGTTAATATTTAATAAACAAATATAATTTATTAATCCTTCAATTCTTAAATAGCCTTTATATTTATATTTTAGAAAAATATATTTTCTGTTTGCGACCTGCGATAATGTATTTAAATATTTAAATATATAGTATTTAGTGAATTTTTTAACACATTTTAGTATAAAATGTATGTGTATGTTTTTCTAACAATAATTATATAAAGGATAAGAAATTTTATATTAATTTTTAACATATTTTAGTATAAAATGTATGTGTGTGTTTTTCTTACCAGGATAAGAAATCACATACAATTTAAGTTTATGAAAATATATTATCGTTTGTTGAAAAACATAATTATATTTTATATATACAAATATAATTTATTCGTATATATATATATATATATATGTAGTAATGTATGTGAATAGTTTATATAAGTGGTTGATAGTGTTTGGAAGCCTAAAATTAGTGGTTCTAGGTTAACTCTATCATTGAGAGTGTTTGGAAGTCTAAATTAAGTGGTTTTAGGTTAACAATTCTCTGCCGATTTAAAAATAAATCAAAAAGAAATTAGCAAAAATCAACCAATAGAATTAAGAGAATTAATCTGAGAGTGTCCTCTATGAGTGCCACATAAGCAGAAATCACTAAAGTGACTTCTCTTTTAATATATAGGAGGATTTCAAAACTAAAATAATAATTAGCATGCATTTGCTAAATAAACAGTCTGCGGATTTCAAATAGGGTCTCTTATAATATATTGTATTTGTAGTATATTATTAAATACATGCATATAATTTTAAGTTACGAGTCATGCATCCCTACATTTTAACCACACCAATCAGAACAGCAACCTGGCGGAATCATGATGATCTAATTACAGTGAAACCTCTATAAATTAATAATGTTGGGATTACACCAAAATTATAATTTTTTATTAATTTATAGAGATTACTAATTTATCGATATATTAATTGAACCAAAAACTCAATTTAGGACTATAAAATTTTATTATTTTATAGAGATTTTTAGTGTATACTAATTTATAGAGTATTAATTTAAAGAGGTTATATTATACATGAAAGCAATTAAAGAAATCCAATTTCAATAACAAATTTGTGTCAGTCTTTGCAAGAGAATTAATGAGAAAATAATAGACTATAAATAAACAAACCTTTTTTTTAATTAAAATTTACTATTATTTATCGATCCAAAAAATTTCGGGATCACGGCGTCAATTACAAACTTGATTCGACTAAAATTTTCTAATTCAAACATAGCTAAATTAGTTTTGCTCGCCCACAAAGCCGACGCGTTCTGCTAGCAAGCTCCAAAATCCTTAGAAATCAATTCCCGTTCTCAGCCGTTGATGTTAACCACTTGAATGTGGGGTTTACCTCGTTTCCTCGGTTGCCGGCCTTCTCGTGACATTGCCAGAGTAGCTGGGTTTTGATAATATCTTCAAGTTTGCAATCTAAGCTGTCGATGAAGCGCTCGACGACACTAACGGATAAGAGAGAAGATAGCAAACCTTGCAGGATCTACCAGAACCACTCAAACCGCCAATAATCAAGGATATGGACCGCCAAAGCCAAGGGACCACTCAGCTCAGAACTAACGGGCATAACCTCGGACAAAGTGGGTTGCAAAGGAGACGTAACCTAGTTACAAACACTTCGAATCCTGCAAAAGAAGAAGGGGATTAGTCTGCCAAGGAAACCAAATAGCCTTCTTGGCCCTGGGAAAACCCATCACCACCCAGGCCTCCTCGCAATTCACCACCCGACTGACAAATCAAGGAAGCTAAACCGCGACCTGGTCCGAACTAGAGAACCTAATTTGATCATCTTTGCGCTGCACAACTACTTCACGCTGGAGACACGGGAAGGAGGAAAAACAGAGGACCGAAGAGGTCAAAACCACTCGCGAGAAGGTTTTGCAGTTTAAACAAGAACGAGAGACGAGACACACAAGGAGAGAGCAGCTTCACAAGACAGCAAGATACCCTGCCATAGACGACAGATCCTAACAATCTCATAACCTGCAGACGCCAAGCCTCAGAGCTACAACCGCCACACGACAAGCGTAACCCTAAGCACGAACCGATGGAAAAAACCACCGTCACTCTTGAGCAGAAGACAGACCCGCCACCGACACGAGACACCAAGCGTCGACGAGAGAGAGAGAGCTTCACACACCACTCCTCAACGAAGAAGGAACATCTTCGAATATAATAACAGATCCAAGACCAGGAAGAGAGATGTAACGAAACACGCGCCTCCATTGTGAAAGGAACCAAGCAGATCTACAAATTAAAACGAAGACCCGTCATAGCCTTTACCCTAAAAGCCGACTATGTTTGCCTCCACAGCTCTCCGTCTCGCTGAAACTCCAGAATAACGGCCAACCACCGCGGCTCTAGGCCTCCCCGGAGCAGATCTAGAGAACTCCACGGCAGACACCCTTCCACAGCACCACGCAAGAAGACGACAAGGAAAGGGAAGGCGAAACACAGCAAATAAGAAAGAGAGAGAAGAGATGAGAACGCCTCCGACGACCACGCGCTCAAGGCGGTCGCCGGAGCTGAAACACGCCGGAAAAGAAGAAGGAGACTGTAAGAGAGAAGAGGGAGGTTTCGAGAGAGAGAGAGCTTATAAATAAACAAACCTTCTCAAGCCTGTCAAGTATAATTAAATGACTGAATGACAAATTTATGATTATTTATTAATAATTCTCATACGAAACGACTATTCTTAATCTTGTCATCGATAATGGCAGTAGCAGAGTTTTACCAGAGAAACTAAACCAATTATATAAACATATACATGCTATTGATTTATCGCCAAAAAGAAACTTAGTTTTAGCCGATCAATTTTGTAAATACTTACGCCAAGTAGATATGCTAATATACTAATTAATGATTCATAAACGATTGAAATCTAACACAGCTATCATATCTATTAGTCTAATTTTAAATAAGAAATAATATTTGATATGCATTTGGAGATGGCATTAGACAAATATAGATGACATCAGCTAAAGGATTCCAGTGAATAAAGGTATAGCATGATCATATATATTTATAACGACGACAATAATTTATTCTTCGATGAATATGTAAGTCAATTAAATTCTCAGATCTAACTATAATGGAAGTAAATAAAACTTATCTCGATTAGTATGTGTGGAGAAGAAATCAGCTAAAATCCCCTCATCAATATATTGTACGAGATAAACTTTGCACTCCGTTGGAATGGATTAGTGAAGGTGCCGCCGTATTTGTCGAACACATTAGAGATCTCGATCAAAAATCCAATTGGTAATTAACTAGAGAAGAGATTTTCATCTCGATCTTGATGAAGCCTCCGTATGTAAGGTCATATTGATTAGGGTTTTTGTTCTAGTGGGTAGGGTTTCGGATTTTGTTCAGTGTCTAGAGTTTCGTGCTGATAATGTGTTGTGAATCAAAAGAGAAAAAGAATCGGTTGTTATTATTATTTCATAGGTCATGATACATATATATATACTGATACAAATCTAGTGTTGTAGAACTTTCTAGAACTTGGGCTTATGACCTTAATGAACATCCACCTAATTAGTTCATAACAATGCAGATTTTTTCAAAAAAGTAAATAGAATATTTAACATTTGTTTTTAAACATAAAGATAAAAAATAATAAAAAATAGTAATAGTTGTCGGAAAAAAAATTAACATTATTAAAGATCTTAATACTAAACTCTAAATTCTTGGGTAAACCCTAAACTCTAAACCCTAAACCTTGGGTAAACCCTAAACCCTTGGGTAAACTCTAAAACCTTGGAATATTTTTTTACCCAAAGGTTTAGGGTTTACCTAAGAATTTAGGGTTTAGTATTTATGTTTTACGGTTTAGAGTTTAGTATAAACAGTTTTAATAATATTTAAAAAATTATTTTTTCCAGCTATTACTATTTTAATTATTTTTTATCCTATAATTTTATAAAACAAGTTCTAAATATTTTATTTCTTTTTTAAAAAAAATCTGCATATAAAATAATCAATTCTCATTGGTTGGTGAACCTAACGAGTGAATCCAATAATTTCTCCCCTAAGCCCCTTTCAGTTTTTTTTTTCTTTAATGTAGATAATGAATGTGTTAATTATTATTTCTATGTGTATTTACGAGATTAAAAGGCCATTTTTTACAAATGTATTATTAACAAAAGATAAGCTTTTTATCCTAGATGTTGGCCTTTTTAATTTACTTAAAAGACAAAAAACGTAATGAGAGTACGGGCTTTTAATATTAATTTGTAACCTAAGTGATAAACGTTGGTTTTATACAATTTCGGTTGCCCAAAAAAAAATACAATCTCCGTCAACCAACAATTTTTTTGGTAAAGTGAAATCCATGCAATTTATAGTCAATTTTCATATTTTATACAATCAATAAGTTACAAATGATAGCAATAAAAACTATACATTAACTTGATTATTATGCATTAATCTCATCTCGTGCAAGGCACAGGTTTTAATCTAATATTTATTTATATTTATATACGGAAAATTTCCAAAATACTACATTTTCCTAATATCATTTTTCATGTTTAACTTAACCATTTTTACTCTTTTTTAAAAAAAGGGAAAAACACTTATAACTTAGAATTAACTAATCTAGATTTAGGATTTATAGTTGAGAGATGGGGTAGGAATTTTGGAATATGAAGTTTATGATTCTAATAAATATATAAATAAATACTTTAAAATTTGTTTAAATTTTTTCAAAAATAGTTTCAAAAAGAATTTTTGAATTTGAAAAAAGATATTCAAAATTATTTTATAAAAAGTTAGAATTTGAAAAAATCTAATTTGAAAACAGAAAAAAATATTTTTAATATTTTTATTATTTATTTAAATAATTATATATTATATATATAAAGCAATGATATAAGAATCTTTTTCCTTAAGGAAAAGTATTTTTAATAAAAAATGTATTTTTGAAAATATATCTTTAGGAAAAGTAAACATGAATAATGGTACCAACAATGTGGTAAACATGAAAATTCTCTTTTATATATCTATAGAATAAGTGTATAGTTGTCATGAACCTCTTTAGTGTTTTACTATTAATTTGGTTTGCCAAAGTGTTTTCTTTGACGACCTTATGGAATACATAAAGAAGACGTGGTTGATTCTTGTGTTGGAGAGGAATTTGGCATTCCTCCTCAAGGCCCATCGAACAACGGTGCCAGGCCCGACAACATCAACAATTCAGTCATATTTGACCTGCAGGCGGATCGATCGGTTGAAACGAGCAATCGATCGGCTTAACTCGTCAGTCGACCGAGCCATTTAAATCAAGCGCCGACTCAACAAAGAGCTCATTCGGCTCGAAAGCCCATTTAACATAGAATTGGGCCAAGTTCCTAGGGCGAACGAGCTCTAGGGCGAACAAAGGTGAAACGAGCCAAGGCTATAAAAGGAGCGCGGATGGGAAAGAGAAAGGGATCCGAAAATTGAGATAATAAGACTGACGGCCAGATCTAGGGTTTAGCAACCGATCGAGTCTCTTACTGTCTTCGTCGGTGCTTAACAAGCTCCGACGCTCGCTTTCTTTTCCGAAATCTCTTTGTAATAACCTTCGTTTCATACACTGCTAATAAAACGTCTTTGTAAGACCCACTAAACCGAGTTTATTTTACTATCATTCGATCAACCAAACTCGTATTCAACATTTGGCACCCACCGTGGGGCCTTACAGAGTAACGTTGACAACGTCAGTATGATTCCCGACGACACACCTGCTGACGGCGGCCGACCGTCAACTTCTGCTACGCCGGCCTCCGATGCGCAGGCTGCTTCGGTCCTGTCCGTTCCTGAGATGCTGCAAGCCATCATGGCATGCTTCATTCAACAAGAAGAAACCAACATGGCCACGAACGAACGTCTGGCCGCCCTCGCCGCTGCTCTCGGAACCCTAGACGGCGAGCACGACAGAACTGAAACCGCAAGAAGAAGACTGTTCGCCACTACTGGAGGCGACGCGAACCAGCCAACAAACGAAGCATAGGCGACCGATGGCTCGACCTCTTCAACCAGTCGCCAGATCGCAGATCTGCAACTTTCCCTGCGAGATATCCATTCGAAGATCCACCACGTTAAGACCTCCGCTCCGGAGATCGAGCGTGTTATCGCTTCCACGCAACGGAACCCTTTTGCCAAGAAAATAACGAAAGTCAAGATTAAGCAGGCAGAGAAGCTTCGTATCCCTCCATACACGGGCGTCAGCGATCCGACCGATCACATGACCGCCTTCAATATTGCCATGGGTCGGAACAACTTCTCAGACGAAGAAAGGGACGCAAGTCTCTGTCAGCTCTTCGTCGAGAGCCTCTCTGGACCGGCTCTAAGTTGGTTTTCCCATCTTGAAGAAGGTTCGATCGAAAGTTTTCACGACCTGTCCGCATCTTTTCTCAAAAATTTCATCATGTGGTCTTGTCAAGGAACCTCCATGGCCGACCTATGGAAGCTTTCCCAGTCTTCGACCGAAAGCCTTAAGGACTTTATGGAGAGATTCAAGCAAGTCCTGTCCAAGGTCCCTGTGCCAGACCACACCACCGTTGACGCCCTGGTCAACGCACTCTGGATTAACTCCAAGTTCCGCGACTACCTCTACGCGAATCCAACGATCACCATTGAGTTTCTGCGCTGCAGTTACGACCGCAAGTGCCATCTTCTCGAGTGTTGAATACCGTGTTTCTGCGCCGGTCATGCGTTGGCTGGTGTAAAATATCGGATGTTGCTCGCCTCGGTCTTCTTTGACGAGCACACCACTCACTGCTGCGTTGGAGACGGCTATGTAAAGGTACAGTGTGTCGCCTTTGTCAGGTTTGGCCAACACGGGTGGTGTCGTAAGGTAGTGTTTGAGCTGGTTGAATGCTTCCTCGCAACGCTCGTCCCAGACGAACTTCTTGTTGCCACGCAATAGATCATAAAAAGGTAGGCACCTATCGGTCGATCGCGAGATGAATCGATTGAGGGCGTCAATACGGCCTGTCAACCGTTGCACTTCTCAGCTGTTCTTGGGGCTGGGGAGGTCGAGGATGGCGGATATCTGCTTCGGGTTTGCTTCGATCCCCCTTTGAGTGACTATGTAGCCAAGGAATTCCCCAGACGTGACTCCGAAAATGCACTTCGTTGGATTGAGTTTCATGCCGTACTACTACACACCATGACGACTCCATATCCTTTCATGCGTTGGGCGATGGATCTCATCGGGCCAATGCCGAGTTCCCGTCAACGCAAGTACGTCCTCATCATGACAGACTACTTCACCAAGTGGGTTGAAGCAAAAGCACTCGTGCACACCACCGACACAGAAATTCAGAATTTCGTTTGGAAGAACATCATTTGCAGGCACGGTCTTCCCTATGAAATCGTCACAGACAATGGCTCTCAGTTCATTTCAAACAAGTTTCACGAATTCTTGGAAAGATGGAGAATTCGCTTGAACACTTCGACCCCTCGCTATCCACAAAGCAATGGTCAAGCCGAGGCAACGAACAAGACGATCATTGATGGCATCAAGAAACATCTTGATCTGAAGAAAGGTCACTGGGCTGACGAGTTGGATGGTGTACTCTGGTCACACCGAATGACCGTGCGCATCGCGACCGGTCAAACTCCATTCTCCCTGGCATATGGAGTCGAAGCTATGGATTGAGTTTCATGCCGTACTACTACACACCATGACGACTCCATATCCTTTCATGCGTTGGGCGATGGATCTCATCAGGCCAATGCCGAGTTCCCGTCAACGCAAGTACGTCCTCATCATGACAGACTACTTCACCAAGTGGGTTGAAGCAAAAGCACTCGTGCACACCACCGACACAGAAATTCAGAATTTCGTTTGGAAGAACATCATTTGCAGGCACGGTCTTCCCTATGAAATCGTCACAGACAATGGCTCTCAGTTCATTTCAAACAAGTTTCGCGAATTCTTGGAAAGATGGAGAATTCGCTTGAACACTTCGACCCCTCGCTATCCACAAAGCAATGGTCAAGCCGAGGCAACGAACAAGACGATCATTGATGGCATCAAGAAACATCTTGATCTGAAGAAAGGTCACTGGACTGACGAGTTGGATGGTGTACTCTGGTCACACCGAATGACCGTGCGCATCGCGGCCGGTCAAACTCCATTCTCCCTGGCATATGGAGTCGAAGCTATGGCTCCAGGAGAGGTCAACGTCATGAGCCTTCGCCGAGCCAAAATGCCGCACAACGAAGAACTCAACAGTGCGATGCTGTTCGCTGCTTTGGACGCGATCGAAGAGAGAAGAGACCAGGCACTCCTCCGAATCCAGAACTACCAACACCTCGCCGAGTCTTATTACAACAAGAAAGTTTGCGCTCGACCATTGGAGCTCCACGACCAAGTCCTCCGCAGAGTCTTCGAAAATACTAAGGAATGGGGGGCCGGCAAGTTGGGAACGAACTGGGAAGGACCTTACAAGATAGTCGAAATTGTCAAACCCGGTGTCTATCGCTTGGAAACCTCAACTGGCGAACCAGTAACACGGGCTTGGAACGCAGCCAACCTTCGCAAGTACTATGCTTAACCATCCGTTTTCGGATGCCAAAAAAAAAAAATAATAATAATAATAATAATAAAAAAAAAAAACATAAACGTGTCGTGCGAACGCTTATAGGTCACTTCGAAACGGCAAAGATCGACTATACATCGCATGATCCCAAGATCATCTGTGATTCAGTCCAATGACCGATCACCTCGAAAAAACTTATCATGTGAACGCACGTACATCATTGTCACCTCAACCGACTGATTACGCATCGCATGATTCAAGAACGAGCAATTGCTTCTCAACCGTTCTTCTCAGCCGTTCTTCGTCATTCATGACAAGGCCGATTGGTCAATTACATCTCCCGAGGGCCAAGAACGGCCTCCCGCATTCCCATCAATCGATCGGCAACACATTGCCTCCCTCAAAGAATGATCAAACACGGCGAAGCAGGCGGATCTTTCTTAAAAGTTTGATATGAAACGAAGTCAAATATTACAACAACCATTGATCGACCGAGCCAAATGCCGGAACAATCAAGAGGCAGAAAGAAATCGAAAAGACAATAACAGGTCCAAAAGGAGATACCCAAAAGAAAGGTAACAACATGATGCAAGTAGTAAAACAACAACATGAGGCCGCCCAATCGCAAGAGACTAATCTTCAGCAACCAGATCAGAAGAGGCAGCGCCCGACGCCACGTCAGCTCTCATTCCCTTCGAGCCTGCAGCTACAAGCTCCCGGTCTCCAATCGGGTCTCCTTGCATCGCCGGGGGTTCACCAGCCAAATCAGGAGATCGGTGAGCAAGCGCAGCGGTTGGATCGACGTTCCCCGAACTCGAGTCGGATCGGGTCAAACTTTGGGATGCCTCAAGACCAGGAAAGCGGAGGAGAACAAGGTCCTGCTCCGAGATAGTCTCGACAGTTACTTCCTCCATCTCTCTCCTGAAATTCGCCTCATTAGCGGCTAAGGTATCAATCAGCTCCTTTGGGATGGGCATACCCAAGTCTTTCAGTACATCCATTGATTCCAGAGTCCCGAAAGCTGCGCTGTGTAGAATAAGCTTCTCTTCGCGCTTGTCCCGATCGGCCATGTATCTCCTGAACTTGTCGAGGCGATCCGTCGCTGCAGCCGAAATACAACTCATCTAGGATACGAGATCGCGACGATGAGCCTGTCTCATGAAGTCCCTCGTCCTCTTCGCTGTTTTGGCCTCCGCTTCCAACCGAGCGACCTTACTACGAGCAGTCTCCAGCTCCTCCTCAAGATCATCGGCAGTCTGTTTTGCTTGCTTGCGCTCGCGAAAATAACGAGTTCGCTCATTGATGATCTCCTTGGACTTTTCGAGAGCGGCCTTCTTGAGCTTCTCGATCTCCGCATCCTTGGTCTCTATCATGGCTTCGGCCCTGGCGTAATCTGAAGCCATCCCCTGCAGCGCCACCTCGTAATCCGATATGAGTTGGTTCCTACGGCAAACGGCCTGCGAAAAGAGCACAAAGCTAAAAAAAGAAGGTACACAATAATCGATCGCACGAGAAGCGCTCTAAAGGAAACGAAGCAGAATTAATAAGTAAAAATATACCTCAATATCAGCTCGAGCGGACTCGACGAAACTATCCGGGAACGCAAGCTTAGAGATCTCCGGCATCAAATGCATACCGCCACGAATCTGGCGCATCAACTCAGCACACGCACCACGATCGCTAACGAGCGGTACGTCCTTGTCGTGATGAAAGACCCAACGCTCGGATGCCGCTAGCGCAAGCCTATCGGATGGAGGCTCCGATCCGCCCCAAGGCAGCAAGCGGGAAGCTGGCAAAGTTATCTCTTCAGAAGAACGAGAACAGCTATCGTGAGACCTCTTTGGTCTCTTCTCACCAACATCAAGGGAACTCCCGTCGGTCAGCTCTTTCCTTTTCGCACTGAGCAAACTGGCCCGACCATCCTCAGCTGAGTCTCTAGGACCCTTTACCCCGTCGACTGAACGGTCTCCCATCTCTTGATCCTTCTCAGCCAAGTCTGCTCCGCCCCCGGTTTCTGTCACTGCCTTTTTCGACGATTTTCCCTTTTTCTTCTTCTTCTTCTTGGATGGGTTGGCATCAACTGTCGGATCACCCGACCCCTTCATCAAAAGATCGGCGGCCTCGACGTCTCCCTCCTCGATTGGCAACCCCTGCACCTCAGCATCCCTCTCGTCGACCTTAGCCGTCTCAAGCGGGGAAGTCTGGGCTTCGACATCTTTACCCTCGGGCGCTGAGAAGGAGCTGAAGCTCCCACCGCCCAGCTCAGCACGAAGAATATCGCTATAGATGGAATATGATTTAGGGATTTTACCCATGAGTGGAAGTCCCAGTCTTTTTCCCTTCCCCTCCACAAAGGGTTCGTTCGACATCCAATCAACTGGAATATAAAAAAAAAAATATATATATATATATATATATAAAGGAAGTCTTTCAAAAGAGGTGGCATTCGTTCGATCGAGCAGAGAAGTACCTTTAGTGATTCGCTCTCGCTGACGTCTGATTCTGTCAAAGTTGAAATCTCCCCACTTCTACTGGTCAAGCAACACGATCTTCGGAATGTCTCTCCAGAAAGTGTCCGTCGATCCGATGTTGTTTGGAGAACCAACTGCAAAATCAGAAAACAACCATCAATGTCAACAACAAAAGAGCATCACTTGGCAACGCTTCTATTTTTATATCAAGGCTGATGAAGCGGCGTTTGAGGAGCCACCGGGCGACGAGTGCCGGGTTTTGTGGAGCGATTGTATTGGTAGATAACTTGCTCGTCCACTCATTATGGGACGGGCTATACATCGGTGAACTATCCTCCTCTAGAATCGAGCCTTTCCTCAAGGAGCTCGAACAGAATTTGACAGTCATAGCAGAGACAGTACATGCATCATAACTGATATTATGAGAGCTTCTTTCGATGGCTTCTTACTCGTCCTGCTGGCTGGAGGACCCTCTAGGGCGTTTACAATACAAGATTCTGAGGTAATGGAAGAAGATTTTAAATCTATGAAAGATTTGTTCTGCGCTAACGGAGACGGGCTTGCCATCGACTTGATCGATAAGTTCACGACCACGGTTAGAGGCGTGCTTCCTCTGTTCAGTACAGACACGGACAGTTTAATAGATAGGTTCAAGGGAATGACGCTTGAAGCTTACGGTTCTTCAGCTAAGTCTAGGCTTCCATTGCCTCCGACCTCAGGCCAGTGGAATGGTATGGATCCAAACACGCTTTTACGTGTTTTGTGTTATCGTAACGACGAATCTGCGACGAGGTTTCTCAAAAAGACATATAATCTTCCAAAGAAGCTCTAGTAGAATCTACTGGAATGTTTAAGAAGATGAAGAGTGTGTTTTGCAGGGAGCATCTGAGATTTGTTTGTATAGTGAGTTTCAATTGAACATAAAATTAAGATAAAATAAACAATTTTGTTTAAATTTTAAATTATACTTAAGAGTAGATATTAAGAGTAGATATGTATATATTTAAAATTATTAGATTTCTATCTATCTCCTTTAGTAAAATATATTAAATTAATTTGTATAAAATTAATAAAATGGATTTAAAAGCTGTATAATTATCAAAAAGTAAAAATGAACAGAATTTTTAGAATCTTTAGATATATAAAAGAAGTTAATAATATTATGTTTAAACATTTATATTTAAAAAAAAAACTGTAAAACAATTTGAAAATCTTTTTAGTAATAAAATTGTATAATTATAAATAATATTTTGAAATTTCAAAATATTTTTTATATTATTTAGGGAAATTAGGATGTATACCAACCAATTATAGTGTATTTAACACACTACCAAAATGACTCGTTTCTGTCACTGTTGTTAATTTTCGAAGACATTGATGCCCCTATAGCATCGTTTACGGTGTGGGATTACAAAATCCAACTAAAAGATACTATAAGATTTATCACTAGATTTTGTCAGTACTAAATTCAAATTTCCCTAAATTTATTAAATATTTTTCTTTCTCCAACAGTGTCTTTATCAATCGAGAAGATCTTTCAGCTTCCCAACTCTTCTCTCTCTCGTGATCCCATCTCTCTCATCTCAATAACATATCAATCCCTTGACAAACCCTAGATTCTGCATTTTCAGTCACCAAATTGAAGACGCTGAACACCCAACGCCACCACTTCTCATTCCGGAGCGACTTTCTTTTTATCTTTAACGGAGAACCAGTTGGAGTTACAGTAACGCCGTATCACAAACCCTATGCGATTAGACAAATTCTAAACGCCCTAGATAGTGAAGAAGTAGACACCATCATACATTCACCGTTTTAATCTTCGTTCATTTTCTGTTGAAATTTCTTTGTAGATTTACTCTTTTGCTGTGTTTAAGCTTTAAACTGACTAAATCGACATATTAACTGTGTAAAAGTTAGTATTCGTGACAGATTCCATAAGAGTTTATTGATATTTTTCTGCTTCAATTTTGTTTTCTTGTTTTACAGGGAATGACGTTTGTTGGTATGTTTTAATTTAGCCGTCTAGTTGTTCTTTATATAGCTAAGATTATTCTTAGCTGAATTGTGAAGGTTCTATCCGGCTAATAACATTTTATCAAGTAATTAGGTTTCATTTTGATGAAGCTAATAATATGTTTAAAAGGACACAAAAAAATTTAGCCGGTTACACACCAACATGTATCACAATAGTCACAATTATTTACATGTTTGTCAGTTTGTCTTACACAATTTACAAAATTCATATAACTGTTTTTCCTCCTCTGATTTAATCAGATTGGAATGTGGAGTGATACAGCCTCAGTTCAAGCCTTGAAACTATGTCTTCTGCTTTGGTAAACCTTAGTTACTACTTGCTGGTGTGATTTCTTAGATCTTCTTCTCCTTCGCTACAGTCAACTCAGCTATGCAAGTATCCATAAAGATTTCGTTGTTTGAAACCGCCTAGTCCAGACTCAGTTCCAGCTTTGAAACTACATTTTCTGCTTTTATAAACCTTAGTTGCTATGTGTGATTGCTTAGCTCTGCTCCTCCTCTGTACCAACTTACGACAGTCAAATTGGCTATAGAAGTCCATATATTGTCCCATAAAGCTTTTATTTTATGAAACCAGCTTCAAAGTTTCAGTTTGATTTATTTTGTTCATTTCTATGTTTCCTTTTCTGCTTTGGTAACACCTTTCTTTTAATTGTGCATTGTGTATTCTTACAGGTGGGTTTCTTTTCTTTGGGCTGATGATAGACAGTCTCCATCACTACATGAGAGATCTGCGCATGAGAAGGAAGCCAATTAAAGTAATAAAGAAGGAAGGATCGGCTCTGGAAGGTGAGAAAGCCAGAGCTTTAGATGAAGTCAAAAGCTTGAACTAAGAAATCACATCCCTTCATGAAAGACAAAAGCAACTGGAGTCTGAGATCCAAGCAAAGTCTAAAGAACTTGTTAATAATTTGTTAATAACTAAAGTCACGATACATAACTTGTTAACCAGCTAATAAAAGTTCATAAATGAATTTATGGATAAAAATGTGGTTAATAATTAATGTCTTCCCAATCCATCAGAAGTTTCACTCTCTCATTCTCTTTAGGACGAAACTAATATATTACTTGATTGAATAAAAAAGTTTACTAGTTTAACAATTTATTAGACGGGAAAATAGTAGAGTTAGCTGGCTAACATTATTTCATAATTTGTATTTTTATATTGTTTACGTCAAGTCAAATTTAGTATATTGTTAAACAAATTAATAGACGAGAACATATATTTGTTAGCTGGCTAAACTTATTTAATACTTATCTCATATTTCATGCTCATATATGTGTTCAAAAATATCAAAACACACTTTACACCACTTTGATTTCCAAACACATTTACCCGGCTATGCAAAAAATTGCTTGTATAATTTGTTATTTAACCCGGAATAAATTTGGTTTGCTAGCTAACACTACAAGAAAACACAACTTTAGCGACGAAGTTTAACGAGGAAAATAAAACCTCGTAAAATAACGTCGCTTTTACGAGTAGCTTACGAGAAAACTAGAAAGCAACGTCAGTTCGTCGTAAAGTAACGAGGAAAATATTTCCACGTAAAAAAGACGTAATGTAACGTGGTTCTTACGAGGAAAATTGTCTTCCTCGTAATGTCGACGTAAATATAGCGTGTTCTTTACGAGGAAAATCTTTGCATGTAAATAACGACGAAATTTTGAGTCTACCAACTTTGTAGGTGTAACACGTTTTTTTCGGCTACCTAACAAAATTTCGTAGTTAATTCGTAGTAAAATCTCAACTACCAGATTCGAAAATTTCCTATAAATATGAACCTCTGAAGATCATTTTAAACACACCAAGAAGAAAAATAAATAAAAACGTGAAAGAAAAAAAATGTCGGGCTCCGGGAATATTTTTGAGTTGCGGAGGTGGATGTATATGCATAGAGATGATAACGGGAGAGTGACGAAAGAATACCTTGTGGGGCTGGAGACATTTATGCATCAGGCAGATTCCACACCGCTGGCCCAAGAAAGCGGTAAGATGTTCTGTCCTTGTCGGAAATGCAACAATTCGAAATTGGCAAATCGTGAAAATGTTTGGAAGCATTTAATAAATAGAGGTTTCACGCCAAATTACTATATCTGGTTTCAACATGGAGAAGGTTATAATTATGATGAGAATCATGAAGCTAGTAGTAGTAATAGCAATTTTCAGGAAGAACAACCGGTTGATCATCATCATTTGCATAATGAACATAGTTACCATCAAGAAGAGCAGATGGTAGATTTTGATAGGGTTCATGATATGGTAGCTGATGCATTTGTAGCTCATGATGAAGATGACGAACCTAATATAGATGCAAAAAAGTTTTATGAAATGTTAGATGCTGCGAATCAGCCACTTTACAGTGGTTGTAGAGAAGGTCTCTCTAAATTGTCGTTGGCAGCTAGAATGATGAATATTAAAACTGATCACAATCTACCTGAAAGTTGCATGAATGAATGGGCAGACTTGTTTAAAGAGTATTTGCCGGAAGACAATGTGTCTGCTGATTCTTATTATGAGATTCAGAAACTGGTTTATAGTCTTGGCTTGCCTTCGGAGATAATAGATGTTTGCATTGACAATTGCATGATCTACTGGGGAGATGATGAGAAGTTAGAAGAATGTCGATTCTGCAAGAAGCCACGATTCAAGCCGCAAGGACGGGGACGTAACAGGGTACCGTACCAAAGGATGTGGTACCTACCAATTACAGACAGATTGAAAAGATTGTACCAATCAGAGCAGACTGCTGGGAAGATGAGATGGCATGCCGAGCACACTCAGACGGATGGTGAGATGACTCATCCATCAGATGCAAGAGCCTGGAAACATTTCAACAAAGTACATCCAGAATTCGCTAGCAATAGCCGGAATGTGTATCTCGGATTATGCACAGATGGATTTAGTCCATTCGGAATGTCAGGGAGACAATATTCATTGTGGCCAGTCTTTCTTACGCCATACAACCTGCCACCGGAGATGTGCATGCAACGAGAGTTGCTATTCTTGACCATATTAATACCTGGTCTCAACCATCCAAAAAGGTCTCTGGATGTTTTCCTACAACCACTGATAAAAGAGTTGAAGGATTTGTGGTCAACAGGGAAGAGGACGTATGACTGCTCAACGAAGACGAATTTTACGATGCGAGCGATGCTTTTGTGGACCATAAGTGACTTTCCTGCCTATGGGATGTTATCTGGATGGACTACACATGGGAGATTAGCTTGTCCATATTGTAATGGAACGACAGATGCGTTTCAACTGAAGAATGGTAGGAAGACAAGTTGGTTCGATTGTCACCGTCGATTTCTTCCCATTGGCCATCCGTACCGAAGAAACAAGAAATTGTTTAGGCACAAAAGAGTTGTGAGAGACACTCATCCTCCATATTTAACTGGACAACAAATTGAAGCGCAAATCGATTACTATGGAGCTCTGGAAACAGTTCCTCGTGGTGGTAATTGACATGTCCCCGGTAATATGCCTGGTTTTTACAGTGCCCAGCACAATTGGCACAAGAAGAGTATATTTTGGGAGTTGCCATATTGGAAGGATCTTCTTTTGCGCCACAACCTCGATGTGATGCATATAGAGAAGAATTTCTTTGAGAACATCATGAATACAATATTGAATGTCCCAGGAAAGACAAAAGACAACATAAAATCGAGGACGGACTTGCCGGATATTTTCTCAAGAAGTGAGTTACATATAAAAAGCAATGGACAAGTTCCCGTTCCGATATTCAGATTGTCTTCAGAAAAAAAGTCGGTGTTGTTCAACTGGGTGGCATCAGAAGTGAAGTTCCCTGATGGGTATGTTTCAAATCTCTCTAGATGTGTTGAAAAGGGTCAAAAGTTCTCTGGGATGAAGAGTCATGATTGTCACGTATTTATGCAACGACTACTTCCCTTTGCATTTGCGGAGCTACTTCCAACAAACGTACATGAAGCACTTGCAGGTAATAAATTATAACCCAGTAATTTTATAATAGTTTAGTTTGCAATAATATATGACTAATGTGTTTTTTTTTGGAATTAGGCATCGGAGCATTTTTCAGGGATCTGAGCACACGCACTCTTAAAGAAGAAGTTGTGGAACAGCTTCAAGAGAACATTTCCATCTTATTGTGCAACTTGGAGAAAATATTTCCTCCGGGATTTTTTGATGTCATGGAGCATCTAGCTATCCACCTCCCATATGAGGCATTGCTTCGTGGACCTGTACATTACGGATGGATGTATCAGTATGAGCGAGCCATGAAATATTTGAAGGGAAAAGCCAAAAACCTCGCAAAAGTTGAAGGTTCTATAATTGCTGGAAGTTTGACGGAAGAAACTTCTCACTTCACATCGTACTACTTTGGGTCAAAAGTACGTACCCGGAAAAGAGCTCCTAGAAGATATGATGATGGTGGTGTCGCGCCAACATATGCAGTTGCTGGTGTTCCAGACATCTTTAGCCAGATTGGGCGACTCGGTGGGAAATCAAAAGAGGTTTGGTGGTCGAGTGAAGAAGACGTCCATAGTGCACACACCTATATTCTACTCAATTGCGAAGATCCATTGATGCGTTTTTTTGAAAGGTACATATGGACACTTCTAAACACACATAATAAATATAAATTATATAATTGTGAAATTAAGATTAATTGATATAAAATGTGATTTTACAGCTTATTTGTTTCTCAAGTCGAAGAAACATTCCCAGGTATATCCACAAGTGACGTAAACAAAAGGAAAGATCAACACTTTATTAAGTGGTTGAAGAATCAAGTATTAATTTTTACAGCTCGATCAAATTATTTTTTTCATACATTATATGTACTAATATTTCAACGTTCTTTTTTTTTTTAAGGTTGATTATGACGACGATGCAGATTATCCTAAATGGTTACACGAAGTAATTCAATCTCCACATGTAAAGGTCACCACATCACAGATGTATTTCACACGAGGCTATACTTTTCACACATACGAGTATGGTAGACAGCGGGCGACCAGTAACTATGGAATATGTGTGAAAGGGGAAACAGATTTCTACGGGATCTTGACGGAGATTATTGAAGTCGAATTCCCATGGATATTGAAACTGAAATGCGTCCTCTTCAAATGTGAATGGTTCGACCCTGTCGTCAACAGAGGTGTTCGGTTTAACAAATTTGGTGTAGTTGATGTCAATGGTGGACGAAGGTACAACAAATTTGAGCCTTTCATCTTAGCTTCACAAGCAGACCAAGTTAGCTTCCTTCCATACCCTCGGATGAGAGAATCAGGAATAAATTGGTTATTCGTGATCAAAGTTACACCTCGTGGACGAATCATAAGTGGAGAAGAACCACCATTGCAAGAAGAACAGATAAATGTAGTCGAGGAACCTGAAGCAGCCACAGACGACATACTTCTCATTGATCCGCATAATCATGAGTACGAAGATCTTACACGACGACGCGACAGACGAAGCTGTTGAAAACGAGTTTAATGAAAATGATGATGTTTCTAGTGATGACGAGAATGTCGATGTATCCGATTGATGTACGTATTTGTATTGATGTATGATTGATTTTCAGACTTAAGGAATTGTGGTTTTTGAATTGTGGAATGGAATAAAAAGATTGAGGTTAAAGGGAAGATGGGGTTTGGGGTTTGGAATAAATGAAGTAGAAGATAAGGAAGATGGGGTTTGGGGTTTAGGTTTTGGATTTTAGGGATTTAAACATAAACCTCGTTATTTCCACGTAAAATAACGTGGTCTTTACGACGAAAGTGAGAAATAAAAAACACGGGCCTCGCTATTTCCACGTAAGCAGAATTCGTCGTAAAGACCTCGTAAGCTTACGTGTCAATAACGAGGAAAATTTAATTATTAAAAAAACTAAAACACGTTAATTCCACGTAAGCACAAATCGTCGTAAAGACCACGTTAGCTTACGTGGAAATAACGAGGCCAAAATCCAAAACCCTAAATTCTAAAATCCAAAATTCTAAACCAAAACCCTAAACCCAAAACTCTATCTTCCTTATGTTCTACTTCATATATTCCAAAACCCTAAATTCTAAAATCCAAAATCCTAAACCAAAACCCTAAACCGAAAATCCTATCTTCCTTATGTTCTACTTCATATATTCCAAACCCCAAATTCTAAACCAAAATTCTAAACCCTAAACCGAAAACCCTATCTTCCTTATGTTCTACTTCATATATTCCAAACCCCAAATTCTAAACCAAAATCCTAAACCCTAAACTCAAAACCCTATCTTCCTTATGTTCTACTTCGTATATTCCAAACCCCAAATTCTAAACAAAAATTCTAAACCAAAATCCTAAACCCTAAACCCTAACTTCCTTAGAGATTGATGGATTGTATAAGTAGAGGTTGAAGTTATAAGAAGTAGAGGTTGAAGTTATAAAGTTATAAGAAGAAGGGGTTTGGGGTTTTGGTTTGTAAGGATTTAGAAAAAATCCTCGTTATTTCATCGTGGAAATAAGCACGGGCCTCGCGATTTCCACGTGAGTTCACGTGGAACTAACGAGGAATACAGGAAACGAAGAGACATGCCTCGTTATTTCCTCGTTAACTCACGAGGAATTAGCGAGGAAAAGTACATCTATATATACCAAGACCATTTTGTCACAATTCAGAATTCATAAATATTAAAAAGAAGAAAGATTCTTAAAAAAAAGAGAAGAAAGGTCTGGAATCACGAGTGCGAAGACACGGTCTCTTCCCACTTATGATTCCAATATCTTTCTTCTCTTTCTTTGAAGAATTCTTTAAAAATAGAAGAAATATCTGGAATCATTAGTGGGAAGACACGGGCTCTTCCCACTTACAATTCCAGCAATTACATAATTCCTAAAATTATAATTTAGGGTTTAGGGTTTTGGATTTTAGGGATTTAAGAAAGAGCCTCGTTATTTCCTCGTTAATGGGAAACAAGGGACTCGTGATTTCCTCGTACAGGGAAACATGGGACTCGCGATTTCCTCGTAAAAGAAAACGTGGGACTCGCGATTTCCTCGTAAAAGAAAACGCGGGCCTCGCGATTTCCTTGTAGAGGAAAACACGGGCCTCGCGATTTCCTCGTTACATTACGTGGTTTTTACGTGGTTTTATATCCTATATATATACCCACGAAATCTCACACTTTCTCATTTCCTCTCTACTTCCTCTCTAAAACCATGGTAAGTCCTCCCTCCTTCCTTAGATTAGTTTAGGGTAGTTTAGGTGGTTAGTGTAGGGAATTTAGATAGGTTTATGGATTTTAGGTTAATTAGTGTTGATTAGGTGATTAATTAGGAATTTATTCTATAAAAATATGAAGTTTAAAAGCTAATTTTGAATGTTTTTTTAATAGGTACGAAAGAGCAAACTTACTCCCCACTACTGACAGATGTTCGGCGAGCCGGGTAGTCATTTACACCCTGGTTCTTCTTCTACAGCACCTAGCTCTTCGGGTCCGGATAGCGTCCCAGAGACTCAGTCTTCTCAGAGAGTCTCTCCTTCTGGTGTACAACGGGTTGCACCACCGGCTCCTCATGATCATCATGTCCCAGAGGTGCCACCTCCTACGCCACCTCATGTGCTTCCACCGATGGCTGCGGAGATGCCGGCGGAGATGCCGGCTCCCATTCATCCCGATCTGATGGTGCCGCCGAGTGCTCCTTACTCGCAGTACACTGTCGAGGACATTCTCTCTCAGCCAGGGAGAGAAGGTTTACCAGTCATAGACCCCGACCGACCGGACGGAACTTTGTGGTATGTTACATTTTTTTACATTCTTTTAAAAAAATTTAATAACATTAGTATCTAATTTATACTTTAAATTTGTTTTTTTTCGGTTTGGGGTTGACCTTTGTCTCGCATCAGACGTAACCGACACGATGAAGGGTTACTTCTCCATGCCACATCCGAACTGGAAGAAGACGCCCGTCTACATCAGAAAGACGTGGTTCAAGATTTTCGCTGTAAGTTACTATTAATTTATATATATATACTATTATATTTTTATTTATATTTCAAATTTTTGTAATACTAATTATTAACTTATTTTTTTTCTGTTACAGCAAAAGTATCATTGGTCCTTGGGGGTCAATGAGAAGGTGAGGAAAGCGTTCAACGCTAAGGTGAAAGTTCGCCTGTTGGACACGGTCTCCAACTGGAAGGGGGACTGGATCGTGAAGGGATATGAGCGTGGTAAACCCGCTGAGCTCACCACTGAGGTGTGGGATGGCCTCATCCGTTATTGGGAAACTCCTGACGCCATAAGAATTGCCCAGGGTTGCTCTGTCTCCCGTAACACGGTAGATGAGCACGGTCACGGGCCGATGCTTCACTCCACGGGCCAAAAACCCCATGCCGCTATCCGTTTGGAGATGGTATGTAATTAAATATTGAATTTAATTAATTTCTTTTATATAATATATTTATATATACTAACTCTCTAAAATGTTTTATAGGCCAAAGAGACGGGACAGCTCCCGACTCTTATGCAACTTTACGAGAAGACCCACAAGAACAAGTCGGGTCGATTCGTAGATCCTAGGTCCAAGCAAATCTTCAATGAAGTTGCTGACCGGGTTCAAGAGCGTCAGACCCAGCTGACACAGCAGTCTTCCGACGGACTATCCGTCACCTTATCCACAGTTGAAGTGGATAGGATTTACGAGAAGGTAAATTTTTAAAAATTATAATTTTTAAATTATTCATTTAATTTAACTATAAATTTTTACTAACAATATTTTTTTTTGGTTTTTAAGGTTGTCCCTAAGAAAAAGGGACGTACGTTGGGGATTGGTTCCGTCAACGATGTTCCGAGAGCAACATCGTCTTATGGTCAGAGACGGGAAGACGAGGTCACTGAGCTGCGTAACGAGTTGGCCTCGACAAAAACTGCGTTCACAGCTCGACAGGGTGTAGTCGAGGGCTTCTTGGACGTCATAGCGTCCACAAATCCGGAATGGGAGTCCTTGTTGAGGAACTTGCGACGCCAAAATCCAATTCCAGGCGAGTCGACTAGCGAGGCCCATAACGAGGCGGATGTAGAGAGGAGGAGTGAGGAGTTCTACCAGGAGATGAACGAGCCATAATTTTTTTTTTCCCTTTTTATTCGTTGTAAATATGAATTCTAATTATTTATGAATAAATATATTTTTCTTTTTATTGTTTCTGTATTTTATAATTATAATTAAAATTATAAATATTTTTCTAATTATTATTTTTTTAATTCTGTATATAAAAATCGAAGTAAATTCCTTGTCAATTCACGAGGAAATAACTTCGTAAGATTTACGTGTTCTTTACGAGGATTTATTTTCGACTTCATTACGTGTCTTTCACGTGGAAAATTTACGTGGAAATGACGAGGAAAGTTAACGTCGAATTTACGAGGAAATATTTTCGTGATATTTACGTGTAATTAACGTGAAAATGTTTACGTGATATTTACGAGGAAACTTTTCGTGGTCTTTACGAGGAAACTTAGCGAGTTCCTTACGTGGAAATCTTACGTGATCTTTACGACGAAATGTTGTACTTGGTCTTTACGACGAAATCTTTTCCTCGCTAACTGACGTGGAATTGGCGACGAAATACGCGTTACGACGAACGATTAACGACCAAACCGTTTTCCTCGCTAATTCCTCGTAATACCTCATTAACGACGAATTCACGAGGAATTCAGCCGTCGTTAATCTTGTTTTTTCTTGTAGTGTAATTATCATACTATTATATCCATCTCTGTGAGTAACTAGATCCACTTTCTGACTTCAATCAAAATCTTAGGGTTCTGGAGGTGGGGTGAGATGTATAGTTTAGATCGTCTGAGTGATCCGAGAAATTTGTGGATGCAGAAGTTTGGGAGATGATGAACTTCAAGAGAGAACACACGATCTTGTTTGAGGTTGTCGTGGTGATTGGTCTGATGTGATTGATCGATTATGTATGTGTGGCAAAGATCATGATACTTGGCAAAATTTTCTTTGGTTTTGTGTGGATTTAACAATAAAATAAAAAAAAATCGGAAATTGTTTAAGAAAAAGGATTATGATTATAGCGAGGGAACAAAAGAAAAATTAAAATCGTTGCAAAATTCCATTGACAAATATAAGTGAAATAGAACATTGTTAACATGTGGAAAAGGTTCGTCGTGGAGAACATCACTGTACATGCTCTTCCACCGAAAAAAATAAAAAGATCTAAGTGAAATATCTTTTTAAAATCTTCTCATACCTAGCAAAGATCACGCCAGCTACTAGTTGTAATTTCCCCTACATTCGGAGAAACCTAGATGTCTATATAATAAGGGGTACTTGCGACATTTAATCTTAGCCAACTCACTCACTTTTTCCTGTTTTAGGTAGTTTGTTAATTTGTCTGTTTTCCTTTGTTTTCTAACAAATTATCCCTATTATTTATTGCCATATTTGAATAGATTTACCTTAATAATGATGTGTAATTTACTTCCATATTATAACAAATTTACTAAAATGTAAATAAGCATTAAATGTAATAATATTATGGTTAAACATTTGATTAACTGAACATAAAATTAATATAAAATAAAAAAAATTGTTTAAATTTTAAATTAATTTGTATAAAATTTATAAAAATTGATATAAAAACTGTATAATTATCAAAAAGTAAAAATGAACAGTATTTTTAGAATCTTTAGATATATAAAAGAAGTTAATAATATTACGTTTAAAAATTTATATTTTTTAAAAAATATTGTGAAAATCTTTTAGTAATAAAATTGAATAATTATAAATAATACTTTGAAATTTTAAAATATTTATATTATTTATTGCCATATTTGAATAGATCTCCCTATATTTTAATTGAGAAGTCATTTAATATGATTTATGGAAACTAATTGTAGAATTGGAGAAATAATATATATGTTTTATCACTTTATTTTTCTTTATCAATTATTTATATATAGTTAAATAAAATACTTTAACCTTTTTTATTGAAAGAAATTTAATGGTTATATATTCTTATATAAAAGAATTAAATTTGTAGGTAAAGAATTATTAGAACTTTTTATGTTTTTTAATGTCCACACAAAAAAAGTTTACAAAATATCTTCATGATAAAAGCATTCAATCATTGTATTGGTCCTACACAAAAAAAAACTCTCTTTTTATTTCTTGAAAGCTAGAGTATTTCCTTTTTTCACGTGATAAAATAAAATATAAAGTAATTCTACAACCAATTTTCTGAATTAATTATAATATTGCTTTTATGTAAGAGAAACATTTGTAATGACTAAGGTTTACATCGTTAAACTATTTTAAATCTCACAAATCTTCTAAAATATATACTGAAATTTTTTATTATCCAACTATTTGAAATTTAAAATTTTAATTATTATTCAAAAATTATAACAATGTAAACATAATATATATTCTTTCATATAATATAATTACTCGCAAAATTGCGGGCAAACACCTAGTTTACCTTAATGATGATGTATAATTTACTTTCATATTATAAAAAATTTACTAAAAATGTAAATAAGAATTAAATGCAATTATCTGTATCACATTTAATCTTAAGCTATGTCATCATTTTAACATGTCATATCACATTTATTTGGTTAAGGTGATTATGGAATTAACATGTGTCAAAATTATTTGCAAGTAATGCATAGGGGATTGTAATTGGATAATCAATGAAATATTTATTCATTATATTCGTTATAAATAAATAAATCTTTAAAATCATTCAATATTCTCTTTGAGACTATATAAAAGTACAAATTTTATATGATTAATATCTAGTTATGTGTTTTTTAACTTAGAATTCAATATTCTCTTTAATTTTTAACTTAGAATTAAAATATATTATTTTAGAATAACAACACAATACATACAAACTATCTTTTTATTTTTAAAATACATTAAACTAGTTGATGGCCCGCATCTTGTGTCGACTAATATATATGTATGTAAAATGCTTTTTAGTTTTATTTTTTATGAAAATATTAAATTATTAAATAAGATAAAAAATTAAGTTAATATTATAAATTATAAAACTTCAATATTCATATTGGTAATCAATATATTAAATTATATTCTTTTGTTTCAAATTTTTATTTATAAGATGTAGATGTTGGATCAAAAATATTTTTTTAGTAAATTAGAAAACTTGGATTTGAATTAAAAACATATTATATATATAATTATTGTATTTGTGGACTAAAACAAATCCAATAACACTGAAAGAAAATGATTATAAATAATAACAAACCATAAAACATCAACAAACTAACAATAGCATAAAAAATTATATATTTTCTATAATTTAGATTTTAAAAACAGTGAGACAAAAATCACAAAAAAATAATGAATTAAAAAATATTATCTATGTATTCTTGTAGATTATATTATATTATGTTTATAATTTGTCAAATTTTAATGTTATTTAATGTTTTAATCCTATTTTTCCATGTTTCTATATATTTTTAATATTTTAAATCTTTATTTTTCCGGTTATATAATATTTACTATTTTGGTTTTAAATATATTATTTGATAGCATTTATTTTATTGATAAATTTATTATTCGCCTAAATTCATTTTGATGTTCGTCATATAAAAATACAAATTAATTATTTTAGGCTAGGAATATAAATTTTTAATATTAAATACTTATTAAATATTTAACATAAGTATACAATTTGTATTTTACGTCATATTTTTGAAAAATATTTTACCTTTAATCTTAACATTATATTAGTAATTATTTGAATCATATTTTCAATAAGAATCATAGAAACTGTCTATAATATTATTCATTAAATAAACTAAATATAAGATAAAAGTAATTATGATGTTATTGGTAAATATTGTTGATATATATGTATTAATTTTGATCAAAAAAATCTATGTATTAATTAAATCTTCTACTTACAATGATATATATATATTACAGTATAATTTAAAAGAATAATATATATATAGGTTGAATATGTTAATATTTATTAATTATCTAAAATATGATCATAAATATATATAATAATACAATTTTAAATATTAAATTAATTGAACTAATAATATATCCTAAAATCTTTGAAAAATTACAAGTAAGCAAATTTACTTCTCAGATAATAAATAGATAATATTTTCCGGATAACAATATTATATATATATATATATTTTTTTAATAGATTTTCATTTTTGGATAATTTTTATTATATCAAATTTAATGAATTATCTGATTTAATAATTTTTTTTAAAAAATAGTTCAGGCTGGTTTTTATTAATTTAATAAATTTAATATTGAATAAATTGATCTAATAAATTTAATATTTTAGCCTAATGTACTTCGATTTAATATATTTGTTACCACTTCACAAATATATCAATTTTATAATCAATATTTTAGTTTGAACTTTAACGTGAAAGCTCCAAAGCGAAAAATCACTACACAAATTTATTAATTTTATAATTAATATTTTGTCTAATAAATAAATTTTATTATTCGTTAAGGGTAACAACGACTATAGCCACTCTAACTTATAACATGAGTGTTCACAAGCGAAAAATTACTTCGCAGATTATTGTATAGACTAGATGATGGCCCACACCTCGTACGGACTGATATATATTCAATTAATTCAAATTTTAACATAATTTTTTATTTCAATCGAAATTATTATTTAATAAATTTCAAATATTAAATTAATCAGGAAATATAGTTTATTTTTTAGTTACAACAAAACATTAATAATAATTTGGTACTTGCAAATTTTTTATTTATTCTATTTCCAAACTGTAAAAAGTATCACAATCTCGCAATACTGGAAAACAGTTGTTACGTATGCACCTATGAAGTCCACCGTTCTAGTGATGTAGCAATCACGATAGAATTGTCTTTTCTTGATAAGCAACTATACGGCAGTGATGTATATTTATCACTCACTCGGAGTGCTACAGCTTGACCCTTTGTCCGTCATCTATAGCGATATAAATATGTAAATCATGTGTATGTGCATAAGTTGAGCAAAACTGAAGCAAAAAATAGCAAAAAAAACAGTAAAAAAAAACTGAAAGAAAAATTTTATATAAGATTATTTATTTTTGTTCTTTTAAAATTTTAACTAAGTTTTCCTTTTTAAAATGGAATCAAGACAACGATGAAAACATCAAATTACTGTTTGTCTTTGTGTTGATGGAGCTGGGAAAGATTGATATAATTACATTAAATCATCAATCTATATAACTGTACACTACATTTTGTGAAATATCAAAATCAAAACTATATTAAAAGGAGCAAATAAAGCTCTCTAAGCTATGCCACGTATGCTTGGAAAATCAGCCAATGAAGAGATGCCAGCTCATTGTCAGTATACATGTCGATTTCTCATAAACGTACCGACGCTTCTCCTTTCTCATTCTCCATAACTTTCTCGCTCTTCCAAATCTCCGATGTAACTGTTACAATCTATCACCATGTTTCATCAATGCTCTTCATGAGTAACATTGAAACGCGTTGAGCAGATTTCCCTCCCCACTCACTATATATCTCACAAGGTCTTCCTCCTAGATCGTGTAGAAGAACGTGTTGAAAGCATCATGTGCAAAGACACCGGCGAAATCGTCCCCTTTCGTCAAAGAAAAAATTCACAAAATCCAAGGGTCTCTCATCTGTTCTGCCTGGTAAGATTTTCAGTATCATACCCTTCAGATTCCTCCATTTTCTAAGGTTCTGCTTTTGGCGTTTCAGTCACCAATTAAAATCTACCAAAAACCTTAATCTGAAGCACGCTTTTGGAAAAGATATCTTTGTTTCTCAATTTCACAAACCTTGACTATTTTTTTGTACAGTTTATAAATCTCCAGCGGCCAAAAGAATAAGGTAAACACTGATCTATTTTGTCATGTAGAATCAGTGATATTTGTGCGAATCTTTTCTACTAGGGAGATCTGACTCCGTAGGCAGCACCACCACCGCCGGCTCCTCCTCCCTCTTCGTCGCCGGAGCTAGAAATCTCAGACAACAACAAGAAGAAGAAGATGCTGATAGCTTCGACAGCGAACATCGTCTACAAAAGAAGCCAGTCGACGACAGCAGCGTACGGTGGTTCCGATTTGACCCCGAGAAAGAGAAACGGGTTTTGGTCCTTTTTACATCTCCACTCTTACAAACATCATACCAGCAGCAAGAAAGTCGGAAACTTTCGTACAAAACACACTGAAAACACTTTGTCGGAAACAGAGTCAACGGCGGCGGCGAGAGTCAACGGAGGTGGAAGTAGTGATGTGATTGTCGAGGAAGATGTGGTTACAACAGTGACACAGAGCGAGAGGAGAGTGTCGAGATCCAGATCTCTGGGGTGCGGAAGCAGAAGCTTCTACGGGGAGTTCTTTGAGAGGATCACACACTGATCAAAAATGGGAAGATTGTTCGTGACAGAATTCGAAGGACCATTCGTCTATAAATGCAAACACTGCCAAACAGATCTCGGACTTCGCAGTCATATCGTCTCTATGGTTTATTTCTAATTCTATTCTTTTCTTTTTGGTGGACTATTCTTGACATATATTCATCTGATTACAACATCCAAACTACCTGACCTGTTATCTCTTCTATCTTTTATATTGTTCAGCGAGATCGTGGCACCCATGGAAAACTATATGCCTTCACTAGACTGTAAGCATGCTTCCAAATTTTCATGTTTTTTTAAAGAAGTTTACCGTTTTGTTAACAATCTTCTCTTAATTTTGGTGTGCTCAGCTTCAATGTGTTTCTGGTCGCAAGCACCTTTCCTTTTATGAGTGATGTATTGTGTGTCTACTGCTCCGCTTGTCTCGGCTATTATTACGTAAGATTTAATACCTCAATACTCAAATCTTTAACCCCTTTGTGTGATACCATACGATGATTAGTTTCTTATGTGGTTTCTGTACAGGTTAGCTCAGTGGAGTCCATTCCATCAACTTACCGTGTTTTGAGGTAATAATTTGGTCTTTTTCTTTCTTAAATACTCTCAATAGTCTTGACGGCTGCGTGGTTTCACTGATACAAACAAACAAAAATGTATGTAGGAGGAAGCTTCATGGACCAGAAGGAAGCGATGATGAGGTTTAGGACTTGGTGGTATATGCTCCTCTGTTTTTAGGTGTGAAATGACAATTTGAAGTAGGACAAAGATGTTTATCATATAATTACTTTGCTTTGGGTTTCATATACTTTGTAAATTCAAAGTGAATAGTCCCGAAAATAATATCACACATTCTTTTGTGGTTTGATGACATGTGAAAGTTCTGAGTAGAGCTCAAGTTCGGCCGTGTGACGCAGTTTTAGTTTTCTCTGATTTTACACTTCTTCTATGTTTTACAATGCATAGTCAAATGGTTTTACATTTCATATTAAATGGAACTAGACAGTAGTACAAATCACAAAGTGGCTTTTAGTTTTCTTCATAGTCCTATACAAAGTATGCAAGTCCTGGGTATTAAAGAACATTTCTTTGTAAGTATCGTGATGAACTCACTAGGTGAAGAAATATTTTCTGTCCAATGGAGAACTAATATTTGAAGGTTTGTTCATTCCCTATTGTTAAATATCCCTCAGGTTCACATTGGTTGATGTTTTAGCAATCATTTTCAGTTTTCATTTGTCTTTCTTAGGGAATTCAAGTCTTCAAAATACATGGAGAAAAGTATGGAACATAATGATCTTTTTCATATATTTAACACATTTTATTTTAAATATAACAATATTAAATTTTCACTGGTGATTTAATATTAGCTTGCAAGGTGAGAAAATTATTGCAGAACTTGCTGGAACTACTCAAGACGCGGTGGAAGTTAATTTTAGACTATGTAGCATGCATTTCACTCTTCCCTTGACACTGATGGTATCAGAGAAACCAATGAAGTTGACAAAATAATAGATAAGTTATTATATTTTAATGAATAATTGCCAAAGCTCAGATCCTGAGAGAGTGTGTGATGAAAATTGCAGGGGTCGAGATGTTAGAAACAGCTGCTAAAGTTTCTGAATATAATCATGGCAGTGAATGTTGTCGAAGGCACTGAGCTTCTAGGTAGTTATTTGATGTTCACTTTTTCTTACCTTTGCTCTAATGATTTGATCTTAGTTAAATGAAACAGCCTATGATATATTTGTATTCAGTATATATCTGGGTTGAAAGATGGTAAATATGGTGAGGAGAACGAACGAGGAGACAAACTGATGTATTTCTTTATTAACAAAGCCAATGAGTTCCAACACCCTTGGCATGGACACATGTCTCATTGTGTATTGCCTGAGTAGACAAGGGGATCAGATGGTCGTGGAGCCATATTTATGGCTGAGGAATGAGAGCAAAATCAAAGATATCATAAGCAAGGTCAGAGAAATCAGCTCCACAAAAACTAACAACATAGCAGAATGCTTCGAGAAAAGTGATACTAAGGTTGAGAAAGTGAGGAACTGTACGTGTGACAAAATACTGGAAAAGTGTTCTATGCTACTTTAATGTCAGGCTGCAAATGGGAATCCGACATCTCCTGAGACTTCTTCGGATACTGACCAACTTGGTTTATTCGGTTAGTCAGAAATGTATTGAGCAGCATCAGTTGTCTGCTATGAAGCACAACGGATACTGTTTCGTCCCTTTTAATAGCCAGATGACCTCAAATACTGATGAAAGGTCTTCGTTATCGGATGTGACAACCAGAGATTGCTCAAGCCATGTTCCACAAGAGTTGTTCGGATGGTCAGTGTGCACCAAGGCTACATAGAACTGCTCATATGAAGCCAATGAAATTGAGATTTAAGGAACAGTATGTTCGAAAACTTGAAGCATTTAAAAGTCTATCCCTTAGTTTTTAAATTGTTCAAAAACGAATCTCAGCGTTCTTTTGTGTATGAATACAAAATGGAAATTGGTTTACAAAGTTATAGGAATTCTAGAAGTCTAACCCATCAAAACTATAATCTCGCTAGAAAAACTTCTTCACTATCGAAAAACAATGTATAAATAACATTTATATTTTATTTAACAAATAAGATAATTAAATATTACCAACTTCTTAATTTATGGTTGGTAATTTCAAAAGATTCATTTTAATACAAGTTCGCATTCTTAGACTTTCAGAAATGAATGATTATTAAATATGGTGTGATTTTTATGTTTAGCCAAATATAAATGCATCATTTACTACATATGTTTGTAAATTTATAACTAGGAGTCTTCTTTGGTGATAATCTATACAATTACAATAACATAACTGAATTGTGATATCCTTTACTTTTATATTCTTATATCACTACAGTCATAAGAATATAAAATATTTTAGTTATTTCAACTATTAAATATTCTAGAATCAAAGATGTATTTTAGAGTCTAATGTAGTTATATTAATAATAAGAATCATATTACAAATAATATATATAATATTTTAATGTATGACTAAAATAGAAAATAATTGTATAGAAAAATTATAAAGATAAAATATAATGAATATATTTTATATTTTTTAAGCAGAGAGGCCGACATTGAATGAAAGTTGTTAAATGCTTCAATACTGAAAATAATATTTTATTTCAAAAACACAATAGACGTTGTAATTAGCTTTTTTTAAAAAAAAAAAAAAAAAAACTTACTTATAGAAAGGCAGTCTTCAACATATAGACTTATGGTAAATATTAGTTTATCAAGTTAAGAAATAACAACGTAATAACCAAGTTATCACCATCTACTTTTTGTGTTTCTATATTATATAATTTTTTGTTGAATTATGTAAATATTTAAAAATTTCTCAGTATTTTTGAAAAAATTAAAATTTAAGGAAACGAGAAGTTTAATATATTTAAACACATTTTCCGCGCGTAGCGCAGACAAAGACTCTAGTACATTTAATTAAGATAATCTGTGTATGAAATATTCATTTAATTATTATCATATATAATTGTACATTACAATTTCTCGAGTCTACAATCAATACTTATACATGTCATTTTCTAGTTTTCTTTTCTTGTCTTCGTACTCACAAAAAAAAAGAGTTCATGTTTTCAGAAATTATCAAAAAAAAACTTTTTAATTTCATTATAGTTTGATGAAACTGATATTATTGATTTATTTATATTATAATACAAATTAAAATAACGTTAGTTCTGTAAATTTAAAATGAATATATAAAATAATATTATTAACTATAAGTTAAAATGATCAATACTACTAATCTATCTATAATTAAGCAAAAAGTTATAAAACATATTATTTTAATATTTAGTGTGACAATTAATTGTATTACACTAGATTTGGTGGAATAGTTGTTTTTAGTGTTTAATTGGAGTTGGGTTTAAAAATTCTTCTTTTCTCAAACTTTGGCCATAAAAGAGGATAGAGAGTAGATAGAGTGGATCAAAGGTTACAAATTCTTCTTTTCTCGAACTTTGGCCATAAATGAGGATAGAGAGTAGATAGAAGAGATCAAAGGGTAAACTTAGAAGAGAAGCTTAACCTTCAAATATCGAAATTGCAAAAGATCAAAATGTCCGATTTCAAAATTTTCTTGCTCGATTTAGAAATATCAAAGATAAAGAAGTTCATTTTTCATTACAAAATACATTAGTTGATCATTTGTGGAAAAAATATTATAATTCTCATTATTGAACCTACTTATATATTGTCTTTTGTTTTACGTTTATGATTTCTGTATTTTTTAATAATAATGGTTTAATTCAAATAAATTATATTTTTTAAAAAAATTTGTAAACATAAAATAGTTGGGGTTAATTTGTAAAATTTTAAAAGTATCAGGTGTTGCACTTTAAAAAATATTATTTTTAGAATAAAAATAGTGAATACATCGGAGTTAAACACTACTCCATTTTGGAGTTGCACCATTTTGGAAGTTACGGACTAATATGTTGAAAATGCTCTAGAGGACTATAATATACGGTAAAAAGTTCATTAACACATCAGCATGCTAGTGATTGAGTAAAAGTAGAAAAGGGCTTTCGATATTGAGATTATCTACTAGTTAGTGACTGATTTGGAGCTGTCAGGCGCTCTATAACTCACCATTGATTATATTTTTGCTGACTAAAGATATAAAACATTGTTTGTGATTTAGACATGGGTGTCTCTACCGGACTCAAACGAGGACTTCCCCGGGATCACAATCACGCGGGTGGGAGTCAACACTCGACTTGCTTGCCGCGTCAAACATGTTCTTCATATCAAAGCTTAAGAAAGCAAATACGTACTCTGTCTATCAGCCAAACTCCCAGCGTAGATCGAACTAACGGCCATGGTGGGTAAACCCGGTCTCAAATGTGCAGTCAAGACTCCAACCCGTGAGATCGCTCCCCTCTTTTTTGAAGCCATCGAGATTCTCCTCAAGCGTTGACTTTGAATTTTACAATAATAAGTGATGAATGTTGTTCTTTTTGTTTCCCTCGATTGATATCAATACTGATTTAAATATTAAAAAAATGTGGAGTTGTCACTTAAATCTTTTTTTTTTCAATGCTGGATAATTATACTATTACACTATGAGAAATATTACAGACGATCCTATTCAAATCTCTAGAAACACAAAGAATTATAAGAACAACTTTTCTTATTAGCTTTAGAAACTACTCAAAACTAAAGCTCTCAATGTTTCTCTCCTAGATCTTATGGAACACCTCTCCATTAGGTCTATATTTATATGAAAGACAATTCCCTTTAACATGTGGGATATGGAAAACACAAACCTAATCTAATAGAAAACTTCATTTTTCTGTTTCTAAATTTCCTTTTTGTGTTTATCCTTAACATATTAAACACTAATAATATGTTAAGTTTCCACAAGCTTGGAATTATCCAACATTCACCCCCTTAATTCCAACTTGAATTAGGGAGATCAATCTCTTGAACTCCAATTAAACTCCTCATTTGCTTGAACTTAATCCTTGCTAATGGCTTCGTAAGGATGTCGGCCTTCTGCTCAACACCCGGCACATGCTCCACCTCGATTTGTCCATTCTCCACACACTCACGAATGAAGTGGTACTTCTTGAGGACATGTTTACTCCTTCCATGGAAAACTGGATTCTTCGTTAGAGCAATGGCTGATTTGTTGTCGATCCTAAGCATGACCCTCTTGTCTTCTTCGCCTAGTATCTCACTCAACAAATCCTTGATCCATATAGCTTGCTTCGCTGCTTCTGTTGCCGCCATGAACTCTGCTTCGCATGATGACAATGCAACCGTCTGTTGCTTCTGCGATGTCCAAGTGATCAACGATGAACCATAATAGAATGCATGTCCCGATGTGCTCCTGCCATCATCGAGATCAATGTTGTGACTGCTGTCACTATAACCAACGACACTCCTTGACCCATCTCTCTTGAAGAACAGACCGAATATTGTTGTTCCTTTGACATACCGTAGTATGTGCTTGATGGCTTGTCCATGAGAGTCTCTCGGATTGTGCATGTATCTACTAAGAACGCCCACTGCTTAACACATGTATGGTCGTGTGTGAAGCAGATACCTCAAACATCCTATGATTCTTCTGTACTCCGTAGCATCTATCTCTTGTTCATCTTCAGCCTTTGAGATCTTCAAGTTCGATTCCATTGGAACTTGAGTCGCGTTACACGTCTCCATCTTTGTGTCACTCAGGATTCCTTGAGCATACCTCTCTTGCTTTATTCTGATTCCGTCTGCTCCTTGAATCACCTCTATGCAAAGGTTATACGTTAGCTTACCCAAATCTGACATCTCGAACTTCTTTGACATCTACTCCTTGAAACGCTTAATCACCTTAAGAGAAGTTCCTGTCACAAATAGATCATCAACGTATATGGCAATGATCAAGACGTCTCCACCTTCAGTCTTGCGGTACACTGAGGGTTCCTTCGTGCACTTCTCAAATCTCATCTGCTTCAGAACCTGATCGAGTTTCAAATTCCATGCTCTGGGTGCCTGGCGTAACCCATACAAAGCCTTGTGTAACACATAAACTCGATCCTCTTCTCCTTTCTTCTCCTTTCTTCTCGAAACCTTCGGGTTGAGTTACATACACTAACTCCTTTAGATCTCCATTCAAGAAAGCGGTCTTCACGTCCATGTGATGTATTTCCCAGCCATTGGTTGCAGCAAGAGCTATTAAGAGCCTGATAGTTTCGAGACGTGCCACGGGTGCAAACACTTCATCGAAATCTATTCCTTATCTTTGAACATAGCCTTTTGCCACAAGTCTCGCCTTATACTTGCTCACTGTACCATCCGCCTTTCTTTTTATCTTGTAGATCCACTTTAACCCTATAGGTTTCACACCAGCCGGTCTATCCACAAGCTCCCATGTCTTGTTTTTTGTGATAGATTCTAACTCAGCCACCATAGCTTCAACCCATTCTCTTACGTGTGCAGCCTCAAAGTAGTTCTCTGGCTCGCCATCTACTGTGAGCAACAACATTGCACTTTCTTGATCTGCAAGTAACACATAATCATCGAGATATCTTGGTTTTGTTATGACTCGGCCGTGTCTTGTCACCAACGGTTGCACTTCACCGTCTTGGTTATCATTGTGATCGGTATCTTCTTCTTCTTCCTCATCTTGGTCAATAGCTTCCTGTTCATGATCATCACCTTGATCATTACCTTCTTCTATCTCACCCTCATGTGGAAGCTTAAGCATACTTGGTTCACAATCCACTTGGTTTGTTGTAGACGACCAATCCCAATCTTTCTCTTCTTCAAAAATCACGTCTCTACTCACCATCACACTCCCTGTGACTGGATCATATAGTCTATATGCTTTGGAACCCGGCTCAGTTCCAAGATTGACCACAGACTTCGATCTCTCATCCAACTTCTTCAGATGAGTGACGCATATCTTCGCATGTGCTACACAACCGAATATCCTCAAGTGCTCAATATTTGGTTTCCTGCGTGTGAGGCACTCATATGGCGTCTGATTCTTCAAGGCTTTTGTAGGTACTCTGTTGATGAGGTAAGTTGAATGTCGCACAGCTTCTCCCCACAAGTAGTTCGGCATCTTCATTGCCTTCAGCATACTTCTTGTCATTCCCATCAAAGTTCGATTTCTCCTCTCCACAACACCGTTTTGCTGAGGTGTGTAAGGCGCAGTGAGATGCCTTTTCACTCCATTCTCTTCACAGAACAGATTGAACTCAGCTGAGGTAAACTCTCCTCCTCTATCGGTGCGAAAGGTTTTAATGGACGACCCTGTCTGCTTCTCTACACTCTCCTTAAACCTTTTGCATCGATCGAAAGCCTCACTTTTCTCCTTCATAAGTATAATCCACATATACCTGGAGAAATCATCAATAAAGACAAAGACATACTTATTATTGCCTGGCGTTGGTGGTGTGATTGGTCCACACAAATCTCCATGCAATAACTCCAATGGCTTTGTTGCACGGAACATGGCTTTGGTCGGGAATGAATGTCTAATCTGCTTCCCTGCTAGACATGCGTCACACATGCTCTCTTCGTGTGTTACACTCGGCATTCCTGTGACCATCTCCTTTCTTACCATGTTGTTCATCACTTCATAACTTATATGTCCCAGTCGAGCATGCCACCTCCATGTAGAATCTTCATCTCTGACATGTAAGCATTCCGGGTAGCTAATCTCCATAGGGGTCTTGTAGAGGCGGTTTGAAGATCTTGTGACACGTACAAGCAACCTTCCATGCGAATCCGTGAGCATCAAATAGTCATCCTTCATGTTAACCTCACATCCGTTTTCTGTTGCTTGACCAAGACTCAATATGTTGTGCTTTAGGTCGGGTATGTAGTAGATGTCTTTGAGTGTCTTCTTCTCTCCAGTCTTGCACACAAAAGTAATCACACCCTTTCCAACGATATCAACACACGATCCATCACCAAACTTCACCTTTCCTTTGGTGTTCTGACTCAAATTCGAAAAGAACTCCTTGTTTCCCGTCATGTGATTGCTCGCTCCATTATCCAAATACCAAACACTTGCACCGCCTTTGTTGATATCAAGATTCTTCGGAATCACCTTGTCTTCATTCAAGAACACCACCTCGTGTACATAGAGTGCATCAGCTTCGTGTGTCTCGTTGAGGTTGGTTTCTTTATTCTTCACTGACTTCTCGGGACAGGTAGTTGCATAGTGACTTGGCTTGTCACATCTCCAACATATCACCTTTGATCGATCCTTCTTTGAGTTTTTCTCGTCGGTGTGTGACACATCGTTTTGACTGTGTGACCTACCACGACCTCTGCCTCTGTTACTCCGTCCTCTACCTCTACCACGGAAGTTCTCATAGCCCCTCTGACTATGCTGGTTGTTGTTGGCAAACATAAGCTTCCCTTGGTCCTCTTTCTGAGTTCTTGTTCCCATGCGCTCCTCGAATGCCTTGAGCCTTCCAACTATATCCTCAAAACCCGTAGAATTGAGGTCTAGGAGCTGTTCAAGCGACGCCACGATATGGATATACTTGTCTTCTGGAAGACCCTTCAAGAACTTCTTAACCATCATGGATTCTTCTATGTTTCCACCCAACGAGGACGCTTTGGACGATAGGCCTGATATCTTCCCCGCGAAGTCATCGACCGTATCCTTATCATCCATGCTCAACCTATCAAACTCCGTCATCAACGTCTGAAGTCTCGCCTCCCTTACACGATCAGCCCCAATGTGTCGTGACTTGATGGCGTCCCAGATCTCTTTTGATGCAGTATGATCTCCCACCTGGAGAATCAACGCCTCGGGAACAGATTGAAACAAAAGAGCTATCGCGACATCGTTCTTCTTTTGATCATCTGAACCAGGTTCAATCGTGTCCCACACTTCATGAACGCGAAGTAGAACCTTCATCCTCATCGACCAAACTGTATAGTTTGTCGATGACAACATAGGACATTGGATGGATGTCGATCCAAAGTCCTTCGTGCGTGGAGCCCTAGTCACGTCCGCCATCTTGCTCGCGCGATCTCTTGTTCACAAGCACCAGGATCGAAGCTTCAACTTAAGCTTAGTTCGAGTCTCCAACCTGAGAGCTCTGATACCAATTCAAATTTCTAGAAACACAAAGAATTATAAGAACAACTTTTCTTATTAGCTTTAGAAACTACTCAAAACTAAAGCTCTCAATGTTTCTCTCTTAGATCTTATGGAACACCTCTCCATTAGGTCTATATTTATATGAAAGACAATTCCCTTTAACATGTGGGATATGGAAAACACAAACCTAATCTAATAGAAAACTTTCTTTTCCTATTTCTAGATTTCCTTTTTGTGTTTATCCTTAACATATTAAACATCTAATAATATGTTAAGTTTCCACAAGCTTGGAATTATCCAACATCTATAGCCGATAATTCAACCTATCGTACGAGAATTCATGTCTGACTGCGTCACCCTATGGGATCCACGCTTAACAGTATGCGCCATATTGTAGATCTCTTGTAAGCTTTTTCTCCTTTAATACGCATAATTTCGCATTCTCCGAGAATTGAAACTCATATTTCCTGGTATAGAAGCATTAATGAATCATTGGTCAAACAACAGGACCAAAGGGGCGACTCAGATTAAGATTGAGTCACGCCGAGTTTTGGCGGGAAATGGTCATAATACACTAAATAACCAATCTAACATTGTTTTAATAAATAAATAGTAATATATAAATATGATTAAAGCATAAAAAGCTAAGAAAATCCAAAACAATTTGAAGGAAAAACTAATAAAAGACCAAACAGTATCATTAATTAGGCTAGTGACTACATAATTTACTTCCTTGCCTTATAAAACATTCAAAAATCGTTAAAACAATGTTAGATTGGTTATCTAGTATTCTTTGTGATCAAGGATTGTGGTACTGGCTTCATTGTTGACAATTCCTCACTGCACGTAATCATAATGTCTGATGTTCCTCTGACATTAATGTTTACAGTGTTGTAATCCTTGGCTGCCAAAGATTTTAGGGCAAGATGATCACTGTAACAACCCGTCCTGTGAGAACTACCCGCCCAGTAGACCTCAGGCTCACAGCACTGCAGAGCATCGACTCTAATCCTTCACATGTGAGCTCTCACTGACCCCCTTATGTAGGTTATTGGTGCGCTTGGCGTTCCGCGAACCTAAAACCTCACCTTTTAACAACTCTCCCACAAGACAAGTTGTCACCAATTGACCTGCAATTGTAACACCCGCCTCATGAGCCTCTATACTGTTCAATGTGAAATGAGAACCAACTAGCCACTACACTCTAAATGCATCCTAACATAACTAGTTGCCATCATTTCATTTCATACAACAAACATTGCAATGATCTCAGTCATTTCTCAGTACACTTAAATAGATTTAAGACTCCAGCCGTCCTAGAACTCTAGGACATACACAGCTCAAGCGGTCTGTTCCACCCCTTTCCTTGATGTATCCCTATGTAGCCACCTGCCCTGGTATGCTCAACATCCGGTTCCTTGGTTGCATTCCACCCCTGCAGTGTATTACGACCACTTCCCGCCAAGACTCAGCGTGACTCAATCTTAACCAGCGCCATCGATCCCGTCGTCACGGTCACCGTCTGTTCACGACCCTCATCCCCGCTTCCTATAACCCGCCGCGGTCAGCGTCCCTAGACCTCTCCTTACCGGAGTCTAGTTACTAAACTTCATTTCATTTCCTTATCCTTTCCTTTTACATTTCCTTTTTCATTTCCTTTTACGTTTCCTTAACCTTGACTCTTTTCATTCATTTTAGACTCCACTCGTTCTTAGTGTAACCAATCAATTCATTCTCATTCATTCATACAAGACTTATCATTCATCTATCTAGTCCGGTTAACAGTATTCTATTAACCTATGCTAAATTATTTCTAAACATCCTAGCTGTCACACAACACTCAACAATCAAGGAAGCAAACATCATACAATGTCCACATCAACACAAGGCAGTCCATTTATGTTCTTTAACAGGGTGAGCGTTCTTATGCAACATAATCTATGCAGCTATCATCCTAGCAACCATTATGAGCTAATAACCTAATAAACACTCAAGTCTAACCAATCCTAATTCCACATTCAACAATATAAAGGAACAGGAGAAGAGATCTAGGATAGAAATACCTCACCTGAGATTAGATCTGAACAGATCTGGAACAAGGGAACAATAGAGCTCGAGATTGGCAGCAACAACACCACACGGCCACCACCACCACTGTCGGTTGCTCACGGCGAGGAGAGAGAGAGAGAGAGAGAGAGAGAGAGAGAGAGAGAGAGAGAGAGAGAGAGAGAGAGATGAGAGAGAGAGAGAGAGAGAGAGAGAGAGAGAGAGAGAGAGAGAGAGAGAGAGAGAGAGAGAGAGAGAGAGAGGGGATGCAGCTCTATTTGTAAAAAAAAGGGAGGGGAACCAAGATTTTTCCCTAATGGGCCGTAGAGAAGCCCATCTTCCCATAGAAAATTTTGGATTTGGGTTTTAGGATGTTACAGTTCTCTCCATGTAAATCGAAATTTGCCCCGAATTTCGAACACATACACAAACAAGAGAGGCATACATTGCGGCAATGACTTTCTCAAGGATCTTCTTTTAAAACTAACAAATACATAAAGATAAACATGTGTCTTACTCCTACGAGATGATCCTAGAATCTCAGCTAGCCACTATGAAGTGGAGAAGCGTGCTCTGCCTCAGATCCAGGACTAAACATGCGGGCACCACTAGCTGACGGTTCTGGCTCATTCTCTCATTGTGAATCTTCTGATGGATTCTTTTTCTGGTTCATAGCTCGGGACATCAAACATTCAGCAATCCACTCCTTGATGCCATCACCTACCCTGCCATCCTCACCACTAAGGAAACCTCCATATGTTCCACGACACCCTTCAGCTCTCCCCGAATGTCCCTACGGAGTCCCGCCTTATACAACTGGCATCCCTCCACCGAAGGCTTTGGCTTAAACTTCTTGGCCATATCCAGGAGCTCCTTAGTGTACTTTTGGACCCAGCGAGGCTTATGCACCATCCAAACCAGGATCTCACACTTTCACGGCTTGGTACTTCCTCCCGAGGTTCCTTCATCCATAATCGGTGTCTTTCACGGACAATTATATTTATTCCTTAGAGACCATTCCGCAGAAGACGGTTCTCACATCCTACCACGGCTCTTGTTTTGCCTTCTCAAGGCGTTCACAGCCCTTTTTGACTGGAATGTCTTCTAATTTGGGTGATGGTGGAAACGACTGACAGCATATCTCCAGACGCTTTTGCTTCGGCATCTTCGGGAAGTGGGACATCAAACATATGTGCTTCATTGTCGACTCTGCGTGGAAGACATCTTGCAAGTAATCGAATCCGATCAGAACCATAATAAAAGTAAGAAATAGTTGGTGGATTTTAAATCATTTCTCAAGATTCGAAGTAAAACTTTCATTAACATTTTTGATAAACTAAAATAAGGTGTTTGAAAACGGCTGAAACGCTGATCCCTTAAGTTAGTATTAAGATTTAAGGGACTTTAGCCTGGCTCTGATACCAATTCTAACACCCATCTCACCCGTTTCCAACCAGGGTTCCCGACACTACAGGAAGTATGGGTATTAATAGCGGGCGTAAAATGCTATGAGTTTTGTATAATAGCGCTTCTTAAACGCTCTGATAGCGTCCGTTATAACAGGTCCGACACTTTTAATAACGGTCTATTGGTTTGCTATAGTTAAATATACAACGATAGCGTTAGTTTGCTTTGCAATTGTTAATATTTATAATAGCGTGATACAAATATTATTAAACTCATTAATTTGATTTTTCCAATAGCAAAGATAGCAAATATTTCGTGTTATTAATTAATTTTTTTAATTATCAAAAAAAAATTATTAAATAACAATTACAAATTGATTTGATTTTTAAAAATTTAAAATTTATTTTGAATATTTGTAATAAAAAAATTAATCATATTACAAAAACTAAAAAATATTTAAATGTTTAGAAAACCATAAAACATTTCATTGTTTACACAAACCATTAACACCTATCAAACATACTATCAATTTACCATTAATAACCCTTCATAATCATCCCTTCAAACTTCAAACTGCCTCCTCATTGTTCTTACTAGGGGCGGGGACCCCGCGCAAGCGCGGGGTTGTGTACGTAAGTGGTTGCATTATGTTATTTGGATCGCTGAAGAAGAAAGTGATGTTTGTTTTCTTTGTGTTTGTATTGCCGAAGTTGATTTGCCGAAATTTGAATATTTAGCATGAGTTCGTGCTTTTGTGTTGGTCTTTTGGACGTCTGAACAGTTGACATGGTGGGTTGTTGTTGTGGTATTTAGTGGCTGCAACTTTTGATACTCCCAACATACGAACACATCGTTTGATTTTTCTAATATGTTATGGCTAATATTAGCCCGGCCGAAAGGCTTTTTTAAAAATATGGTTGACTTTTTTCGAATAATGAACTTGTTAAGATGCCTACATTTTATATTAAATTGTAGTACTGGTTGAAAACAATGAATTAAACTTTCTTATATATTCAAGTATTTGATTATATTCAAATTCAAAAGGAAGTAATATCTTGAAAAACAATAGGTTTATTTTTTTGCTTATTTTTTGGGTTTTGTTTTGAAATCCCAACATTCATTTACAAAAGATTGAAAGGAGGATGTTGATGTTGACATTTCATTATATGTTCCCACATGATATTGAATGGCATGGGAGTTAGATTTATGAAGAATATGTAGTTAAATGAAAGTGGTGACGGTAAAAGTGTGTTTATTTTAGTCATCATCTTGGTTAATAAATGTATAAGTTAATGGTTGTCGTTGGACACCTTTGAATTTTTTAAAAGTGATGGTGGTCTACAAAAAGTTGCTTCACGTGTGGATTATGTCTATCTCAGTACTTTTAATTTTAGAGTATGCCCATCTTAGTACTTTTAGTAGGTTATTTGGGGACTCATTAATCAGTTTCTTGATAACGTCTGCCTAAATTATATATGCCCATCTTAGTACTTTTAGTAGGTTATTTGAGGGAACATGCATTCATGCAATAACGTAAGAACATTCTCAATATGCAAAAAACTTGTCAATGTTGCTTTTATTAAAAATCATAGTAGCCAAAATGCAAGATAGGAAAAACATAGGAATGTAGCAATTTTAAAAGCGATGAAAGCTAAGTGGGATTGACAGTTTGTTCGACTTGAAACCATCACTCACGGGAGCGTTTGCAGCTTTTTCTTTGTCTTCAAAGTCGAGAGGATGTGCTTCGTCAACTCCCATAGCTCTCTTCGCCGCATCAACCTTGTAGCTGGGTGCTGCTGTTGCTTGCCCACCTTCCCTGTCAACAACTTCAGCTTGGTTGCTGCTGCTACTCTAAGATACAGTTGTACATGTGTTGGTTTCACCAGCAACTCCCAGTTAAATCTTTGGTGCATCACCCTTGTTGCTCGCAGGTTCTGTTGCTTGTCCAGATTCCATATCCACGACTGGAGGTGGGTTGCTGCTGCTACTCTAAGAACATGTGTTAATTTATATCAGCAATTAAAAAAACTGGGAATACATTACATAGATTATACTACCTCTGCCTAAGTGCCAAATAAGAGATCTTCACTAATTGCTGAGACGGTGAACGTACAGTGATTTGGAGTGAAATTATAGGGAGTCACACGTAGATGAGACTCCGTAGCTGAAAAACATATTCATTACCAGCTTGCTTCTCATAACATTTTGGTAGCTCCATTTCCTCACCGCTACTCATTTGAATTAGGCTGGGCGTTTGTGGGGTTTTAGAGTAAGAGAAACAATTATATACAAAATTTAATAGGAATTGTGAAAGGAAACATACCTACAAAAGAGCTAGACTTGCTGCCTCTGACTTGATGAGTTTTGTCATCTATCTGTCGAAGAACACAAAAGTGGCACTGTCCTTTCCGTGTCACCTGGCTCTGGAGGACGTGAATTATTAGCAGATATTTATATTAGGCTGTCACTTTGAAAATGGATCGGGAATTACAGTTTAGACGTGATGACTCTCGTCACACTGGAAGAAACACATTGGTTGCAACAGAAGGACGTGTCGGTCGGACTTTGTAAGCTTCATTTTGCAACTGGTGCAAGAAAGAAAGGACCATCCATTAGGAGTGATTTAATAAGAGATACGGGTCTCAAAGTTTATTTGAGGAACTATATGTGTTGACACCTGGATCTGTGATGATTAAAGAAGAACGGATTTTGCATAACAGGAAAGGCATCAGCTGTTTTCACAACTCACAAGAGAACTCACACTTGTCACACAAACTTTGGAGACATCATTTGCTTGTCAAAGCAGCATCTCTCATCACTTCTTAGCATAAGGGGCATTTTAGTTCAGGAGGAAGTTCCCCAACAGAACGTGTTGTTTACGGTAGTCCTTCCATTTGCTTCTCAAACGCATCCCTGAATTTTGTTAAATTGATACAAAACATTCAGACTGATAGTATGTAAAATAATGTAACATATGAGAACATCTCAAATGTTTATTTAGCTGAAACGTACTCATTTGGTTTCAAAACTGCAACTGCACCACTTGCACCAGGATAAACGTGGGGATAACAGTAGTGATTTGATCCTCTTAACATCATAGTTAGGATCGTCATTTGTGGGGCAGTGCTGAATAAAGTGACCAGAGTTAAAAAAAAAAAACTGATGCGCTTAGAAGAAAGGTTTTTGCTAAGGCAATAACCATACACACTTGAATCAATAATAGAACAATAATCAACAAAAATAACAAAAGATTCCACAAATATGAATTACCACTTACCAGAAACAAAACATTACAATGATGACAAATATAGCCCGGTGATGGCATTTTCCTTTCCGTTCCTGCTCAACAAAAATAAACTCTGTCTCAGTATCTTACATTATGACACTCGAACTCAATGCGAACAGACACCAAAAATTTTTTTCGTAAACAACTTACTGAAGATGCATTAGCATCAATTAGATTGTTCATATCAGTCTGACCATGCTCTACTTTCTCCTTGACTCTTAGCCTGAAAAAAACGTAGATATTTATTTAAGTCATTCACACCAATTAAAAGGAAAAAAAGAGATTAACAAATTGAAGATGAACAGTTCTAGATTTCATTGGATAAACGAAAAGGGGAACGCTTTGATTTATTGGTGGAGACAGACTAATATGAAAACCGAAAAGAGAGTTTACCCGACTTAGAATTTTATTGGACCAGAATGCGGGTTGACTAAAATGGCCTTCCATGATCAAGTGACGCGTCAAAGGTTGAGTGGCGGATGGCAATTTGGGCAACAACAACATCAGAGAAAGGCATGAGGCTTGTAGATTTGAGTGTGAAGATTAACAGAGAGATCATGTTCGTGAAGCTTGATTCCATTTTCAACCCTCCCCTATTTATAGGGTTTGAGGTGTTTATCAGTTTCGATACGCATAAGCTTTCATTGTAAAGGAAGGATACGGAGAGTTGTGTGAGAATGATTGTACTGAAGATTCAGTGTACAGGTTAAGAGAGAAACGTTCAAGGGAGGATAAGCAAGGGAAAGAGATGAAAAGAAACGGGAAGGTAGAACGGTGAGAGGAAGGAGTTTTTTTTTTTTGGTAACAACGGCGGAGATGGTCATATTGAATTGTTGAAGGACGAAATCAAACCTAATCCAGTCTTATCTTACACGCAGAGTTAGGCTTTTTTGGGCTACAAATACCATCGTTAATAAAACACAAATGTTTAAAAGCCCATACGGCAGAACAGCCCATTAGCTTAAAATCGGACACGTGGCACCTAAAAGGGAGTGATACTCGCTCATTATATTATAGATTCTTCCACGACTCCTCCACCATCGACGCTTCAATCTCGCCACCATCTGCTACCTGTGCCTTGTCCAGCTTCTTGTAAGATGTGTTCAATCTGCAACAGACATGAAAAACAGTCAATCAGAGCATGTAACGAAGCTAGGAGCAAAGCAAGAAACTAGGAGCAAAGCAAGATACTCTCAGTATTTCTCAATCAAAGATGAAAACTCCCATAGCTTAACACGCATGAACATATCATGGTACATGTACTTGTCAGTCAATCTTCTTTGACTCTCAATATTTCTTCAGAAGAGTGGATCTTAGTTGGTTTCCTGATGATGAAACCATCCATCACAAGCTTCCTAATGTTCTGGCCTGTAGTTTTTTTTTTCAAAAACAAAGCAACATCCTTTTAAGAAAATCAGAGATTAATATCCATTCTATAAGCAAGACAGTAAAATCAGAAACGTTTCTCCACTTAAGCACATCAAACATAAATAGCATTGAACCTGCAGCTACAGCATCGACATGACAGGTTACAATACCGAGATCAGGCTTGTCCTCTGAAGCTCTTAACCCATCCAACATACCACCAGCGTTACCTTTCAAACTTTGAAGAGATGCAAAGATCGTAACTATATACGCAAACTAAAAAATGTTTCCACGAGCCTTCAGATAGAGAAATCGGAGGCGCTGAAAAAAAAAGCACATTCTTCAGAATAAGAGCATTTGTTGTATTAGTAATCTGACATTAGTACCTCGTTTCTTGATCTCTTGAGTGCTTCTCCAACATAAGGAACAGAATCTTCCGGTATGAACTCTCTAACTTGATTTACATCACTGCGGCGGGCTGAAGATGATAGGACCTTTTCCTTGACAATGTCGAAAGCTATGTTCATCTCCTCAGCACAACACCAGCTCTTGCTCACAAATCACGACCACGACCTTTACCAGGAAAAAAAAATACTGATAAGCTTCATTGGATGAAAGAAGTAGAAATATATAAACTTGGTTTTTCAGTGAACCAACTGGTCTCTAACTAAAATTGAAACAAGCAGAGCACTTTTCAAAGATCAAGCTGAGTCTCTTACGAGCACTTTCTCAAGATCAATCGATCATTGTAACGTTGTGTATGAGTAACCACAAACACAGAGAAACACAAGCAATCATTTCCTATGAGAAAGCTTCTCTGTATGAAGACAGAACCAAACATAGAGATGGGAGAGGGAGTAACCACAACACAAAGAGACACACAGTGGATCATTGTAACGTTTCCTATGAGACAGCTTCTGAATATGGTGGTGGTGGTAGTAACGAGCGATGGTGGTTATGAGGAGCGTGACGGTTGTGGTGGCGACTGCGGTGAAGACTAATCTGAGAAGCGATGGTGGTGGTGACGAGCGATGGGGGATGGAGAGATTGCGGTGGTTGTGGTAACGAGCGATGGTGGTGGTGGTGGTGACGACCAGCCGTCGTCTCTTCTCCTTTCTCTACCTTGAACTCCATCTCTTCTCTCTCTTCCTTTCCTTACTTCTGTTGTAGATCTGAGAAAATTAACTAAAAATAAAATAAAAGAATAATTAATCTCAACCGTTAGATTCAATATTATCCAAAGGTACAAATGGTGATCCATGTCATAAACAACAAATAAACCAATAAGAAAAAAGGGCGAGGATTCATATATGAGTAATTTTGGACCTTTGATTCAAGTCTTCTTATTTATTTGTAGCTATTATAAAAATTATTTAAACTTTAAATACTTTGATATCATAATTTAAAATCTAAATTTTGTATTTAAATTTTTAATTTACGGAATTATAATTTATTTAAAAATTAAGATTTAATGTTTTATGATATATGTTAAAATGAAATATGTGGTTTATGAGTTAGGGTTGAGATTTAGGATAAAATATAAAATTTGAGATTAATAAAAAAATAATAATATATATATATATATATATATACAATTTGAGTTTTATAATATACTTGGGTTAAATTTAATGTTTCTATCATAAGTTTGTAAAGATTGGGTTTATGTTTTTTTATGTAGAGTTTAAGTTTGTGGTATAGGGTATTAGATATAGAATGTAGATTTAAGATTTAAGATTTAACTCATTATGATTTAGGGGTTGAGATTTTTTTTAAAGTATAAGAGTTAGAGTTGTATATAAAAGTTTGTGATTAAGATTTAGATTTAAGTTTGTTAAATTTTTAAAATTTATATTGGAAGTTTATATTTAGTGGATGAATGGTTTATGTTTGAAGTTAGGGTTTAGGGTATAGAATTTGATGGAGGATTTTAGTTTTACATTTAATAATTTGAATGGAGTTTTTAAAAAATTAGATTTAAAGTCTAAGTTTTAATTTTGGCTTTAAGATTTAGGATTAAGTATATGATTTGATTTTTAGAATATACTTAGGTTTAAATTTAATGTTTCTATTGTAAATTTGTATAGATTGGGTTTATGTTTTGTATATAGAGTTTAAGTTTGTGGTATAGGGTATTAGATATAGAGTGTAAATTTAAGATTTAGTATTTGAGGTTTAAAATTTAAATTTAAGATTAGATTCTTAAATTATTAAATTTTTGAGTTTGAATTCAGGATTAAGTTTAAAATTTAGATTTTTTATTCAAAGTTTAGGGTTTGAAGTATAATATAAGGTTTGGGGTTAAGTTTTGGGGTTCCGTATTTGGGAATAAATATATAATTTGTGATTATTTATAAAAAATAATTAAATTTAAATTTTTATATTTAAGATTTGGAATTTAAGCTTAAAAATATTATTGTTGAAACTTGTATTTGGGAGGGTTTGAGGTATGTAGTTGGGGTTTAGGGTATGTTTAGGGTTTAAAACTTAAAGTCAAAAATATTTTTTGTTTTTTTCTAATTTATTATTTGTGTTAGAATTTCATATTATTATATCACTTGTTATCTTTGGATTTTATGATGAAATATTAAATAAAGTTTTCTCACATACATTATTTCATATATCATCTAAAATACACATAAACCTCCCCAACGTGCAATACATTACTCCCATCCGTGCTTCTAACCCTGCAAACAACGAATCATAACCAATGTACAAAACCTTTCCTTTTCATCATCTGATTTGCAGGTACTTTTTCTCTGTCTTGAAGCTCAGTTGCCATTTTATCTTGTGAAGTTTTTGAAGCCTACACATACCTCATCACAAACATGGTTGGTTGGCCTCTCATGAGCTGTTTCTCTTACTGGTATAAGCTATCCAAACTGTTTATCAACATCAGCTGCAGTAACCATAAATACAACATTAGTATACCATTTTGAGTTCTACAGATAACTTTACGGCTATTTTAAAATCAATCAATAAATATTAGATTGGTAGTAACAATTTGGAAACAGGAGAGATTGAGATGATACATTCTGGTTACAGATCTTTTTACCTTCATTATAACAACATAAATCAGTTTGTCTTCGGAAAGTCAGATTGAGATTGGAAGTATGCATGAGGTCCCCAACCTGTAAGCAATGCATAGAGAGAGAGATAGATCAGTTTTAGTAACATCAAAAATTACAGTGGCTTTATCCGAAGAGAAGAAAGGTCCTGAAGTCACATACCGTCTGGATCATAAGTCAAATAGCAACAAGAGGCCACCGATAATCCTAGGCATTGCAAGAAAGATGTGTCCTCCATTAGTTATTTCCCCACGTAATGTTTTGAGGGTCAAGAAGCCGTCTCATGGCACAACATACCCAGAAGGCCAGAAAGATAAAAACTCACAAGACGTGTGGCCGATGGGGAAGCTCTTGTCTCACTCTTTGAGCACGTTTTATCTCCAGTACACATAACATCCTTTGTGACATTGTGAACGAACTACAGTGTCATGAAGAGGGTATCTAAGGTCAGTGAGCATGTCCTCTCCAACGAAACGGTGAAAGGGTTCGATGACATTCATAACAGTAGCTAATGCCTCTTTTACAAAACCATTTTCTCGTAGGCATTTCATCAAACATGTTATAGACGCAGTGGTCACCACACTTCCTCCGTTCTCACGTCTAGAGCCTTACCGGAGAAACTCCCAGAGACCCTTAAAGTCCTCTCCTTTGGCCAACAAACACCCCATGTCTCTGCAAGTGATCTTATGTTCGAACCCGAAGTGTGTCTCATCCTAAAAAGAAGAACTCCGTTGCTTTCTGTAAACCGAGAGATACTAGGACTTCAAAATGACGTCGTACTGATTCTTCACGGAGGTTTCTCTGCTTTAACGGTGACCGGTGATGAAAAACCTTTTGCCTACCAATGGAATGTGGGGGAGTGAAGAAGAATCTGGGTAGGTATGGAGCAGAGGATATCTGAGACAAACTGACGAGTCCATGATAGAGATAAACCGTAGTCTCCACGAACTAGAGATTGATGTTCATAAAACAACTATCTCTTCTCAATAGTCGAAGATATCGAAAGAGAATCAATCTTCAAACTGAATGAGAGAAAATGTATACAGAGTATTTCCAGAAAAGAAGAAAGATCATACAAATTGACTGAATGAATCTAAGATTCGTTTGTTACAGAGCTTTTAAACAAGTTGATAGCTCGTAACAAACTTATTCGCCAGAAATGATCTCCAACTTCCACGTGTCTTCATCTCTACTTCTCCTGATTTCGAGTTTTCCCTCTTCTTTATTTAGATCTCCACCTCCACGTGTACCGTAATGCTCTTCACATATCACATCCTTCCCCTCCAAGAAACCTTGACCTCAAGGTTTAAAGTTCGGAAACTTTTTCTGTATGTCAAATAACAGCTCCCATGTTGCTTCTTCCACAGGCTCATTTGACCAGTTGATCAACACCATTGTTGCAGCTCTTCCCTGTCGTCGCTGAACCATCTTCCTCTCTACTATCAATTCTGGTTCCCTCACCAACACATCAACATTTTCAGACGGTAACTGAGTCGCAATCTGAAAATCCCCCACATGTTCTTTCAACTGCGAAACATGAAAGACTGGATGCATGATTGTTGTAGCCGGTAATTCCAATTTGTAGGCGACTTTACCACACTTGTCGATGATCTTATAACGTCCAAAGTACTTCAGCGATAATTTCTGATTCCCTCTGAGTACCAATGACCGTTGCCTATAAGGTTGTAGCTTCACAAAAGCATACTCGCCAATCTCAAAGCTTCTATCAGTTCTGTGCAGATCCGCGTTCTGTCGCATCCGGTGTTGAGCTCGTGCAAGATGAAATTTGAGGATCAGAATCATGTTTTCCCTTTCTTGTAATGTTCTTGCTACCACTGCTACTTTAGATTCTCCTGGTAGATAGGGCAAGTGAATAGGTGGTGGCTGTCCATAAACCGCTTCAAACGGAGTGATTTGAGTCGCAGAGTGATAATTGGTGTTATACCAATACTCAGCCAACGGAATCCACTTAGACCATAAGAGAGGTCTATCACTACACATGCACCGAAGGTATGTTTCTAAGCATCTGTTCACCACCTCTGTTTGCCCATCACTTTGGGGGTGATACACGGAAGAATAATTGAGTGACACTCCCTGCAATGCAAATAACTCCTTCCAAAAATCACTCAGAAAAACTGCATCCCTATCACTAACAATTGTTCTTGGTAACCCATGTAGACAGAATACAGTGTCTAAGAACGCTTGAGCAACAGACAGAGCCGTATAAGGATGAGAGAGTGCCATGAAATGAGCTGCTTTTGATAGTCTATCCACCACGACAAAGACTACAGATTTTCCGAAAGACAAAGGAAGACCATCAATGAAATCCATTGATACATCAGTCCAAATACTCTCCGGAATCGGTAGTGGTTGAAGAAGACCCGGTGATGCAGAGCGATCATATTTGCAAGTTTGACACTCTACAGCTTCTGATATAAGCATGTATATCCTTCGATAACCCCTTCCAATAAAACAATGCTTTGACTCTCTGCATTGTAACATCTCTTCCTGAGTGTCCTCCAACCCCTGATCCATGTAACCACTCCAGAATCTTACTTCGTGTTGCACTTATTGCAGGCACTGCAATCTTACTCTTCCTCCGTAAAACATTTTGGACCCATGAATAATGCCTCTTAAATTTAGTGTCCTTCTTCAATCCCTCAATGATTTGTTTCATTTATGCATCTTGATTATATCCCTCCTGAATCTCTTTCATAAGATCACACTCAAGCACTGACATAGCCATATGCAACACCTCGGCACCTTCAACTCTAGACAATGCATCTGCAGCAGTGTTGTCTTTGCCTTGTCTATACTGTATCTCATAGTCAAATTCGAGTAGCTTTTGTTGCCACTGCTGCTGTATAGGAGTGTTAAACCTCTGCTCCAAAAGGTACTTGAGACTCTTTTGATCAGTACGAATCACAAAATGACGCGTGAGAAGGTAATGTCGCCACTTTTGAACCGCAAAGACCACAGCCAAGAGTTCCTTCTCATATATCAACAAGTGTAGCTGTTTCCCTTTTAGATGCCGACTGATATAAGCTAATGGGTGGCCTTCTTGCATAAGAACAGCGCCAATTCCATTCCCACTCGCATCCGTCTCTACTACAAAGGGTTTATCAAATTGAGGGAGAGCCAACACCGGTGCATTACATAATGCTTCTTTCAGCTCTTCAAATGCTTTCTGAGCTTCATCACACCAACAAAATGCTTCTTTCTTTGTCAAAGCAGTCAATGGCCTAGCAATAGTACCAAATTTTTTAACAAATCTTCTGTAGTAACCAGCTAGACCCAAGAATCCCCTCAACTGTTTTAAGTTCGAAGGTTTAGGCCACTCTGACACCGCTTTGACCTTATTAGGATCCGTTGAGATGCCTCTGCGTTCAATGTAATGACCAAGGTACTCCACCTTATCTGTAGCGAATGCACATTTACTCTCCTTTGCATACAGATTGTTACTTCTCATCACTTCAAAGACTCTTCTCAAGTGCACCAAATGCGACTCCATCGAGTTACTATATATAAGGATATCGTCAAAGAAGATTAATACGAATTTCCTCAAGAACTCTCTGAAGACCTCATTCATCAAACTCTGGAATGTAGCAGGCGCATTTGTCAGGCCAAAGGGCATAACAAGGTATTCATAATGACCACTATGCGTTTTAAATGCCTTTTTGTGCACATCTGCTACGTCCATTCTTACTTGGTGATATCCTGCGCGCAAATCGATCTTAGAATACACCATTGAACCTCCCAGTTCATCCATTAGATCTTCAATGAGTGGTATTGGAAACCTATCCTTGATAGTTAACTCATTAAGACCTCTATAGTCCACACACAACCTCCACGTACCATCCTTCTTCTTCACCAATACCACAGGCGATGCGTAGGGGCTACTACTAGCTTGAATAGTACCACTCTGCAACATGCCTTGAACCATCTTGTCAATCTCGTTTTTCTGATACAGAGCGTATCTATATGGCCTCTGATTTACTGGATTGGCGCCCTCTACCAACGGAATTTTATGGTTATGGTTTTCTCGAAACGGTGGTAGATGAGTTGGTTCCAAGAATATATCTGCAAACTCTGTTAAGAGGTGTCGTATTGCAGGTTGTATGTCCTCGGTATTCTTCATTTCTTCAAGAGAACATAACTCCAGTTTGGTAGGTTCCTCTGTCTCGTAAGCATATATCATGGAAAGTTGTGGTTGAGAATCACTGATCTTCATGATTTTAGAAGCCTTAGATTCTCGAACTGACCCCGGGTGAATGCCATTCAAGGTGACTCGTTTGTTACCAAACTTGAACTGCATAACCAAACGATCAAAGTCCCATGTGATAGGGCCTAAAGTTCTAAACCATTGTACTCCTAGCACCATATCGCAATTCCCCAGTGCTATTACCATGAAGTCTGCTTGAAAAGAATGATTCTGAAAATTCCACTTCAACTTCTCAATTCTTCCTGCTATTCGCAACTGTCCTCCATCTGCCACTGTCACTCTAGATAATCCAGGAGGAAGTACCTTGCACCCCAATTTGTTGGCAACTCTGGTATCCATGAAATTATGAGTGGATCCTGAGTCAATCAACACAAAGATTGGTCTTTTGCTTTGAAGTCCCTTAACATTCATAGTTGTGTAATCCGAAGTACCAGCGACAACATCTACTGAGATGTGTGCAATATCACATTCTTCATTTTGCTGTTCAAGTATTGCTCTCACTTCCTCATCCTCTTCATCCTCATCATTCACATCAAGCAAGTATAGCTGAGCTTTCTTATGTGTTAAGTAGTGTGCAGGAGAAAACTTCTCGTCACAGAAGTAACAAAGTCCTTTAGCTCTGCGATCACTCATTTCTGCAGGTGTCAAGAACTTACGTGGTTGTAATATAGGGTTCTTCTGTGTCTCATTACCCGTTACTACCATTTGCTTCTGTTCAACTTCCTTCTTGTACGGAGCTACACTCTTAGTATACGTCTGTTTTGACCCTGACCATGTAGACTGCTTCTTTGGATGCGCCATTTCATAAAGTCGTCCCAGCACAAAGCATTGTCTAACATTCTGTGGTTGAAACATACGTATGTGCATTTGCGTATCATTCCTCAACCCTGCTAGATACGCACTGAGCAAGTATTGTTCAGAAAGCTTCACTCTTTCTCGTATCACTTCAAACTTTTCATTGTACTCTGTTATGCCCTCCGTTTCTTGCAACTGTTTCAACTCAGCAATTGGATCATCAAGAACCTCTTCGAATCTTTCAATGAGTAAATCACGGTATCAATTCCAATCACTCAAGATATTCGAACCAGATTCAGATTGCAATATTGCTTGATGCCACGTCGCTGATGGATTATCGAAATGAATCGAAGATAACCTCACTCGCAAATCATCAGGAGTGTTATCAATTGCAAAAAACTATTCAACCTTAAACAACCATTCCCTGATCTTATCACCATTGAATCTTGGAAAATCCACTCGACCTAATCTCGTCATTCGATTGTAGTTATGATTCGTACCAGATCTCATGGAACGTGTTTGATCGATGATCGGATTGTGGATATCAGGATTCGTAGAATCGCCCTGCGCTGCATCGCTTTGAAAGCGATCGAGATTGCTGATTGCCTTCTCCCTCTTCTCCGTGATGAACTTGATTGCTTCAAACATCAGAGCGACGTTTTTATCGATCTTGTTGTTCATCTCCTCCAGTTGAGCTCCGATAGCTTCTGATGTTTCTTTCACCACTGCGTCCTTCAAGGATTGTTGAGATCTTGTTTCCGCCATTTTTTCCGAGGATGACGAAGCGTCTGATACCTTTGATAGAGATAAACCGTAGTCTTCACGAACTAGAGATTGATGTTCATAAAACAACTATCTCTTCTCAATAGTCGAAGATATCGAAAGAGAATCAATCTTCAAACTGAATGAGAGAAAATGTATACAGAGTATTTCCAGAAAAGAAGAAAGATCATACAAACTTACTGAATGAATCTAAGATTCGTTTGTTACAGAGCTTTTAAACAAGCTGATAGCTCGTAACAAACTTATTCGCCAGAAATGATCTCCAACGTCCACGTGTCTTCATCTCTACTTCTCCTTATTTCGAGTTTTCCCTCTTCTTTATTTAAATCTCCACCCTCCACGTGTACCGTAATGCTATTCCCGTATCAGTCCTTGGCTTCTCCACTTCCATGGCTTATGCGTGACGGTGGTGGTGGCGACTCCGGTGAAACCGGATCTGAGAAGCGATGGTGGTGGTTACGAGCGATGGGGATGGGAGAGATGGCGATGGTGGTGGTGGTGGTGATGACCGGCCGTGGCGTCTTCTCCTTTCTCTACCATCTACGAACTCCATCTCTTCTCTCTCTCTTGCTTCTCTTGTTGATATCAGAAAAGATGATTAAAAAAAGAATAAAAGAATAATTAGTTTCAAGTGTTGATTAGAAGAAGGTTATACAATAGAAAAAATTGATGAAAACATTTTTATCTGAAGAAATCTTCTTAACTGATCGGGGGAATCTGCAGAGAAACTAGGGTTTTTTTTAATGAGAAACACCGAAGAAAAAGTTAAATTGGGATTAGATGAGTGTAAATGGAGCCCGGTCAAAGTTTAACTTAAAATTTTTGACTAAAATTTGAGATATTTTACCTCTACGATAGCATTTAATTTTGGATCAGCAACGATAAGACATCTACATTTAGCAAATTAATGCGACTTAATTTTTTAATTTTCCCGCGATAATAATTATAGCTTTTTAAATTGATAAATACTATAAAAAATCAAGTGTTGATATACAATATTAGAACTGTCATAAACGATATAATCTAATGCTATAAATACTCACATTTCCTGTAGTGCAAGCACGGGGTTAAGGGCACATATATCTACTCTTCCGACATCTCCGTGTGCCCCGTTATAGGTCTCAAGAACTTCAGGTGTGTTTCCTTCTGATAAAAATCCCCCACCATAACCATTTCCATCACTTCTACTTACAGTTATGCACAAAGAAAGGAAAAAGCGAGGGGTAAGTAAAGAATACTCAATAAAGCGATTCTAGACCAGTCTCTCCGCATGAGTTTCTATACTGCTCAATGTGAAATGAGAACCGACTAGCCACTACACTCAATAAATGCATCCTAACATAACTAGTTACCATCATTTCATTTCATACAACAAACATTGCTCAGTACACTTAAATAGATTTAAGACTCCAGCCGTCCTAGAACTCTAGGACATACACAGCTCAAGCGGTCTGTTCCACCCCTTTTCTTGATGTATCCCTATGTAGCCACCTGCCCTGGTATGCTCAACATCCGGTTCCTTGGTTGCGGTCCACCCCTGCAGTGTATTACGACCACTTCCCGCCAAGACTCAGCGTGACTCAATCTTAACCAGCGCCATCGATCCCGTCGTCGCGGTCACAGTCTGTTCACGACCCTCATCCCCGCTTCCTATAACCCGCCGCGGTCAGCGTCCCTAGACCTCTCCTTACCGGAGTCTAGTTACTAAACTTCATTTTTCCTTATACATTCCTTTTACATTTCCTTTTTCATTTCCTTTTTTGTTTCCTTAACCTTGACTCTTTTCATTCATTTTAGACTCCAATTCATTCTCATTCACTCATACAAGACTTATCATTCATCTATCCAGTTCGGTTAACAGTATTCTATCAACCTTTGCTAAATTATTTCTAACATCCTAGCTGTCACACAACACTCAACAATCAAGGAAGCAAACATCATACAATAACCACATCAACACAAGGCAGTCCATTTATGTCCTTTAACAGGGTGAGCGTTCTTATGCACCATGATCTATGCATCTATCATCCTAGCAACCATCATGAGCTAACAACCTAATCAACACTCAAGACTAACCAATCCTAATTCCACATTCAACAATATAAAGGAACAGGAGAAGAGATCTAGGATAGAAACACCTCACCTGAGATTAGATATGAACAGATCAGGAACAAGCAAACAAGAGAGCTCGAGATCGGCAGCAAAAACACCACACGGCCACCAACACCACTCGCAGTTGCTCACGACGAGGAGAGAGAGAGTTGGCCGGGGTAGAGAGAGAGAGGAGAGAGAGAGCGATGGCAAGGAGAGAGAGAGTCGACGGCTAGGGTTTCTGGACACATGGGCTTCTCTGCAGAGCTTCGCTTCAAGTTTCTGATGGAAGAGAAGGAGGGGCTGCAGCTCTATTTATAAGAAAAGGGGGGGGGACCTCGGGTTTTCCCTAATGGGCCTTAGAGAAGCTATAGCATTTCGAGACGTATAGTTGTTCAGAAAGTTGGCGAGGCCAGTAAATTCCAACTTTGCAATCGTAGGGTTTGGTTTTAGAACCTCAAAACATAGTGTAGAATCGACATCTTTTTTTTTATTTCATATGGACTCGATCTTACCTTTTGTAACTATCGTACTAAATCTTGCATATGATGAGACAACAAGAAGTAAAACACTCACAAAAACAAAACAAAAAAAGAGTTTCTTTTGATGTATGTAACCATTTTTTCTACCTTAAACTTATTTTTTTGGTCAAAAGAGTTGGAACAACTTATGAGAATTTATGTAGGTCGACTGACTTATAATTTTCTATTTTCTGGTGAAACAAATTAAATATAGGGAGAATTTGCTGAATAACCAAAATCATAAGTGAAATTAAGTGTATAACATTGATGTTGCTATAATTAAGAAACTATCATTTGTGTCTCATGTCATCCGGTTATACCATCTATAAGTACAAGTTGCCCGTACCAAAGGAAGAAGGAGATGACACAATTTACGGTGTGTTCCCCCTTTTTTCTTTTTTCTTTTTTTACTTAAAAACTCTTTATAAAGTTATTGTACATAACTGAAGTTTAGTAGAACATCCACACAGCTTTCTTTTTAACCGCATACGTTTACCATTCTAATAAATACAAATGTGAGGTAATACCTAAGGTCGTGAGTGGACTATTCTATCTCAGCAACATAGTACAACACCAAGATGCAGTAGGAACTATACAAAATAATCCCACCCAAAACCGCTGACTGCTATACCCAAATCCCTACTTAGTAAATCTAAACCATAGGTAGGATCCTCTAAACTCAAATACAATCTATAAATTGTTTTCTAATATTACACTTGAAGTCACATTTACTTGTTCAATACATAATACATAGTATCTAATGCAAAAAGTAAACCCTCCCAACCCGCAAAAATATAACAATACAAGACACACCACTTTTAATAAACATAAACCCTAATCAAGGAAGTATAAACTCAAATAGAATGTATATAATTTAGTTTTCTATACTAAACCTCTACTTAGTAAATCTAAACCCTAGGCAGGAACTTATAAACCCAAACACAATTTATAAATTGTTTTCCAATTTTAGACACTTGAAGGCACATTTACTTGGTTAACATGTTACATATTTTCTATTCCATTTAGTTTAAGTAGTATAGTAAATGAATGTTCCAAATAATCAAATTTATCCAACACTCGAAAAAATGAATTTCATATTACAATCAATTACACAATTGACAGAGAATAGAGCTATCAAATTTGAAAATATGATATAGACATATGTACCAAATAGTATGGTAACCTTAAATACATAGCGAGACTAAAGAATATATAATATACTATTCCTTTCACGTACTATAGTATTGATGGCGAATTCATCTTCTTCAATTCTTTTTTTTTTTACAAACACACTGATACACCTTCATTTCGTTCACCATCATTATTCTTCACCACCATGTAGAGATCGTCTTCATATCCTCTCTCCTTTCCGACACGGTGACTTTTTTTACCAATTATGAAAAAAAATCAGAATATGAAAACAAAAGCATGATTGGATCTGTAAAACAAAAACAGAGTATGAAAACAAAAGAATTATTGTGAGAATAAGAGAAGGATGAAAAGAAATGAAAGAGTTGTTGTGTTTGCCCACCGTCTACGCCTTCATCGTTGTCCCTCTCGTGAGAAGAAATTTAGTTCAAGAAGATGTGTGAATAATGATAGACCACGTTTTACCTTTTATAGTTACAAATTATTAATTAAATTTGGTTTTCTTTGTGCAAGTTTCACCGGTTGTATTTAGGGGTATAATGGCATTATTATATAAAAGTCACGATACATAGTTGTAACTTAAGTCTTTTTGTTATACAATGAATTATAATTTGTTTGAAGGTTAATACAATGCAATTTCCCTTAAATATATACATATTCACATATTTTCTTTCCATTGTTGCCATAGTTGCTATTAGGTAATGTGCCATAATTATATAATTTTGTTAGCAAGTTTACATTAATGTTGAAGGAAATAAAAGTAACACAAATTTGGAAGTACTAGGTGTTTTGCCGGCACATGCGCAAACATAACCGTCTTACGAATATTTATTAATTTATATTTTATTATTTCAAATATTCTCAAAGAGTTTAGATCAAACATCAAATTACTATATACAACAAAGTTTTTCATCAAAATAAATGTTCTCAAAAAGTTTAAAATCAAAAATCAAATTATTATAGATGACAAAGTTTTTCATCAAAATATATATACTTATTATTGAGTCAATTTTTTTAAAACACTCACATATTAAAAATATTTTTATAAAATATCTTTATACAATTTTTTTTTGTTTAATTGAAATTTAATTAAAGAATACTTTATCTTAGTTTTTAGTTTTTATAATAGAAAATATTCTTTCCAAATAACAACACAATATACATAAAAATTATCTTATTTTTAAAATATAATATTTACAATAAATAAATAAATCTACCAATGTTTTGAAATTTTTTAAAAGATCTTATGTTTTAAAAACATTCATCTTCTTTTCTTAACAATTTTGTTTTTTTTTTGTATGTTTTTCGTAAGACATGTAATCGAGTACTGCTATTGTATCAGTAGAACATAAACATGAGCTTTTTGGGTAACACATATTACCAGAATTTAAAATTGTCAGAAAGTGTAGTTTTAAAACTAAACATTAATAAATTAAAGATAATAAACTGTATATGCTATAGATGAGCTTATATTAACAAAATCCAAAAATTAATAAATTTTTTAATACCAAAAATATAGATATAATTTTTCATGATATATAAGAGAAAAATATTTTTATTTAATGTTAATAAGATAATATCAAATATTTGTGTAGATGATAATTATCATATTTTCTTAAAACTGTTTATTATCTAATATAAATATTGTCAAAATTATTTATTAAAATCATTGACTCATTTAAGAAAAATTATTTTTATATAATAATAAATAACATAATATCAAATATTTGTATAGATGAAATATTGTAATTATCATGTTTCCAAAACTGTTTATTATTAAAATGTATAAATAAAATATTTATGAGAATTATTGACTAAACCTTAAATCATGGAGAATGTGACAAATAAGCCAATTCACTTCATAAATAATAGTATAGATAGATAGATTATCATATGAAAAAAAGATAGATTATCTTAAATATCATGAAAAAAAAATATATATATATATATTAAGATAAATACTTTGATAATTGAAAATATTGTTATTAAATCTAATAACTCAGTTTAAAATCATTGAAATACTAAATACAACATAAACATAATTGTGGTATTATTATTAGAATTGTTTTTTTTTTGACATCAAACGGCTATTCTATTTTTCAAAATAGAGGTGGTCTGGATAACCAGAACGAAATAGAATAACCAATAAAGTAGAGTTCCCTATGAAAAGATTTTGCAGTCCTAGCTAATGATTCCCAGATCTGATTCTGAGCTCACGGAATATCTGTGATCTTGAAATCTGGGAAGCATATTTGTAGAGTTTCTATCCTCTCCAGCTCTGTTGCAATGCTCGGCCAAGCATGAGGCTCCTTAATCATCACAATCAAATCCTTACAGTCTGTTCCAGAACTCTGACATGTCGAGTGGAGAAGCATGTTCTACATCGCCCATCTCAGTGCCTCCAGTTCCGAATGTAAAGCAGATTTTCGTCGTATTTGATTTCACGTCCCCATAAGTTGGACCTTCCCAAGGCTATCCATCCACACCCAGCCGCAACCACCAAACTGTGCCGTGGATATCCATGTTCCATCTACCATGCATATATTTCTCAAGCTTAAGACTTGAGGTTCCACTGTACTCAGATCTTGCGGATTCGATGGCACCCTTTCGTTTGCATTGAACCAGGCTTGACATTCACTCTCCACGTAGCGAACTAGCTCCAATTCTTTCTAACTGAAATACGTTCGGCTTGATCCTCGAAAGGGGTACGTAGGCAGCATTTCTTAAGGTCCAGTCCGAAATCTTTAAAACCTTTTCTGTATCTTTTTCTTCTTTGTTATCGAGCTGCGTCTCAACTAGGTTTAAAGGTTTCAGATGGCTTGAACTGGCCGAAAGCTCTTGCGGCCATATCTTTTATAACCTTTTGTAATGATCGCAACGCTCTTACGCGGATTCGAAATAAGATCTATTTTTTTCTATAAATTTGTTTTGTTATCTCTTTGTATTTTCGCATCTGTTTGGTCACTTGTCGTTGGCTCTCGCAGAGAATCCGGGACCTCAGGGAAAGTTAGGATTTCTTGACTTTCCTTAATTTACGAAAATCGACGGTGTGAATTTTGGTTCCCACAGAGACCCATTATCCCAACGAGATGCATTATCAAGGTACCTCCTATGATGAGTATTGTCGTAATGACCAGTGTCTTCCTGCGGCACTTGAACTCGATCAAAAACTCCAATGCGATCATCTTGAGATTTAGGAAGATCCTTCATCAATGGGCAGTATTCCTTTTCATGTGATAATAAGCCACATTTTGAGCAGTGCTTAAAGAGGAGATCATATGATATTTGAATCATCCATTCTCCACCAGATGTCATGACCTTCCTACTAAACACCAGTGGCTTTCAAGAATAAATATCAATCAGCATCCTGCCCTGAGCAAGCTCCATTGTATCAACATGACCCAAGCGTCCTTCTATTCTCTTCAAGTTATCGACAATCCATAGGTGCAATGGCAGCCCAGTTATAGTGATCCAAAAAGGAATGATCCATGGATAATCATCATGAATGATTGGTTCTCATCTTACCAAAACAAACATATAGTAGTTGTAGTGAAAAGGGCCCTGACTAAGCACAGCTTTGATGTCTTCCTCACTTGTGAAATTAAAAATAAATTTCCCATTGCCTAGATCATTCGCTGTTATCAGATCTTGCAATCCCCATCTACCTGTCATGTATTGGATCAACTTCTCAACGTTTTGCTTCTTAGGATTGAGTATCTTGCCAATTAGTGACAACTGAAACTCCTTGATGGCTTGGGAGCCATCGTCCTCCAAAAGCTGTAACGGCTCATCTTCCATCTCATACAAGATGCCCTTCCCCTTAAGATCCACCATATGAGCAGATCTTGCTCGAGCAGACGATCCCATACGAAGAATCGACGGTAAGAAAGCAGAGACAGCGGATCAGAATGAAACAATCACTCTGTTCTACGGTAGCAAAGCACTCTGTTCGTACGGATCACGATGATGATACCGATGACGGCGATTTGTGACGATGAGTGTATCAAAACCAATGGATTGTGACACAAAATCCTCGAAATCAAAAGGTGAGCAGGATCCCGATTGAAGAGATTTGGATTGAAGGGAGCCGTCGATGATAGAAACAAGGTGTAAATCTTCCTGTCAATGGACAGAAAGATCGGAAAAGGATCGAAACTTCAATGGAAGATTTCGATTTGTTGACAAGCCTCGACGTAGATCACCTCCCGGAGCCTTATGATCTCACCCAACGAGAGAAAGATCAATAGGAGATCGAAGAATCGAATGATTCCTGCAGATCAGAGAAGGAGCCGCCAATCGCCATTTGTGTCGCCAGAGCTGCTAGGGTTTGCACATTAAATGAATTATTATTAGAATTGTTAATGTTCATTATTAATTATCTTAATATCATGACAAATATTATATATATTAAGATAGAGTTTCTAGTAATATTATTATTATTAAACTTTAAACTGAGTTTTTAAAATCATGGAAAATATGGCAAATAGACAAAATCAATCCCAAATGTTATTTAATAATTGCTGATTTTTCATATTCTCTATTTTATAATGAATTATTTGTTTTATTTTGTACTATTATTAAAAACTATCTTAATATATATATTTTAGGATTGTTAGTAGTTTTGACTCACATATTGTTATTTTGTTGGTATTTTATGACATGGTAATGTTTTAATGTGATTGGGATTTATTTTTCATCTCCGTGGAAGAATAAAAGTAAAAAGATAATATATATAACCGCCGTATACTTGGAAGGGGTTAATAGATAGGTTAATCATCCTAGTGAGTTCTTTAAAGAAAATCTCTCTCGCCCTTGTTCACCGATTCCTATCTTTCACAAGGGTTGAGGTTGAGATTATTTTGTTTTCTGTTGATGCTGTAAGATATCTTTTTCGGTCAAAACACCGATCTTTGTTTTTCGCTTTTGAAAATTCCCTTATTTGCAAAGGCGATCCTTTTGTTGTGTTCAAACTAGACTGAAGCTGATCTTTATGTCCTTTCATTTTTCTTCAGTTGCTTACAAGTGAAGATCGACGGTCCGGCGGTGGAGTCTTTGGCAGACCGAGGGTCTATCGGTGAAGTCGTGACACAGGTTTCCCATCTCATGCTTGATCGACACGTGGCTCATAACTCTCTCTTGGTTGGATGCGCGTCAACTTCTGTGGCACTCGATGGTGGTGGCTCATATCAATAAATTGGGTCTGGGTCTCCTTGGAATTCTTAGGTTTTATGCGAGTTGTAAATGATGGGAAAGGGACCTCTCTTACTTGTAATAGTCAAATGGGTTTTTTCTTATATTAATAAGAAAACAAGTTGACAAAAAAAAATCCTAGTGAGTTCTTTAATTTTTCTCATCCTCACCCGATAATGTCTCCTCCTCTAATGAAAGTCAGAAAACTATCTTCGTTCATCGCCGGCAAGAGACCACGAGAAGAAGATAATGATCCGTCGTTACCCTCACTTTCTTGGTTACCGGACGAAATTGTTTTGCAGTGCTTACTTCACGTCCCAAAAAGCTATGACCTAAACCTCTCTTACGTTTCCAAAACCCTAAGGTCTCTTCGCTCTCCTGAGCTCCACCATTTGCGGTCTCTCCTCCCTAAAACTCCATATATGTCTTCTTCCGCAAAAACATGGCTGTTGATAAGACCGACAAGTTTTGGTTCACTCTCCGTCCAATTCAGAGATCGAAACCGGGAATTAAGTACCGACTGATTCATGTTGACCTCCCATCTCATCCTTTTATGTACCATTCTTCAGCCGTCGTGGTTCGATCAGAGATCTTCTTCGTTGGTGGATCATTCAAACCTTCTTCAGATCTTTGGATTGTTGATACTTGTTCTGGAGAGTTAGCACAAGGATCAAGCATGAAGGTGGCTCGAACTTGTGACTCCATTATCGGAGTAATCAACGGGACAATATACATTATCGGAGGGTGCCAAAACAAGATTCAAGTCGAGGTTTATGATCCAAAAACGAGAAGTTGGAAAGTCGGTGAGAGTCTTGGCGAGAGGTTTCGACGCCGGCTAATGAAGGAGTTAAGTGCATCACTTGATTGGAATGTTTATTCTGCTGAAACTGCAAAAATCATTGTGTACAATGCCAGACAAGGTAGAAGATTGGAGACTGTGAAGATGCCAAGTGATGTTATTAAAGAAGTGTATAAAGTGAAGAAGATGATGCTCTGTTTTCTTAAAAATACATTTCATTCAACTTCCGTTTTGTGATTACAAGCGATAGATATTTATAGTGGAAAGGCAAAACCTTAGAGTTCCTGTACAGATGGCATAATCTTATGATGCTTCACAATCAAGGGCTGAGAACCGATTTGACAGCTTCATGCCATTACCATCTCTGAAACTCGTTGTCATGTGTACTTTACTTTGACCAACTTGTCTTCTTTCAAAGAGAGCCGTTGCGCGGGTTTTACTTCTAAACTCCTTGGGCTCTTCTCTTGACACATCTTGTTACTGGGCTTATCCTCGGGGCCCACTTTAGCTTTTCCCTTGGAGTCTGCAGTCAAAACTGTGCCGTTTTGAGCATCTTGTTTAATAGTCCCCCTCAAACTTGGTGTGGACATTGAGCAAACACCAACTTTGAATCTCAGGTCATCGTAAGGGAAGAACGGCAGAGACTTTGTAAAAATGTCTGCTAGCTGTTGATAAGCGGGAACATGTTTTACCACAAGAGCACGAAGAGCCACCCTTTCTCGCACATAGTGATAATCCAACTCAAAGTGTTTTGAGCGTTGTGATAGGCAGGATTTGCTGTCAAATGCACCGACGACAAGTTATCACAGTAGAGCTCAGGTGTTCTTTGAATCGGAACTCCTATTTCTCGCATTATTGAGCACAGCCAACTCAACTCAGATGCTGTTTCCGACAAATACCTATACTCTGCTTCGGTTGAACTTCTTGAGACTGTGGGTTTCTTCTTTGAAGACCAAGAGATTATGTTTGATCCGAGAAAAGTGCAGAAACCCCCTGTTGATCTTCGAGTATGAGGACATCCTGCCCAGTCACTGTCGCTGTAGGCTCGGATGGTGAAATCTGTATCACTGTTAAAGTGTATACCCCATTCTGTTGTTCCCTTAACATACCGCAAGATCCTTTTGAGTAGATTATAGTCTGAAACCGAAGGTTTGATATCACTCAAATTACCCTAAGGAGTGACTTTACTCTCTCAAATAAGATGTTCAGTTGTAGTACTTAGGGATCGAATCCACAAGGAGCTAGGGAACCAATCAGATCTAATAGTTATATGATTAAGCTAGGCTAATAGGTTTAAAGCAGTAAATAAATATAGCAAATAATAAATAAAGCAGTAAACAAGTTGAACAAAACAATTATTCAACAAGGCAAGGAGTTGTTTGATGGAAGGATGGTTGCTAGATCTAGGGTTTCTATTCAGGTAATCAGGATTATATGTACTACAAATGCTAACAAGTTGCTTGCATGATATGTCAGAGCTCAACACTATTAAATGAATCCATCAGATCTCGCAATATATAGACCATCTATTACTTAGATGCTAAATGGTGTTGCGGTCGGCTACTCTGCCGATAGTATCGATCGATGGTTCGATAGGAATATCGACCGATACACCTCTAGCTACGTCGATCGATTACTCTATAGGAGTATCGATCGATACGGCTCTAAGCAAGCTTTATGCGCGAGTTGATACAATGCTCACCATGATCTTAGATCAGCTTTCGCATATCTCAAGAGGGTCATAGCATGTTTAGGATGTTATCAGGAATTGTATTAAAAGAATAATGCAATCCAAGTTCATGTTCTAGTTCATGACTCTAGAAACAAGCATTAAGAACAATCCTAACAATAAATATCACAATTATAGCAGATATAGGTTGGGGCTAATCCTTTTAACCTATCTGAATCCTAAATCCAACAGGTGGATCTATTCAGACATGAAGTTTGTCACAGAAATCATAGATGAATAGATATAAAACTGAAATAGAATAGATAATAAAACCAATGGAGTTCCAGGAGGACTCTGATAGGAGTTCCTACCTTCTCACCAACCCGAAAACTAAGAAAGAACAATAGAATAAAGCTTAGCCGTCAACAATGGCTTAGAAATAACATAAATAGGGTTTCTGGTCGTCCAAGGGCATTCTGGTAATTTGTATAGCTTCTGGGCTTCAGGCAGTCATAAAATATACTCGGCCCACATTCTGAGATCCATATCAATCGATATGCACTCTGTTACATCGATCGATATGCATTCCTCTTCTCGACAGCTTTCTCTCGCGAGGCAGACTGACCACTCTTCAGTAAAACAGGCATAACTTCTGCTACAGGATGCTGATTGACCTGAGACCTGTGGCATTGGAAAGCTAACTCAAAGATATATCTTGCGTCAAAATTTGGTCTCCATCTAACGGTGGGAAGATCTCCAGCCATAGCTAAACATCTGACACGTCTGCGCAGCTTTGCACTCAAAAGGCTCCAAAAGACACCAAAATCACCATATTTCTCCAGAACGTACCTGAACCTGAAAACATACCTTATAGACTCCAAAACATAGATAATAGTAGTAAAAACACTCATATACCATGGGTAAAAACGGATAAAATCCATGGTATATCAACTCCCCTAGACTTAACCTTTTGCTTGTCCTCAAGCAAACACACAGGCAGTCTTTATAAAAGAGGTTTTGAAAAGCAGCAGGGACTCACATGATTTAAAACTTAGAATCATCACCTCTACAATATTGCAATCCACATCTAAAAAGTCCTAATCACAAAAGGACATTATACCATATCCTAGCTTAGCAACCAAATTCACCTAGCCAACAAGTTAGCAAATCTTGTCTGACATTCCCATCTACCAACCTCATTTCTTAACATAAATAAAAGTGTACCTTGGGAGTATCGATCACAAGATGCAAGGATTCTCAAACAAGTATCTGGACCTGCATGGAAAAGTTAGTTCATATCCTCTCTCTCTACTATTTCTCTCCTAGTCAAGTCTGCTTTTATTTGCAAGACATTTACCAAGATTGGACAGGCTTCCATGAATCAAGCCTTAATGGTTGTAGCCACCAAGTCATGTTCACTTCTTTTTGACCTATATCCTAGGATTCATTGCGAAGCAAGTCTTGAAGGGGGTAACCACCAAGTCCTGTTCGAATCATTTACCTATAGAATTCTTATGAATCAAGTCTTGAGGGGGGTAACCGCCAAGCCCTGTTCGAATTCCTTCCTAAGTAATAACTAACTAGTCCTAGAACATATATTTAAGCTTATTTTCGAATTTTTTTTTTTTTTTAATTTTTTTTTTTTAATTTTATTTTTTTAATTTTTAATTTTTAATTTTTTTTTTGAATAAAATTAAATCTAAATTCGAAAATGAGAGAGAGAGTGTGATAAAACTATCTACACAAGGCTTTACCTTCCAGACTTGTCTGAAGAATCCGATCCCATGTATACCAAGCCCCAAGACAAGCAATTGAGTCATGTTTAGTGTTGGAGGTCAGCTTTGGTTCCTTCAAACAATCTCAGCAAGTGTTGATAGTTGACAGGTTGATCCACTTTAGTATCTTTAGTACTATCTGCAATTAGTAAGTCTAGAATGGTGCTAAAGAGTGGTTAGATAACAAACATAAATCTAATAAGTTCATTATCCCCTTCTTGACTCAATAAAAACTTTTGAAAAACATTTGATAAGACTCACAATAAACCAATATCAGTAAACATCCCCCCAGACTTAAATTATACACTGTCCCCAGTGTATATCCAGCCGGAGTTATGTTGAGGATATAATCATAAGTACACAAAGTAACAAGTAGAATCGATATACCTGACCGGATTATGTGTCGATCGATGGAAATAGGTTACCATCAGACGCTTCAAGTTATGTACTGTCGATCGATATCGACATGCTCACATCGGTCGATATGATGGGCAATCGTCTACTCTCTTTTTTTTTTAACTAAAATACAATATCAGTAGAACCTCCCCCAGACTTAAACAACACTGTCACCAGTGTTATATAGTCTAAGAGTGGTGGGAAAATAAATCATATGGACAATATTTAACAAGGAAAACAGTATACCTGCTTTTGATATGAGTGTCAATCAACACAGTTAAGTGGCGATCGATACTCCTGATGCTCTGTCGATCGATGTTGCGCAGCCATCGTCGATTCTTGTGCAGACTCGTCTCCCTCGGATATTTGTCCTTTTACCTAACACACAAAAAGTCAGTAATAGAAACAATTACTTTAATTTCAAAAACTTTTTTTTTTTGACCTGCAATAACTAAATGCAAGAATCAGTAATAAATGAAATTAAAGTAATTGCTCCCACTCAGCGGGTTGCCTCCCACTCAGCGCTTATTTTTAGTCATTAGCTTGACTTCTGGAGATCTTATTTAGTCAGGATGAGAATGAGAACTTGCTCCAAACCAAGTCTCAATATCTACTATTTGAAGCTTTATCATTCTTGTGTGAAAGCCTCCTCCATAGACTCTTCTCCTTTGTCTAACATCTCAGCAATAAGGAGTGCTCTAAGCTTTGCAAATGGCTGTGAGAAGCATCTGCTGCGCACTCTGAATTTCCTGATACCATCTGAGAAGTGAGCAATCAATGATAACTGAGGATCTCCCTTGATCATTTTCCTCTTCTTCCAATTCCTCCTCTTCTTTCCCCCCGACTTGTCTGATCGCGTGGTGGTGCCTCCATCAAGAAGATGTTGACACACTTCAAACTTATTCTGCTCTGATACGCGACAAGTGTCGATCGATGGTATCTGATCGGTGTCAATCGATGGTGAAGTGGTACAGTCGATTGATTTCTGATTGCTCATGTCGCTCGATGGTGCTTCTGTTGGACCTTTATCTACTTCATCAATAAATCGCAGGCCTTTCTAAGAAGCTTCTACGTGTTGTTGATCATCCAATACCTCAATGTAAGATCTCAGATACACACCTTTATCTGGTGGGATAGGAGATTCAGCTTCAAACACTGCGCAAGGAACCATAAGCTTCACAGGGTCATATATCCTCTTCACTCTTTTGTGAAACCCATCAGCTTCTTCTGTCCAGATAGGTGGTCTCTGATATTTAGGGACAGCAGGGTGTGAGGTCTTAGACATGTGCATTATCTCCTCAATCGGTCCTGGTTCAATCGGGTATCTTGATAGTTCATCCAAACATGGGTATCGATCAATGCAATCGGGTGAATTTCGATTGATGCAGTCGAGTGTGTGTAGATCCATGATGTATGGTGACTGTCGATCGATGGCGGAGGGTGGGTGTAGACCGACGAGGTAGGGTGGTTGTCGATCGATCTCATCAGGTTTATGTCGATCGATGTCGTCACTCTTTGGTGAAATTTCCAGACCTTTTCCCGAAGTGTGCTGATCATCAAGCTTCTGCTTCAAGTTCTGATCTAAATCCTCAAGCCATTCCTCCAGCTCCAAGAAGTCTTCCATAGTTACTTCTTCACTTAAATCCAAATCTCCAAGCTGTTGTCCATCCTCTAACTCCAAGAATTCTTCTAGTTCCAAGAAATCTTCCATGGTGATCTCTTTTTCTACTTTTTGGTCAGGATAACAACTCGATACATCAATGCTCTTCTGTGTTGAGTCTGCAATGTCTTGAGGACAACTCGAACTTTCAGGGATTTCAAGTGGTATCGATCGATGACAAAAGTCTATATCGATCGATTCAGAAGTGCTGGTGGCGATCGATGTTAAGGTTAGGGTATCGATCGATGATGAGCTCATTTCACTAATATCAGCTTCTTCTAAGTTATTCAATTCTCCAGACACATGTTGTTCATCATCTTTCACCATATATTCCATCATAGATCTCATCTCAATCTCTAGAGTTGCTGCAGCATCATAGAGAAAATTGTTGACGAAAGCGTTTGCAATGTCATTCCAAGCAGTGAGAGATCCTGGTGGTAGCTTCTTCAACCAACGAGCTGCATCACCAGCAAGAGAGTACAGAAATAATTTGCAAAAGTAGTAGTCTTCAGAGACTCCATTGCTTTTAATGGTTGATGCTAGATCTTCGAATGATTCGAGGTGGGTAATGGGATCTTCATGAGGAAGACCACGAAAGGGATGCTTACCCACAAGAGAGATATATGCAGGGTTTAGCTCAGGGACAGAGCTCTGGGGTGTTGAACGACGCAATGCAGACCTTTTAGCGTAGAAATCTTCAGGTCTGTCGTAATCTCTAAGTGCCTTCTGTCGTCCAGTCCCAGCGTTCAAAGCAGTAGCATCAGGGATTACAGAAGGTATCGATTGATGACGAAAGTCTGTATCGAATGTTTCTGAAGTGCCGACATCGATCGATTCTGATGTACTACTGTCGATCGATGCTGAAGTTGTATCTCTTGTATCAGCTTCTTCTGCTCTTCTTGGTTTACTAGATCCATCTTGTTCATCATCCTCAACCGTACTATGGTTGACTAGCTGTCCTATGTTCAGTTCGTCCCTTTGCGTACCCTCATCTGCTTGGTGAACTTGAATGTCTGGCTTCTTGACATGAGGAGTCGGGGTTTCAAAATCTTCATTCTGCTCGCTGTAGACAAAATCCATAATCTGATTAAGACTAGTCATTATTCCTTTCTCCTGATCTTCATTCACCTTGTTCACCATGTAATCAAGCCTTTTACTTCGAGTTGCTACAGCTTTGCTAAAAAAATTTACCTATGAATGCGCCTTTTATGTCCTCCCAACAGGTTAGAGATCTTGGCTGCAGCTTACTGAACCAGCTAAATGCACCTCCAGAGATAGTATAAGGGAAAATCTTGCAGAGTATAAGGTCTTCGGATATTTCATTATGCTTCTGCCTTGAAACTAGACCCTCAAGCTCTTTGATGTGGTTTCTGGGATCTTCATGAGGAAGACCTTGGAAAGGATCCTCACTTCCCCAATCATAAAATTGGCTTGTCAAATCAAAGGTATCCATCTCAGCAACAGCAATCACATCAGGGATTACATTACCCTCTGCATTAATCAATTGTCCCATGATGCTGCGAGGGCGACCTTCTTTGTCTCGCCAGATATCCTTCTCATTGATCTTAAGGATCAGCCTTTCGTCCTTCTCTATCTCCATGCTGGAAACGTTGCTCGACATTCGATGAACAGTATTTGAATGAACAGTGTTTTGAAGAACAATGTTCGGGTGAACAGTGTTTCGATGAATAGTGTTTCGATGAACAGTGTTTCGATGAACAATGTCGCGATGAACAGTGTTCGGGTGAACAGTGTTTTGATGAACAGTGTCGCAATGAACAGTGTTCGGGTAAACAGTATCCGCGTGAACAGTGTTCGGATAAACAGTGTCGATCGACGGGGGATGAACAGTGTCGATCGATACGGGAAATGAACAGTGTCGATCGACGGGAAATGAACAGTGTCGATCGACGTCGGGTGAATAGTATCGATCGATCCGGGTTGAACAATATTTTCCTGCACATAATGAATAGTACCATGATGAATAGTACCATGATGAATAGTGTCAGGATGAACAGTACCTGGATGAATAGTATTGCGGTGAAAAGTACCCGGATGAACAGTAACATGATGAACAGTACTCGGATGAACAGTACCGCGATGAATAGTGTTTTCCGACACATGATGAATAGTGTCGTTGGATGCTTGGCTCACGCTGTCGATCGATGCTGCTTGGAGGGTGTCGATCGATATTCCCTCGTAGACTTACGGATCGTGCAAGAACCAGCAGGCTCCTTCTTTGAAGGACCTAGAAATCATCTCTTCATTGTTTCCTGGTACTAAGATGCATGTACCTGAAAAAGAAGAAAAAAATTTATGAGAATTTTTGAACAGTAACAAAACCTAGACTAAATCTAACTAAACAAGATCTAATGGCGATCAAAGCTCCCCGGCAACGGCGCCAAATTTGATAAGGAGCTTCTGCTTTCTTCAATTCTACCCATGGATTTTACCCTATTATCAAATTCTTGTGGTTTGTTGTAGTATAGTGGTAAGTATTCCCGCCTGTCACGCTGGTGACCCGGGTTCGATCCCCGGCAACGGCGCCAAATTTGATATCACTCAAATTACCCTAAGGAGTGACTTTACTCTCTCAAATAAGAGGTTCAGTTGTAGTACTTAGGGATTGAATCCACAAGGAGCTAGGGAACCAATCAGATCTAATAGTTATATGATTAAGCTAGGCTAATAGGTTTAAAGCAGTAAATAAATATAGCAAATAATAAATAAAGCAGTAAACAAGTTGAACAAAACAATTATTCAACAAGGCAAGGAGTTGTTTGATGGAAGGATGGTTGCTAGATCTAGGGTTTCTATTCAGGTAATCAGGATTATATGTACTACAAATGCTAACAAGTTGCTTGCATGATATGTCAGAGCTCAACACTATTAAATGAATCCATCAGCTCTCGCAATATTTAGACCATCTATTACTTAGATGCTAAATGGTGTTGCGGTCGGCTACTCTGCCGATAGTATCGATCGATGGTTCGATAGGAATATCGACCGATACACCTCTAGCTACGTCGATCGATTACTCTATAGGAGTATCGATCGATACGGCTCTGTGGGAACCGAAATTCACACCGTCAATTTCCGATAAACGATTGTGGAGGAAAACCGAGTTAACCCGATCTTCCTTGAATGTCCCGGTTATCTGCTGGGCCACACACGACACAATCAATGGGAACTTAAAGTTGCAAAATAAAAATCGTAAAAATAGAGCGAAAGAGATCTTATTTCTGAATTCGCGTTTGAGCGTGAACAACGGGTAAATAAATCGGCTACAAGAGCTGTCGAAAGGTCCGCTAGTCCGGCCGCCTAGATCTAACCTAGTTGAGTCGCAGCTCGCTAGTGAAAACAGAAAAGAAATGCTAAATTTTCTCTAAGTGCTAAGTGCTCTGGAAGTTTGGTGATGATTTTCTCCTCGCCCAAAGCTCTCCTTATATACTCCTCTTAAGACGGTCTATCTTCCTTCGGGCTGAATCGGGCTTTTTCCATTTTCGTCCATCTTCGTGTTTATCGGGAAACTTAACATTTATCTTCGAAAAACTTGACATTTATCTTCTGGAAACTTGACATTTATCTTCTGGAAACTTGACATTTATCTCTTATATGAGGATAAGGATAAACCGTCATAGTTATCCTTCATTTTCGGAAAATCGTAAGTGGGCCGTTTTGGTCATGTCGGGCTACTTAGGCGTTTTTACGGTTTTTCGAGAGAATAGTCCGTGAAGGTTTCGGCATTTCCGAAGGAATCCCAATTCCTCGTATAGTCGAGATGTTTGGTGTTTAGAATAACCGTGATCGTTTTATACGATGAATCGAAATCCATTCATCATTCAAACCTTTTATGGTCTTCCGAGATTTCTCGAGTATCGGGATCGAGATGGACTTGGATTCGTAGACTTCCCGTCTTCGAGGGTTTGATTAATGAGGCTTCGAACTTAGATTTTAAAATATGAACTTTTGTTAAACAATCGAGAAGGTTTTGCGGAAGAATCGTTGTGTTTCTCGAACAATCCGAACATGGGTTTAAGGGACCAAGACGTTGCCGCTGCCCGAGATCACCAGACGATTACACGGATGGGCACCAGGACCCTTGCCGCCGGCGCCAGACGGGAGACAACGGGCCTACCGCCGGCGCCAGACGGGAGAGGTCGAGCCTGCCGCCTCGGCCTGCCTCCGGTGCCAGGCGCGGCGTTGTCGGCCTGCCGCCGGCGCCAGGCGCGGCATGGTCGGTCTGCCGCCCGTGCCGTGTCCCGCGTCCGTCGATGCCGCTGTTGCTCGCCTTCGTCGATCCGCGGGGCTCACGGTCTGCTCATGCCTTCCCGTAAGTTCATCGAGTGGCGACCCGTTTCTTGGTTTTGATCGTCACTTAGTTTTCTTTCGAGGACTTTCGGGTGATGATTTCGTCGTTGACTGATTTTGACCCCAACAGTTAGCCCCCCAGCTAGCTAGGAACCGTAGTGCCTTTCGGGTCCTAGCTTGCGGTATAGCCGTATGAGAAGGTGTAGAGACGTAATCGTTTGCCGAAAGTCGGGGTAAATAGTGATTTTACCTCCTTTATAAGGATGGAGTAAGAAATCTCATTCATTCTTACTTCATCATTAAAAATTCATTTCTCTCAAGAATCCTTTCTCTCTCTTTAAGAACAATGTCTTCAAGATCCTTCAAGAGAAATTCTTCTTCCCATTCATCCTCGGATGACTCTCCTGCCCACGTGACGGTGAAACAAGAGGAGTTAGTCGATGAGGAGACGAAGAATGCATATTACCGAGCTCTTGTGGGTTCGACTCCACCACTGCCAGAGGTCCCTGTTCCGAGGAGACCTTTGAGGCTGCCAGGAGCTTCCTTTACGCCGAGCTTGGTTTCACGTAAATATCTCAGGACTCTTCGGGATTTTTACCAGATTCCTGATGGAGTAAAATCCGAATCCCTGTCGGCAACGAGAGTGCGAGGAATCCTCCGGAAGGTTTCTTTACATGTTACGAGGCCTTCCTTACGTATTGCCGAATGTGGTTCCCGATCCCCGGTACCATTGTTCGTGCGCTTCGTCACTTCGAACTTTCGATCAGCCAGCTCAGCGTTCCTGCCTTAGAGAGTTGGCTTGGCGTACTGATCACAAGTTATGAGCTCGGGATCGATCTTAGTCCCAATGATTTTGAATGTCTTTGGAGCACTCGGCCAACGGGGAGCGACGATTACTACTCCATGGTGCCAAAGAAGGATATGACCATAATTCAGGGGACTACTTCGAACCCTAAGTCGTGGCAGGAGCGTTTCTTCTATGTCCGAATAGATGGTGAGTCTGTCGAGGAGAGCTGCCTCCATCTATTTCCGCACGCATGGAACTTCAACCGAGGTAATACGATGAAAACTCGTTGTCTATTTCATCATTCCGGAAGTGCGAGTTTTTAGTGAAAAAGTTTTGCTTTGTAGAGAAGGGACTGTTGCGCATATGCACGGTGATCTTTTTGTCAAGAGGGATCTCCTTCGTCAAAGCCTGTTTTTCTGGAAGTCCTTCACCCTTGAACGGATTCGAGACGCAGTAAGGCTTTACCGGTCCCGAGACCCTGTCCCGACATGCGATGCCGAACCGGTTATCGAAGCCCCTACTCGGAGACGTAAACAGAGATCTCGTAAAGGGAAAGAAATCGACTGTGGGGAAGGTTCGGAAGACCCTTCACCGTTGGGGGAAAACCCTAGTTTTGTTCCAACGGAAAAAGGCGGAGCCAGCGATTTTCCACTCCCCAACAATTTCTTTGACGGCCTTCCTCCGGAGTTTGTTACTGACGAGTCGCTGGAGGATGAGGAGAAGCAACGGATTTTTGTCGAGGGTTCCCAGCGGATCAATGAGGTTTTGTCCCTTGAACTTCTTCATCGTATTCTCGAATCTGTATATATGTATATTTATTGATCTTGAATTTATGCAGGGACTAAGAGTGTTTGGCAATGCGCTTGACTCAAGTTTCCGCAAGTCTAGGATTGCTAATTTCAAGACCAAAGAAGCTGAGCGAGAGCTCTTCCGATTCCGACAAGAGGTAAAGGCGCAGAACGCAAAGCAAGCTGAGCTTCATGCTCGAGCCCTTGTTCGGGCGGAAAAGAGAGGAAGGAGGATGGTCGCAGCCGAGGTGGCGAGGCGGGCGGAATCGTTTGCTGCTGAGTTTCAACGTTTTAAAGATACTCAGGAGTTTGTTGGCGATTTCCGCGAGTGCCAGGGCTCGGTCGTAAATCTTTACAAGTCTCAGAACTCGGATTTCTCCTTTGATTCCGAGATTGCTGAGATGAAGGACTTCATGGCCGAGTGTGCTCATGCTGAGTCATTGGTTCCTCCAGTCGAAGAAAGAGTCCGGAGACTATGGGAGCCTATCGAGGTTTCCGAGGATACGGTGGAGGCCGGAGCTGATGAGAACGCTGAAGGTGGCGAGAATGCTCAAGGCGTGAACGAGGAAGTGGACCAGCCTGCAGGTTCATTCGGGATTTCCGCATCCGGATTTCTCGATGTTGACTTTCTTTTGTGAGTCGTATGTTTGGCCGTGTGTGGCCATTTTTAGGAGTTTATTCTGCGACCGTTGGAGGTTGTATTCTTATGTTTTTTGGGACTGGCCGTTGGTGGCTTAGAATCCTGCCGTTTTTGCGGCCTTATGAATATGAAAATTTGCGAGATTTCGTCTTTTGTTTTGATTTATACTTTCGTCAAGTGTAGAGGAAAGAATGCGAGTAGTCACTTCGTATCCTAACTCTTTTTTTGTCGCTTGGTCCGTATGCTACTTTTTAGCGAGCGTTTTAGGTGTAAGCGATAAGAGACATGTTTTGGGATCTCGTATACGATACTATGTCTGTGAGATGTCAAGATCCAGCAAGACTGGGTTTAGGGAAAGACCTAGGCTTACTCTCAGCTTTAAGGCTGTGCGATGACTGATCGGCTTTCGTTTTGCATGTTAGTGATTTCTTCCTGATTCTTTTCGTTTAAAGTCCGCGACTAGTTGCCGGCTTATATGACTTGTCTTAAAAGAATCGAGCTATCTTCGGAGTTTATCCGAGGCGCTAAACTAAAAATTTGGGTTTCTTGTATAGCGCGCTATGATATCCTTGTCGGATGTAAGAGGACCTTGAAGGTCTGACTACGAGTTTGTATTGAGTGAAACGTTTCTGTGTACGTCCGTCGGGGCCAATCGACGGGCGTAAGTTATTTTTAAGTCGCAGGTGGACTGTTTTAGCGGATGATACGAGTTTTGTTATCTTTTTCAGAAGTTACGACGTCTCGCGTTTCTTTTGAAGATATGATTTTCGTTTTTCCGAAGTGTTTACGCGTTAAGTGAGCATAAAAGATAGAAAGAATTTAATTAAAAATTTTCGAAAAGTTCGAGTACATGTGCGGATATTTCGCGTTTTTGTGGGAGTATAGGAGTATACGTACCCAATCCCCCCCTTTTTGGTGAGGGGGATAGCTGAACTCGCCGGGTTTCGACGAGCTGCCTACGTACCTCTTTCGAGGATCAAGCCATCTCGTAGTTCTGATAGTTGCCGCAGACGTTTTGACTCCTCGTGCATTGCCGTTCCGATCGTGCTGGTCGGAATGGTGGTTTGTGCGGGGGTCGAGCTGTCTGATTTTACGGCGATGGACTCAGAGACTTTGTCGCTGTCTTGAATCGTTGCCTGTTTGGATGATTCTGGATCATCCCTTTTTGAGTCTTCAGGAATGTTGTGTGATTCCTTTGCTCGTTTCGGGTTGGCCGCAGGGGCGTTCCGATCTTTTCGCAGTTTGAACTCGGCTAGGTAAAAGAGTCTCGATTGTTTCTGACTACCCCAGATTACTGCGGTTCCGGTTGGAGTCAGAAATTTGATGTCGAGGTGATATGTGGATGGTACTATCTTCATAGAGTTGATCCAGAGGGTTCCCATGATGGCATTGTAGATGGCCGGGTTGTCGACTACTGCAAACTCGACGATCTTTGTGACTTCCTTTGCCATGACTGGGAGCTCAATTCTCCTGAGGGTCATGGAAGTGACGCCCGAAAACCCAGTCAAAGGTTTTGGCTCAGGGACGACTTCCTTAAGTGGGATCTTCATCCTGTAGAGGGTGTCGCGGAAGATGACGTTGACCGTACTTCCTGTATCGACGAGGATGCGGCCGACTTCGAGATCCTGGATTACCAGGTCGATAACCAAAGGATCGCAATGAGGTTTGTCGATTCCGACAGTTTCTTGTTCCTCGAAAACGATCGTGTGGTTGGAAATATCGCTATTCGGAAACCAGTTGGAACTCGTCTCGGCTTTTCGCCCGAAGGCTTTTATCGACGAGACAGAGTTTTGGTAAAACTGCGATCCTCCGATGATCATGTTTACCCTCTGGCGAATGCTGTTGTTTCCTTGGTCGTCCTGTCTCCTTCCGCGCTTTTCACCCGATTGATTTTCGGTCGCACGGTCCTCGGAGACAGTTTTGTTGGTCTTTGGGCGGTCGGACTCCAGGAGCAAGTCCTTTATACTCTTGACCTTTGACAGTTCGCCGGTGAGGAGCTTTGCGGCGAGCCGGGCGCCGAGAACCTTGCAGTTCGCAGTGGAGTGACCTCTGGTTTCGTGGAACTCGCAGTAGGAATTATCCTTGTACTGGTTCCTGGTCCAGGTGTTTCCGGAGGTTTTGCCTTGCTCCGAGTTGATGGCGTAGTTATGCTCGCCTTGGGCGTCTTCCCTTTCGTGATGGACGTACTTGTCGTTACGAGAGGGTTTCTTTTTGGACGCGGTTTTCTGCGATCCGTGCTTCTGCGATAGAAGTTTCATCTCTTCCTCCATGATGATGAAGTCCGTTGCTTTGTGGAGAGTATCCTGGATTGTCCGCGGCTTTTCCAGTAATATCCACTTTCGGAACTTCGACTTGTACCAGAGAGTTTTCCTCAGGGCGTCGATTGCGACATTGTCGCTGATGCCTGTTACTCTGGCCATCACCAGTTTGAATCTTCGCATGAAGTCGCGGAGCGACTCGTCTTCCTTCTGAGCTAGACTCCATAGGTCCACGTCGAACGTTTCTCTGTCAATGAACATAAAGTATTGTTTGAGAAACGCCGAGGCCAATCGGCGGAAGCTTCGGATGGAGTTCCTTTTGAGCCGAGAGAACCATTCGAGTGCAGCGCCTTTGAGGTGCTCGACGAAGAGAAGACAATGACCCGCGTCTCGTTCGCGCTCCGGAAGTTTGCATCTACCCATTGCGATCTGGAAAGACTGCAGGTGCGCCTTAGGATCCATAGTACCGTCATAGACCGGGATTTTGATTTTCCCTGGGTCTGAGATGTGTGTTTCCGTGATCCGAGCCGTGAATGGCGTTTTCTGTGCTTCCTCGAGAAGTCTATCGATCTCGGGGGCGGAACTGGTCGCCTGGTGGATTTGCGATTTCACCGCTTTCACCTCGGCCACGGTGTTTTTGAGAGATTCGCGGAGATCATGGATCTCGTTATTGCTACCGGCGTTTCTCCGAGTTTGCCGGCGCTGGTCGCGATGGATCCGAACTTGATCCTCCGCGAGTTCTTCCTGCTCAATCCAGTAGAGTTCTTCCTCCTCTTCTGTCATGGGCCTCTCGAAGGATACCGTCTGCCGAGCGGACTGGCTTCGGGTTCTCCTGGGGTGGATGTCAGCGTCTTCATCAGAAGGATCCGATTGGTCGCTGATATCTAGATCGATGCGCTCGACGTCGCTTTCCTTGTTTCCCGTAGCCGGGGGTGGAAGGTTCTGCCAGGTCGTTTGCTGTCCTCTTTGAGCCGTTTCCTCGGGCTCTTTCGGGGCATCTTTTTCTCGTTCTCCGGGAGATCCGAAGTCGAGTCTTCTGCCGCGCCGTGCCTTGGTGGATCCGCGCGGCAGTTTGCTCCTCGCAGTTAAGGTGTCGACCTGTTTTGCGAGCGAGGTTATCAGCTTGTCCTGTTGTTCCACCCGTTCCTGGGCGGAGGTGAACAGTTCCTTCATCTGTCTGAGCGCCTCAGTGTTTGCATCAGCAGTGACTGTGGACGTATCTTCAGTTGGAGTCTTCTCAACGTTGGCGTCAACGGGTGTTCCGTCTAGCGTTGGCTGGTCTTTGGTGATCTCAGTAGACATGATCGAGCGTGTGCAGTTGCGAGATAGATAGATCCGTAACCCCCCCCCCCCTCCTTCTAGCGCCAAACTGTGGGAACCGAAATTCACACCGTCAATTTCCGATAAACGATTGTGGAGGAAAACCGAGTTAACCCGATCTTCCTTGAAGGTCCCGAATATCTGCTGGGCCACACACGACACAATCAATGGGAATTTAAAGTTGCAAAATAAAAATCGTAAAAATAGAGCGAAAGAGATCTTATTTCTGAATTCGCGTTTGAGCGTGAACAACGGGTAAAGAAATCGGCTACAAGAGCTGTCGAAAGGTCCGCTAGTCCGGCCGCCTAGATCTAACCTAGTTGAGTCGCAGCTCGCTAGTGAAAACAGAAAAGAAATGCTAAATTTGCTCTAAGTGCTAAGTGCTCTGGAAGTTTGGTGATGACTTTCTCCTCGCCCAAAGCTCTCCTTATATACTCATCTTAAGACGGTCTATCTTCCTTCGGGCTGAATCGGGCTTTTTCCAGTTTCGTCCATCTTCGTGTTTATCGGGAAACTTGACATTTATCTTCGGAAAACTTGACATTTATCTTCTGGAAACTTGACATTTATCTTTCTGGAAACTTGACATTTATCTCTTATGTGAGGATAAGGATAAACCGTCATAGTTATCCTTCCTTTTCGGAAAATCGTAAGTGGGCCGTTGTGGTCATGTCGGGCTACTTAGGCGTTTTTACGGTTTTTCGAGAGGATAGTCTGTGAAGGTTTCGGCATTTCCGAAGGAATCCCAATTCCTCGTATAGTCGAGATGTTTGGTGTTTAGAATAACCGTGATCGTTTTATACGATGAATCGAAATCCATTCATCATTCGAACCTTTTATGGTCTTCCGAGATTTCTCGAGTATCGGGATCGAGATGGACTTGGATTCGTAGACTTCCCGTCTTCGAGGGTTTGAGTAATGAGGCTTCGAACTTAGATTTTAAAATATGAACTTTTGTTAAACAATCGAGAAGGTTTTGCGGAAGAATCGTTGTGTTTCTCGAACAATCCGAACATGGGTTTAAAAGACCAAGACGTTGCCGCTGCCCGAGATCACGAGACGATTGCACGGATGGACGCCAGGACCCTTGCCGCTGGCGCCAGATGGGAGACGACGAGCCTACCGCCGGCGCCAGACGGGAGTGGTCGAGCCTGCCGCCGGCGCCAGGCGCCCTGCCGCCGGCGCCAGGCGCCCTGCCGCCAGCGCCAGGCGCGGCGTGGTCGGCCTGCCGCCGGCGCCAGGCGCGGCGTGGTCGGCCTGCCGCCGGCGCCAGGCGCGGTGTGGTCGGCCTGCCGCCGGTGCCAGGCGCGACGTGGTCGGCCTGCCGCCGGCGCCAGGCGCGGCGTGGTCGGCCTGCCGCCCGTGTCGTGTCCCGGCGTCCGTCGATGCCGCTGTTGCTCGCCTTCGTCGATCCCCGGGGCTCACGGTCTGCTCATGCCTTCCCGTAAGTTCGTCGAGTGACGACCCGTTTCTTGGTTTTGATCGTCACTTAGTTTTCTTTCGAGGACTTTCGGATGACAATTTCGTCGTTGACCGATTTTGACCCCAACAGGCTTTAAGCAAGCTTTATGCGCGAGTTGATACAATGCTCACCATGACCTTAGATCAGCTTTCGCATATCTCAAGAGGGTCATAACATGTTTAGGATGTTATCAGGAATTGTATTAAAGGAATAATGCAATCCAAGTTCATGTTCTAGTTCATGATTCTAGAAACAAGCATTAAGAACAATCCTAACAATAAATATCACAACTATAGCAGATATAGGTTGGGGCTAATCCCTTTAACCTATCTGAACCCTAAATCCAACAGGTGGATCTATTCAGACATGAAGTTTGTCACAGAAATCATAGATGAATAGATATAAAACTGAAATAGAATAGATAATAAAACCAATGGAGTTCCAAGAGGACTCTGATAGGAGTTCCTCCCTTCTCTCCAACCCTAAAACTAAGAAAGAACAATAGAATAAAGCTTAGCCGTCAACAATGGCTTAGAAATAACATAAATAGGATTTCTGGTCTTCCAAGGGCATTCTGGTAATTTGTGATAGCTTCTGGTCTTCAGGCGGTCATAAATATACTCGGCCCACATTCTGAGATCCCTATCGATCGATATGCACTCTGTTGCATCGATCGATATGCATTCCTCTTCTCGACAGCTTTCTCTCTCGAGGCAGACTGACCACTCTTCAGTAAAACGGGCATAACGTCTGCTACATGATGCTGATTGACCTGAGACCGGTGGCATTGGAAAGCTAACTCAAAGATCTATCGTGTGTCAAAATGTGGGCTCAATATAACGGTGGAAAGGTCTTCATCCATAGCTAAATATCTGACACGTCTGCGCAGCTCTGCACTCAAAAGGCTCCAAAAGACACCAAAATCACCATATTTCTCCAGAACGTACCTGAACCTGAAAACATACCTAATAGACTCCAAAACATAGATAATAGTAGTAAAAACACTCATATACCATGGGTAAAAACGGGTAAAATCCATGATATATCAAGGTTCATGCATCTTCTGGCTTACATAGTTGACCGCAAATTGAAGGTCTAGTCGTGTCAACGTAAGGTACTGAAGTTTTCCTGCCAGGCTTTGGAAATATGACGGATTCTGAAAAGCCACATCTTGATCTGGAACTTTGTTCAATTGTATGGACAGTGGAGTATCAGCAATGGAGCAATTGCTCATGCCTGCTGAAGCGAGGAGATCCAGAGCGTTTCTTTCTTGGGTCAGGAAGACTCCTTTCTCATTGAACTTTGCATGTATTCCCAGAAAGTACTCCATTCGACGGAGGTCTTTCATTTTGAACTTGTCATTGACTTCTTGAATGAAACGTTGCATTGCAGCTGATCTGTTTCCTGTAATCAACATATCGTCTACGTACAGAAGAAGCATGATAACATCTTTTCCTTTCGAAAATACAAACAATGAAGGATCTTTGATACTGCACTTAAACCCAAACTCGAGCAGAAAGGTTGAGAATTTGTCAAACCAGGCTCGTGGGGATTGTTTTAATCCGTAGAGTGATTTATGCAACAAACACACGTGATCTGGTTTAGTTTCGTCGATGAATCCAGCTGGCTGACGCGTATACACGGTCTCAGTCAGATCTCCGTGTAAAAACGCGTTTGTTACATCCATTTGTTTAATTTCCCATTTGAGAACCATAGTGATGTGTATGATCAGCCTCACTGTGGCTGTTCTTACTACGGGACTGTAAGTCTCAAGATAGTCTACTCCTTCCTGATTGTTGCCTTGAGCTACCAAGCGTGATCTTAGTTTCTTGACTGATCCGTCTGCATTTAGCTTGACTCTGTGTATCCATCGATTTCCCAAAACTTTCATGTCTGGACTGTAAGGAACCAGACCATGTATTGGCTAGCATGAAATTATCATATTCCTTGTGCATTGCATTGTTCCATCCTGGATGCTTGAGAGCTTCAGCAACTGTCTTTGGCTCCAAGCACACAACATTCTCTGTTAACAATCCATACTTTGGATTTGGCTTGATTATTCCTGACTTGGACCTTGTCACCATTCCGTGTCTTTCCACTACAGGAGCTGATGTTTCAATTGATGTGGTTGTGGTTGATGTAACAGAGTCATTAATAGAGGCGTTTGGCCTTGATGACCCTGACACAGTAGAAGATTCCCCACTTTCATTCATTGCCTGAGACGTTTTCTGCAATTGCGTAGGCTGTTGTAGTGCAGTTGTGATTCGAACCGTTGCTTCCAGGGGAGAACAAACTGACGCTGACGACCTTTGTTCTTTATCCTTGGGGACTGTCTGCGTGGCTGTAGGAAGACTTTTGTACCATGCTTCCATCAGGGGAGTAGCTGCAGCACGTCGAAGGTGCTGATAGACATTAGCAAAAGGAAAGTCTTGCTCATCAAAGGTGACATGTCTACTGATGTAAACCCGTCCAGTAGAAGGCATCAGACAGCGGTACCCTTTGAACTTTTCACTGTATCCAAGGAAAACACACTTAAGGGAACGAGGATCAAATTTGTTCCGAGTGTAGTCTCTTAATGTAGGGAAGCAGGCACAAGCAAACACTTTTAACAGCGAATACGGAGGAGCTCTGTCATGTAGTATCTCAAACGGAGTTTTGTGCTCTGATACCATAAAGAAGTTTATAAAGTGAAGAAGATGATGCTCTGTTTTCTTAAAAAGGCATTTCATTCAACTTCCGTTTTGTGATTACAAGCGATAGATATTTATAGTGGAAAGGCAAAACCCTAGAGTTCCTGTACAGATGGCATGATCTTATGATGCTTCACAATCAAGGGCTGAGAACCGATTTGACAGCTTCATGCCATTACCATCTCTGCAACTCAACGTCATGTGTACTTTACTTTTGACCAACTTGTCTTCATTCAAAGAGAACCGTTGCGCGGGTTTTACTTCCAAATTCCTTGGGCTCTTCTCTTGACACATCTTGTGACTGGGCTTATCCTCGAGGTCCACTTTAGCTTTTCCTTTGGAGTCTGCAGTCAAAACTGTGCCGTTTTGAGAATCTTGTTTAATAGTTATATGGTGCATGTGTGTAGTCGCTGATTTGGTTTATGCTTACTATTTTCTTGATGGGTTGATGTAGCTGGATGCAAAGCTTAAGATATGGAAAAGAGTCGTTGGTGTTGTTTGTAATGATTTGAAGACACTTGGTGTTAAGTTTCATGACGCTGTAAAGGTGGAATATAATGGAAAGCTGGCGGTTTTTTGGCCCGAGAGCAATCCTTTAGATAAGACGAAGAAAAAGATTAGGTGTGCGTTGGTCCGTTAGATTGGGTTGGAGATGGAATGCGTGGGAGGATTGAGTGGTCTGGCAATGTAGCCAAAGTGTCATATGATTATTGTTTTCATAAATTTTTGGTTGTTTCTGGGTGAGGTCCATTTATTGTTTAGACACTTCCCTGATATTTGTAAAATATGGTTTAAATATTAACATAGATGCTGTAACTTGAGCTCTGCCTGAGTGTTTAGTTTTTTTTTTTTTGAGAAAAAATTACTGTTTAAGTTCCTTGCAATCTTTAGACAAGTTGTTTTGCATGCCTTTGCGATCTCGTCTTTAAGGATGTTTTCTTCAAAAACGTGTGGAGGGGAGCCCGTCCTCACTAATCGACTTGGATATACAGTTTTTCTTGTGCATAGACTCTTCCTGGTATAAAACCTTGAGAATTTGACGCAGACCTTTTTGAGATAAATGTAGAGGAAGAAAGAATCTTGAAATACTCACAGACTTTACTTTTCTCGGAAAATTTTAGGAATACCTGCAAAGTCTTGTTACCAAAGGGATAGGGATCTCTTTTGTTTCCTACTGGTTCAATGTTTATTTGATTGAGAACAGACTTTGATTTGATTTCTATTCTGAGTCGTGGCAAGATGGAAACTCATTGATATCGATGAGACTACGCTAAACCAAAGTCAAGGACAGAGTATTATGACTTAGTCTTCAAGTTATTTCCTATGTTTATGCAAATAATAAAAAGATCACGACTCCACTTCCTATTATGTAGGAGAAGAGTGATCCACTTTCCTTTCATGTTTTGTAGGAGTTTGCTTCATGTATGTTTTCTATTTAAATCAGTGAAAACAAAAAGAGGTAGTCTTTAACTACCCAAAGAAAAGTGTGTGTTCTTAGTTTGTTCTTGACAAATTTTCTTTGATTTGAAGAGTGACCTTAATTGGTATCAAATCCATGTTTCTAGATCAACATTTGATATCTCTTGGCAAGGGACCTATCAGATATCTGGAACTAGTGAAAGTTTTCTGCGTTTTCATTGCTTGAAGTATGCTGCATTCAAACGTTTGTGCTTGTCCGAAGTCCTTCAAATGATTTCCTGCACATTTCTATCTTCTCCATCTCTAAACTTTGGTCTTTTAACATTGATTTTGATGATAATGGTAAGATTCAGTTGTGGGGGGGGGGGGGGGGGGGGGGGGGCAAGGCATTTGCATACTTATGTAGAAGAAACTAAAGTTTCTAGAATATAACAAAGAATAAGAGATAATCTCTTACAAGAAAGAAACAATTCTATATCACAATACGTGATTCTGATCACTACAAATTTAAATAACATCAACTTCACTTTTATCAATAAAATAGAAATCTAAACGTAATGTTTTAAATCACAACAACAAAGGTTTATATAGAAAATAAAACATTAGAAAATGAAAATTTCAATCTCTTCATTGTATTTTTCAATGCATTTTTTAAAAAATGAAGAATTGTGTTCTTACAAATGAAGAGTTGTGTCCATTTCTCTTTAGAATTCTTAAATAAAACTACTTAACTAAAAGTTACAACCCTTAACACATGCACCCCTTCACTAGAACCCAATTAGAACCAACACTTCCCCTTAATTTAGTGTCTGTTTAACTCTGAACTCTATGTGTTTTGTTTCAAACCATTCATCCTTCTTGCTTTATACTTTATTGGATTTCCGTATACATATCTCTTGACACGATATATCCACTTTAAATTGTCACTACTTTTTTATCGGGCTTTTGTACAAGTATAATGTTGTGTTTATATCTATTATATTTACTTCATCACTTATAGCATCTCTCCATGCCTTGATCTCAAATACTTCATCATATGATTTCAATTGATCTGAAACGCTAAAACAACCTTCTTGTACTTGAACCAAATCTTCACACTACCATTTTTGACATTTGTGGCTCACTCTTTGATTGATATTTTCTTGTAGATTCAGATGTGTTCTCTTCTTGAAGTGTCACATGTCTTGACATCTCCACCTTTTCATTTTGTAAAATCTTCTCATCTCCACGAATGATTTCGACACTTACTTCAGAATAGTTCCACTTTAATGGAAATTTTTTGGAACCATTTTTTTCCTATAATCTTCTTCCCTTAGGATCTGAGATTACGTATCAAATTTTCTCGAACAAAACATAATATCCACGGGAAATCATTTGCGGAACACTAAGCAAACTTTTTTCTAATCCAGGAACTAGAAAGACATCCTTCATCACTCTTTTTCCTTTGTTAGTCATGATAGTGATATCTCCTTTCCCGACTGTCATTACGACTTCTCCATTTCTAACTTTGATTGGAACCTTAATGCTTATGTCTAGTCTTGTGAGGCTTTTTACTTCATTCATCATGTGGTTTGTGCAGCCACTATCCACTAAGCAGACATTTTCGTCTTTGATTTTTTCTTACTCTTCACTTGTACTAAATAGCATGTGATCTCCATCATCTTCATTCTCAATACCCATCTCTGCTCGTTCATATTTCTTTGAAGGGAAATCTCTTGAAAAAATGTCCAACATTTCTACAGTTGTAACAGTTTTTATGGTTCCTTGAACCTCTTTGCTGATCAACCATGTTCTGTATTTTTCAACAGTCAGCTTCCATGTGTTTTTTCTCTTACAAAACCCACACCACCTTTCCATATTCTAACTTATAGCCAAAATTCTTCCTTTTTGCCAAACATTAAATGCGCCTTCCGTCATGTTCTCACATTGATTTTCCACACGTTTTTAATGTGCCTTATGAGTTCTTATTAACTCTATTACCGATAATGAAGTCAAATCTTTTGTTTACTCCATCACAGCCACAATGTTGACAAATCTTTCTAAGAGAGACGAGAGAATTTCCTGGACAATTAGGTAGTCCGACTTCTCTTTACAATGAACCCTTATTTCATTTCCCAAATCAATTAATTTGTCAGTGAAAACGTTAGTGTTATCACCTTCATTCATCTTTAAGTTTTCATACTCCCTTCTCAACGACTGCAGTTTGATCAATCGTACTTGTGGAGTTCCTTGAAATTCAGATTTCAAAGCATCCCACGCTTCCTTTTAGGTAACCACTGGTACTATACAGAGAGAATATCTTATCAGACACAGAAGTTTGAAGAATTTTTAGTACCATCATATCTTGTGATGATGCTTCATCCCATTAATTTCTCAATTGCAGCACACTAGGAGTTATCTCTGTTTGTAACTTCATTTTCTACCTCTGTAATTTTTTTTTTAAAAAACTTTAAATAGATATATTATCAATTTAAAATTCATTAGAATAAATTATTTGCATGCTTTTGAAATTTTTAATAATTAATTTGATTTTATAAATAAAGTTTTTATTTTAATAAAAGATCTTTTATTACATAAAATAAACTTAAAACATTCACATATATATATAACTATATGCATGGATTTATATTTATTTTTAAAATATTATGATGTAAAATTTTTGGATAACATAAAATAAAATCTTTTTAGATGATGATGATTATCAAATAAATAAAATTTATTTTTAATTTATGGGTAACTATATATTAACAAATCTAATCTAATTATTTATTAAAGATAATAAAAAAATTTAAAAGCTCTAACTTTTAACATGAAAGCAAAAAAAATCACTTCTCAAATAATATTATAAATATTTTTGAATTTTTTGCCAATTTTTCAAAAATTATCACAAGTAACACCCCCTGACCGTCCTAGACATAGGTCGACCCACCGGCCAACAATCAAACAAGAACATGGCCGATGAACCAACCAACGCCAAGGGTTGGAGATGAAAGGCCAACCGGCCAGCCAACAATCAAACAAGAACATGACTGACCGTCCAACCCAACACCCTGATCCGGAAGCGCTACGTGACGGGTCAGGAACAATCCGGCCAATGTCGCAGAATTTACTCCGCAACTTAGACCAGTTCGTCCACTAACTCGTCCCGCTAAGTCAGGGCATAAGGATTTGCAACCTGTAGCAAGACTTAACGGTTTCCGTTAGATCGAGGCCTAAGGCTTTGCAACCCGTACCAAGACCTAACGTTGTGTTAGACCGGACTAGTCAGTTATCAGAGTACTCATGATGCGCATATAAAACAATTACTTTATTGATTTAAGAAATATCCATACATTGACATAAACAAGACTGGGCCCGGCCTAATGCCAAATCGAGTAAACTAAACTCTTATCAAAAATACCGTTAACAAAAGGCATGCAAATCTACACCGGCGGTCCTAACGTCCAGCACCAAGCTATCCGATCAATCCTACTAAAGCTACCTGCAAAAAGGACAACGAGAGTTGGGTGAGTAACCTAATGTCACTCAGTGAGCTGGCGGCCTCTACCCGCAACCTATCTCACTAACCCAGACAACCCAAAACAACAAGCAATATATCCTATCATGCAATCAATCAAAACCAACATTATATAAACAAACCGTTACTAAGTTAGATCCGGCCTCCTGCCGTTATCTAACTTCAAGTAACGGGACCCTGCATGAAAACAAGTCAGCAACCAATCCCTAGTTAACCATATATACGCCTGAGTTCAATACTCATGTAGTGTTAGACACTTAGACTATACAAGGATCATTAACTGGTCGACCAACAATCAGACAAGAACATGATCGGCCAACCAATGATACCGCATAGCTTTTGATATCCACCACCCTTCACAAGCAATCACTCAAACAATATAACAATCAACTTCGGGTCTACACTAACCAAAGAGACACCAAGCCTAATCCGGTACCAAATCCGGAATTAGATCTCAATGCTAGAAACCTGCAAGCAAATCAATCAACCACAAACAACAATGACAAGATACTAATTAACTACGACTCAATCTAACTCGTAACACCGTATATCAGTGTTACACTTTCTATAGGGTTCCATAACCCTTAACGACACACTAACACAACATGACACTCTAACCTGGGCCCTGGTGACTTTGTGTTCCTCCTCAATATCGGCAATATCCTATCTCCCTACCACAAAGGCCAGAAGAAGGAACTTTCAACCGACCGCGGCCCACAGTCATTCGGGTCACCGCGCGACAGCCCACAGTCCTTCGGGTCACTGCCACATTACACCGTCGTGTAATACTCAGCCCTAGGCCATGACCCCGTCTCTCTGAGTCTTCCCGATCCAGCGAATAAGGGGTTTCCTTAAACCCGCCAGGTACGAGGTCTGAAGGAAACACTAATCACCCCTACACAAGCCTAATATGGGCGGGTTACGCACATACTGTCGGCACAATCACACAACAGAAACAAAATCTAGAACATAACCTAAAGATAAAGTTCTAGACTCTAACTAGACACTCGACTCAACAACACAGTCAAAAGTACCAGTAGTCCGGCCTATATGGCCTAAGACCCTTAGTACTCTAATCAACTAAACAACACGATTAATTAATCAACAAGCAATCAAGTCAATCAAACCGTTACCCAGATAGTTCAGCCTCCTGATATGAAACTATCTTTAAAGTTAACGGGAACCTGCACTCAATCAAATCAACACGCAAGAATAGAAAACATGATGCAACCTAGCCCTAGTCCTAGTCAGGTTATTAACTCAGTCTTAATTCCATTTCATCTCAACTTAGCCCTTGCTAAACTGAGTCCAATTCATAATTAAAAATAACCCTAGGACTCTATCAAGCATCAATATGAGATAACTACTCTATATGCAACTCGATCTATCCAAAGTTCCAAGTGGAATTCAAACAAACCAACTCACTAACCTATCTATCCTAAATTCCAAACGGAATTCAAACAAGCCAACTTACTAATCTATCTATCCTAAATCGCTAATTTCGGTATTATGGATTTTTTTAGGAAGCGGGAGGCTCGGGAAATATTTTTCTCCAAGATCAGAATTCTTTTGGAGTTTATTAAAAATATTCAGATCATCAGAACGGGAGCGGAAAATTATTCAGGATTGGGCTACAGATCAGACCATGGTAATGGCAATGGCGTTAGTGAGATGTTTGCACATGATAGGAGTTCTCCTCAGAGAACAAGATCGTTTCCGGTGTATGGTAACAGAACCCGGAGTTTTTCCGAGAAGATGTCGTGATGGAAGAAGGAGGCCCCTCAGAACCTTAGAATTCGAGGACGAATTCTATTAAGGGGGGGAGAATGTGATAACCCGCCCAAAGGGGTAAAATGGCCGAGATCGAGAAGTCGTAATTTGAAGCCGAGCTGTTGGGGATTGTAACTCACTGAGTAATGCTAGATTACTCACTCCTCACTCTTTGTTGTTTTCAGGTGACCAGTAGAGCTTGTAGAGGTCGCGGGAAGTTAGGCCGGCTGGTGTAGTATTTTCATCTTTTTGCTTGCGACGTTTTCAGACTATAAGTATGTAGTTTTACTCTTTTGGCTAGCCACTACTTGTATAAATAAGTTGTGTTTTGCGAACCATGTTTCATGTTTGATAAATAAATCGATGTTTTATGTAAATGCCTTGTTGTATCTGATATTAGCTTTGTCCAAGCTAACACAACGTCAGATTGAGGTACGGGTTGAGAAGTCTTAGGCCTTGATCTGACGGGACGTGTTAGTGGTCGAACTGGCTTAGTCATGAATTGCACTCTTTGTGACCTTGGCCGGAACGCCCCTTGCCCGTCATGTAGCGCTCCAGAACCTTGGTAGAAAGTTGGTCCATCGGTCATGTAATCTTGTTTGATTGTTGGCCGGTGGTTGGACCTATACATAGAACAGTTCGGGGATGTTACAGAGGTGGTATCAAATGAGTGATTTTTATTGTCGTAAAAATTTATCTTAAAATAGATGATTCATTTTTTCTTATGTGATATATATATTGAAATAGTGACAGTTTAATATTATTAAACCAACTATAATATAAACATATATAATATTTTAATATTAGTAAAGTAAATTTAATATATTAATATATTTAACTATGATATTATTGTTAGAAAATTTTAATTATTCTCTGAATGATAAATAATCAGCAAATTCACTCTAGGATAATAGTATCCATAGATAGATCGAATGTATGTATACACAAGTGAGTGAAATTTGTATCAGTTAAAACTGCCAATGTTTGATTTTGTGGTTATAATCGCCAACTTTATTTATTCCAAATTTATGACAAACAGAAAGCAAAAAGAGCATCTCGATTTATTTGCTATTCAGTTTTACTAAAACTTTTCAAAAAGACTATGTTCTTGTCAAAGCCTCTTCCATGTTCTTGGCGATTATTCCGAGTGCTTTTTCATACTTCTTCACCAGATCATCTAGAGACCATCCTCCAACGGGATCAACGGTGAAACCCCAGTCAATCACACAACCTTCTTCATCACGTTGCAATATCCTCACCGTCGAGACATATGACTCAAATCCAATGTTGCTTTCCACTATCTCGTATCTCATCACTCGCTCCACGGGATCAACGGCCACCAGCTTCTCCCTAGACCATCCCACGGTGGATTCTAAGCCGTTGGATCGTATGGAGAAGCCGGAGCAGAAACTGATGCAGCCGAGTTCACCGTTGATGCCGTGGACGCCGTGACACGTGGTGAGCGTTGGGAGCCACTTGTTGAAATGGAAGAAATCGGTAAAGAGAAGCCAGATTTGGTTAGGCTTTGCTTTTGTGAGCGTAACTGACACTTTGGCTTGCCATTTTTCCAGGCTTGAAGCTTTTTCCATGTCAGAGAGGATCTATAAAAAAAAAAAAAAAAGAGAATCTAGATAGAAAGTAAAGATGAAATCAACATATTGTATAATACTATGATGCTACTACATCTATGTAACCATCTCATATGTACCAACGATATGAGGAATTAATTTTATTACCTTACAGGTATGGATTCTCTCAGCCGTTGAGACCGATGGCAATCCAGTGAGATTTATAGGAAAATTTATGCCCTGGATCTTGAGATCTATGCGTTTGGCAGCTGTTATTGTTATTCACTGATGAGAATATAAAATGGTACAATGGTTGGCACAGTATTCAAAAATACAGTGTAGACGTTTGTTTAGGTGGCGTTTAGTATATTAATCAACCGTATTGTTTTTATGCTATAGAGTGTTTATTAGTGTATATACACTTGTAAATGAGTAGTTAGAGTAGCAGTTAGAGTAGTTAATTATTCTCTTCTATATATGGTGAACATTGTACATATTTAATCTTTAATGAAGATATTTTCATATTATGCTAACTGCTAATATGATATCAGAGCGACTGAGCTAAGCTCATTTCCGTCGTCATCGGTCGATTCTTCCGGTCATCATCTTCATTCACTTCTGATCTACTCCGATCATCACTTTCTCGTCCCGTCGTCGATCTCATTATTATCGTCGACATTTTCGATCCATTCATTCTTCCGCATCTCACCATCTAGGCTCGTCTTCACTCGATTCGAATTCTCAGATCTTCTCGAATCGCTTCGATCATCCTCAATCATCCGCTTCTACTTCTTCGATCAATTCATCCACAAATATGGGAAAGAGAAAGTGTAATTCCAAATACAGGAGCTCTACTCCAGCGATTGACTCTCCGAATCATCGCGAATCTACTCCAGCTTCAGATCTCCGTCGCGAAGCTTCTGGTTCTTCAAATACGATGAATGGCTCGTATAAATTCTTTTTTGTTGCATGAAAATCGTTTCATTTTATCCGGAGGGAAAAAGTTTAAGGGATTGACGCAGGACATGTGCGGGTTCGCCTGCGTGATTATTTCCTGCTCGGACGTAACCGCGGGGAGTGAAAGCAGGAGCCAGAAACCTTGTGGAGCAAAAACTGTCTATGACAGTTACTTGTTGGACCCATTATGTTTATTTTACGAAAGTTGCTTTGTATGAATTGACTCGACCATACAGAGGATTTTTCGTAAAAGTGATGTAAGAGGGGGTTTTTGTAAAGGTAACTGGAGAGTTTTTCTCACAAATTACTTGCGATATTTGCGACCACGGATTATGTTTTTCTTATTCACTTTCGCGTACTGCGAAGTCGTTTTGCATGAGACCGGTCATGTTTTTTCCATAGGCTGTTTTGTTTAAAATATTCTTGCTATAGGAAAGTAATGGATGACCGGTTTCACGGAGATAGAAAATCGCAGATTGTCAAAGTAGCGATGTTTCCGCGGATTGCACGGGAGATGTTTCCTCTATGATTTCGACCTTTGGATGAAAGCTGCTTCGAATTACTCATCGAGTTTTACCGAAGGTTATTTCGTTATTTTCGTAGTTCACCATCGTGCTATTAGTCTGACGCTGGTACACGTTTCTAGTCGCGAGTTTGCGACGAGAGACGACGTAGAGTTTTCAAGACTATGTTTGTAACGATTGGGCTATGCCGTTAGCGTTTTTTAGACAAATCTTATTGCTGCGAGAGTTTGCTTTGTCAAAAGCGTTGTCTTGATGCTGAAGCAAAAAGTTTTCGAAGATGGGATTATACGGGTATAGTATACATACCTACTTCCCTTTTCTTTTTACGAAAGAAAACGGGTTAGTCGTTCTTCCGAAGGCTTGTGTACGTTTTTTCTTTCTTTTAGGAAGCGGGATGAGTATGCTTTTAGAACGCGTGGCGATCGTTTCTCGGTTTTTCGAGAGACTAGATCAGTTTGCATGTTCTGCCTCGACAATCAAGGAACGATGGAACAAGACTGGAAATTTTGCCTAAGACTTAGCTTGCTAGACTATCCACCTAGGTCCTAAGTTCCCTAAATTCTACGGCAGTTTTTCAAGACGTTTTTGTTCCTGTCCTACGAAGAATTAAAACCTTTACAAAAAATTTCGAGAAAATAGTCTTTTGAAGGTTTCGGCATTTCCGAAGGAATCCCATTTCCTCGTATAGTCGAGACGATTGGTGTTTAGAATAACCATGATCGTTTAATACGATGAATCAAAATCCATTCATCATTCGAACCTTTTATGGTCTTCCGAGATTTCTCGAGTGTCGGGATCGAGATGGACTTGGATTCTTAGACTTCCCGTCTTCGAGGGTTTGAATAATGAGGCTTCGAACTTAGATTTTAAAATACGAACTTTGTTAAAAAATCGAGAAGGCTTTGTGGAAGAATCGTCGTGTTTCTCGAACAATCCGAACATGGGTTTAAGGGACCAAGATGTTGCCGTTGCCCGAGATCACGAGATGGCTGCACGGATGGGCGCCAGGACCCTTGCCGCCGGCGCCAGACGGGAAACGATGGGCCTGCCGCCGGCGCCAGACGGGAGAGGACGAGCCTGCCGCCGGCGCCAGGCGCCCTGCCGCCGACGTCAGGCGCCCTGCCGCCGGCGCCAGGCGCGGCGTGGTCGGTCTGCCGCCGGCGCCAGGCGCGGCGTGGTCGGTCTGCCGCCGGCGCCTGGCGCCCTGCCGCCCGTGCCGTGTTCCGCGTCCGCCGTTGCTGCTGTTGCTTGCCTTCGTCGATCCCCGGGGCTCACGGACTCAAAGATCGAGTTACGAAAAACTCAGGCAAAGATGCATGGTACTGAGACAGGACCGGTCTCGTCCTATGACAGGACAGAGAGATCCTTCTCATGGGCGAGGTGGTCGAGAGAGCGACATTGTTTTCTTCGTAAAATCTCAACGGAAGCTCCGATTGAGACGAAACGAAAACCATCTTGACCTAGATTCAAAGGAGAGCAAAGTGAGGTTTCCACAAGCGAGGTGGCCATGGGCGAGGTGACCTTGGTGATGGTTTTTCTCGTCCACGGGCGAGGTGGCCGGGAGAGTGATTTTGTTCCCTTCGTAAAATCTCAACGGAAACTCAGATTGAGACAAAACGAAAGCCACTTTGATCTAGACTCAAAGGATAACGAAGGTGAGTTCGCCCTGTGGCGAGGTAGCCATGTCGGAGGGTGAGGTGACCTCGGTAATGTTTGTCCTTGCCCACGGCGAGGTGGCCGGGACAGTGACTTTGTTCTCTTCGTAAAATCTCAACGGAAACTCCGATTGAGATGAAACGAAAGTCATTTTGACCTAGAAACAAAGGAGAACAAAGTGGGCTCTTACTAAGGCGGACTGGGAAGACTGATCTTACCCTATGGCAAGTCGTTCTAGTAAGATCAAGCTCCGACCTCCTTTCGTTTTCCCGTTTGTTCCTCGAGAGTTGTTTGTAAGAAGTACGGCAGTGGGAATCGGTGAACCGATTTGCCGTGCTTCTGTTCCGCGAGTAATATAGGGTTTCCCCAAGATTTCGAGGAGAATAAGTTTTATTTTTCCGAGAGGTTCTCGAAAGAAATGTTTTTCGTAGAAACCTTGCTCGTTGCGATTTCTCTAACTTGGTAACAAGACGAATTTTTGGGGTTTGATAGATTTTATCGTTGCCCTTTCTGTTTAGATAGAGAAATTGCGAGCTCGTTTTCGTGCTCTTCCTGTGGCGGAAAGCCGCGGCTAGGTTTTCGATTTGCTCGAGCACCGTGGCGTTTGCGTAAGCGTTGGCCGTAGGAAAAGTCGCTGCTGGAGTTGTTTTACCATCGTTGACGCAAACTGCAACTTTTTCTTTCATATTTCCGGACATCGGTTCGATCAAGCGCTTTGCGGCCGTATGTGTAAGAGTAATCCGTCCCCCCCTCCTTCTAGCGCCAAACTGTGGGAACCGAAATTCACACCGTCGATTTTAATGAATAAAAACGGAGGAAAGCCAAGTTAACCCGACTTTCCCTGAAGGTCCGGATTCTCTGCGACAGCCAACGACAAGTGACCGAATAAATGTGGAAAAGGTTTTGTTAAGATTTGGGACTGGACCTTAAGAAAGGCTGCCTACGTACCCCTTTCGAGGATCAAGTCGGACGTAGTTCAGTTTAGAAAGAGTTGAACAAGAGATCGAACTGTCTGGGCAGGTTCGATCTAGTATGAGCGTTTGTCATAGAAACATGCATGTCAAAGATAACGCCTAGGGTTTCTATGTGCGGAGCTCTGAAGTAAAAGAATTGTCCGATCCTTCCGAGAGGAGCGGAGATTTGTGAGCAGGAGGCGGCCAGACGTTCTAGGACCTGGTTCGTCTAGTATGAGCGTTGGTCATAGAAACGGGCATGTCGAAGATAATGCCTAGGGTTTCTATGTGTGGAGCTCTGAGTAAAAGAATTGTTAGATCCTTCCGAGAAGAACAAGGGTCTGCGGAGAAGATAAAACTAGAACAAGACGCGGCCAGACGTTCTAAGTCCTGCCTCGCTGGCCTAACCGCCTAAGTTCTAAGTTCTCTAAGCTAGCAGGAGTTCTCTAAGTCTAGATTCTAGGACTTTCGGATCTCCTTCTCTTCTGCTCTTGCTCTCCTTATATACTCACTCCTAGGTCGGTTTGCCTTAGGATGATGGACCTCGCCTTTGGGCCCAAGTTTATCTCTTCAGGAAATATTCCATTTCCGTCGATCTTCATAATTATCCTCGAGTTTTCCCCTATTTTTCGGTGACTTGATGTTTATCCGATGTTCGGGAAATTGGATAAACCGTCATAGTCTGATTGGGCCTGAATTCTTAAAATCGTAAGTAAGTCCGTGGACTTGTCTTAAGTCGTTGAACGTTTTATACGATTTCTCGAAAAGACTATCTTTCTCGTAAAATAAAACGTATAGCCTAAAGGATCGATGTTCAAGTTAATCGATCTTTTTTTTATACGATATCTTCTACTAGAAATCCAATCCTTCTAGTTTTTGTCGTAAAACATCGAGGACGATTCCAACCGAATCGAAAGATGTTCGTTCCGTAGCCGTGATCGTACCAAACTCACGAGGATCGATCCAAACAAGCCAAGATGGGATCAGACCGAGCATGATGGGACCGAGACCAGGACGAGGGCCGTCGACCGGCGTTAGGGGGCTTGCCGCCGGCGCCAGGCCGGCTTGCAGGACGCGTGCCGCCGGCGTCAGGCCGGGGTGCCGCCCGCCGGCGCCAGGCCGGGGTGCCGCCCGCCGGTGCCAGGCCGGGGTGCCGCCCGCCGGCACCAGGCCGGGGTGCCGCCGGCACCAGGCCGGCTCGCGCGACGCACGCCGCTGGCGCCAGGCCGGCTCGCGCGACGCGTGCCGCCGGTGCCAGGCCGGGGTGCCGCCGGCGCCAAGCCGGCTCGCGTGACGCGTGCCGCCGGCGCCAGGCTGGCCCGCGTGACGCGTGCCACCGGCACCAGGGGTCCTTTGCCGCCCGTGGGTTTTCCGTTGTCCGATCTTTCCCCCGTTCGTGCGGGAAATCTTTGAGTTTGAAAGGATCTTTAGCCGTAGATTTCGAGATAACCGTTTTCGACCTCACCAGAGAGTGGTTATTCTAATTTGAGAAAATCTCGTATAACTTCTTTTCAAATTTTCTGAGACTTTTTGTTTTAAGAAATACTTTCCAGAGACTTTCAGTCGTTGATTCCGTCGTGACCGATTTTGACACCAACAGAGTCCTACTTGTTTTTGTCGTAAAATCTCAACGGAAACTCCATTTGAGACAAAACAAAAAGCGTTCCGATCGAGATTTGGATGAGAACACAAAGGAGGAGCCCTTGGGGCTGGCCCAACTCGCCATCTTGGCAAGTTGGAAGTGCTTCGAGAGCTCCAACTCGCCATCCTGGCCAGTTGGAAATGCTTCGGGAGCTCCAACTCGCCATCTTGGCGAGTTCTTCGCGACATTTCCTTGGAATCACATATGGAGTTTTACTGAAGGTTTTTTTTGTTATAATCTAGTCGTGAGAACGATTTTTCAATGCTTTTCCGTGACTCACTATGTTCGGCGGACTCTGAAACCAATGCTTTGGTGCTTAAAGATATCTCGTATAATTTTTGACTTTTATACGAAAATTGTTTTATTAAGTCGAAAAGGTCTTCCAGACTTTGGCCAATCATTGAGTTTTAGTTTGATATTGGTACAGGTTTTATTCGCGCATGATCGCAATAAGAGATGCTGTATAGTCCTCGAGATTTTTTTCGTGATGGTGTAGATATGTTGCTAGCGTTTAGACGAATCTTAGATTGTCGTTTGCCTTTGTGGGACGATTTTAGTGAGGCATTGGAATGCCTAAGTGTTTTTCTGCCTGTTGTTGTGAGAGTTTTCTTTGTGTATGCTTTTTCTTTCAAGGATTGGGTTGATTGACAATCTGGGTCGGTTTAAAGATGACGCCAAGATTGCGATTTGCTGGTTTTCAGGTTGACGACTTGGAATACGTCGGTTTCTTACGAAAATTACTAGGAATGCATCGATTTTAAGACGATGTTCGTGTCTCTAGTTCTTTGTTTCTTTAGGAAGCGAGCTAAGTATGCATGGTGATCGTTTCTCGATTTTGCGAGAGTTTAGATCGGTTACCAAGATCTGTGATACATAAAAATGAATCTTTGCTACTGCCAAGTTAACAGTTGTAATTATAGTACTTTAGATTCAAATCCAGAGGACCATTCTATACTTTATCTCTATGGGTTTCGAAATCCAGCTAAGAAGAAGATTTTGTTTTGGTTTTAAGAATGACGATAGGAAACAAGCAAACTATAGATTGATTCAAATTAACAAGCAGCTAACCTAGGGTATTTCATTGGGTGTTGAATTGGAGCCAAACAATTATTCAAGCGTGATGAAGTGCTTCATAGAACTCGGATCACTCAGCTGGAACACCCCACTGTCGTCGTGGTGATCTCTTTGCAGATCGATCTCACCATCTAACTGTCGTTGAGATGAGAATCGATCGCAAGCTTTAGAGAACAGGTCCGATCAGTTCACTTACTACCCTAATATCTACTTTCGCTGATTAGGGATACTAAGCTCATTCAATACATGTCAAGTTATCTCCTAAGCGGTTAAATAGGTGATGAACTTAGGATCTAACAATAAGTGATCAGATTAATGAAAGCATTAAGAACAGTATGAATGAAGAACAATTTAAATCGCTTATCTAAGTTTAGCTCATGTCTCAACACCCTAAAAACCCTAGGCGAGCAAGGTGACTACTCGATCATGATGCAGGAAATCAAAGACATAATTCCTGAAATAAATTGCATAAGAACGGAGTAGAAAACAAAGGGTTCAGATGATCTTCTCTATGAGAAGATGGATTCTTCTCCCTTACAAGTTGCAGATCGCAAAAGCTAACTGTTCTGTTGTAAAAACTAGCGTAGAATAATAAAATAGGATATAAAGGCGCTTTTATATGGAGGCGCCGTCGATTTCTACAGAGGGAAGGTGATTAGGGCAAATCTTCAAAGATATGGAAATTTCCATAATTGTCGGGAACAGTCCGCCTCGTTGCTCCGCACGATTGTTCCTGCGGGATAAATCGCTTGACTGCTCCGCTTGACTGTTCTGCATGGAAAGCTTCAGTTCTTGCACCTTTCTTCATGCTCCTCCCTTTAGCTCTTTAGTCTACTCCAGACCTGAATTGACTCAAAAAGGACTAGACAAACTCGACAAAACAATTGAAACTGGTTAGAAAACACATGCACAATGGTGTCAAAAACACCACATATCAATTTTCCCAGACTTAGATCCTTGTTTGTCCTCGAACAATTGCAAGTATCCAGCACAAGGAGAAAGGTTTGAAAGTGTGGGAACTCGCCTATTCTCAACAACCATACCTTAACCACGAATCTCTGAACCATACAAGCAGTTGGCTAGGACCACACACTTTTGCTAGAACCCCACTGACAGCTGTTTGAAAATTGGCTCCATACTCTACATCTCAAACCTGAAAAAGTACACTTTCGAGACAGAACTCCTATATTCGTTTAAGAGCAGCGCAAACGCTTATCACAGGCACTATTCAGGGTAGACGGGCTAGGTATGGAACAAGCTAATTTAGTGGTGGAGTTAAAAGTGTTTAGGGTATACCAGTTTTGTAGTGGATGCAGGATATCACGCAAAATAGCAAAAGAGGACAGATCCATTGATGTCCACAGCTCTTACTCGTTTTGCCAAATTTGGAGCGGCTGCTCCGACTGTTATCCTGACTGGTCTCCTTGATTGGTACCCGATTCTTCTGTTCTACCTTCTCATTCATCTCATCATGATCCACATAGTACTCCTCTGAGGTCTCCACGAACAGGTTTGTCTAATGAAGGCACATCAAACAAGTAGAAGTAGTTGCGATCAATCAGATCAGTGAGCAACTGTTCTCCATGTGTGTACAGCAGAATCTTCTTCCTCGTATGGCTTCAACTAAGTTTTTGTATAGGAGCCTCATCAATCCTCCTTCTCCATCATTGATCTCAAAAAGATAGAAATAATATACACGTATATATATATATATATATATATATATATATATATATTTTTTTTTTACTGAATGATAAATACAGGAGTGAGATCAATTGATGGGGATGTGACGGAGAAGGAGGTTACGTGCAGGGTGAAGATGGTCCACTGATAATTCTACTTGTCTGACCTTGTGACTGTTCTCGTCATGGTGGTGACCGTTCTGAAGAGATTGTTCCGGCTTCTATTCTGACTGTTCTCGTTGCTCTGAATGACTGTTCTGGGGCAATACGAGTAAGAGACTGTGTCGATCCTTTTCTCTACGGCCTTTTTGCACATATCTGCACATATAACATAGGAAAACAGAATGCATGGAGATGGAATAAAGGCTTAGGTACAAGGTAGGAACTAGCTAAAGATGAGCTAGCCACTCAGGAACAGCAAGATGGATATAAAGAATAAGAAGTCCTGAGTGTAGGTCTCGTTTCCCTGATCTAGTGCCAATAACAAGAGTAATTTTAGTTAACATTCAGGAGTTAAGTCTACCCAGTGTAACCTGATCGGTTGAGAACTTTTGGAGAGTCAAATGAGATAAGTTAGGGTGTTCCAGGTCCAAGTGTGGGTTTTTCGTCACGTCTAAGGTCACTGAATAAGAAGGTTAAAGCACAAGGTGGTTAAAGATCATCACAGAATAAGGTCCTAATTCCCACAAGAGTTTAGAAACCGACTCGATCCTAAAACAGACTCGATCAAAATGACTCAAAGCAGACGGACTGACTCAGCCTCCCCCAGACTTACTTCACACCATCCCTGGTTGTGAGAAGATAAATAGAGGAAGGCCAAAACACACAAAATAATAAAAGAAAACAAATAACTTGCAGAAATATAAAAAGTTCAAATGGATAAGACAATGGTGATAGATGTTGGCGGCGGATCAGTCTGACTCCCCGCTCCCGGATTGCCAGCAATACGCCTGTTCCGCGGTAGCCGCTCTCCTCCTGATGTCGCACCAGCTGGTTCCTTGCCTGGGCGATGGCATGTCCGCTGAGACTGCTCTTGCTCGTCCTCTCTTTCCTGCTGACCCTTGAAGTATCCGCCAGTGATGGTCTTTCGGATTCTCTTCAGGAGGCTGTTGTTCTTGCGCTGTGAATCAATCATCCAGCGGCGGTACGTCTCATCGTCGAAGCCATCCTCGATGTCCTCGAGATCATAGTTGGGTTCAGGTGTTACGTCCTCGACGTCCTCCATGCCTGGGTCCTCCTGGTGAACCAACAGCGGATCATCGCAAAGGTGCTCCTTTTCTGGGAGGAACCGGATGTTCTCAAACTTGTCCAGGCTTGTGATCTCTGTTTAAGGGAGTTTGCAGAACAGTTGCGTCCCTGCCTTATCTTGGAACATGTAGGTGCTCTCGCCGCGGAGGATGTGACACTTAATGAGGTAGGGGATGTCAATGTAGTATGGCTCATAGTTGGTCTCGAGGGCGAGGTGGTCGATTCCGAAGTGGAGGAACAATGGCGAGAGGAGACTGCCACATCGATCCTTTGTTTGCGAACCTCTCATCAGCAGACTTTTCTTCGCGACGAACATTGCAGCAAGTAAGTACCCAGGGTTGGTGAGAACCTTCGTGATTGGAATGCCTGCGCACGCTGCTCGTATCTGATCCTCTAGTCCTGAGTAGAGCATATGGAGCTCTCCATTGGTGACCTTCGAGGTTTGGTCCTTAGCGAACAGCAAGTTGCTGAGGACCTTGGCAATGATCCGCATTGAAGGATTGTGGATGTGGGACTGATAGGCTGTGCGAGGTCTAAAGTCTCCGCTTGCGATCAGGTCCCAGAAGATCTTGGCGGGTGGAAAGCTTTTGAGGAGAGAGACCTCCCTTGGATCGTCGGATATGTCATAGATCTCGTTGAACTTGACGAGCGGGAGGGAGCAATGTTTCCCACCGGCCATAAAGTGGAAGTGAGTGTTCTCGAACGCTGGCTGGTGCTCGTTTTCATGGTAGATCTCCGCCGTGGCCAGGGCTTGCCGGACCAGCTCTGGAATGATGATTTGCGGCTTGGTGCAGAGCTCGAGTATTCCAATGGCTGAGAGAATATGCTGTACAATGTCGTCGAGACCGAGCTGGGCGAGTGTCGGAGGGTGTACGTACAATGTTGGCTGGATGTCGATGGCGAGGAGAGGGTTGTAAGCCTTTGCTTTTTCTTTGTCCCACCCTTCAACATTGACATCAAAGAGCCTAGAGTCCTCACTGTCGATAGCCACACCTTCCTGCTCCCGAGGCCATGGGTATGTTGGGTTAGGCTCGGCAATCGGTGTCAATTGGGTCGCGGTGTGCCTCGATGCTCTCTGGGCGATGTGCTTTGTTCGGATCTGCGAGAGAGAACAGCCATAGACAGATCAGCACTATTCGTGGGTTGGTTAGAAAAGATGGATCCACAAACCATTCTCAATATAACTGCATCCAATCGATTCCAATCAACCACATCGAACAAATCATACCAAATCGAAATAATCTAATGTTCTAGAGTAATGAAGATCAAAGTCAATTCGATCTAAACCATTCATATAGCTAGAATCTATCAAGTGAAGCGCAATAAATCGAAATGAGAAAGGCCCCTGAATCGCGATTTACAAAGCAATGCGAGTTGAGTTGCTTACCTTGGGTGCCATTGATAGGATCGGCTGCAAAGACAATTCGATCTGTAAAGGATCCAAGAGGCGAGAACTTAAAATCGAAAAGAGGAGATTAGGAAATGGAGAGTTTTCGATTTAGGGTTCTTTTGCGGCGATGAGAGAAAGTGGGAGACTGGGGGGGGGGGGGGGGGGTCGACCTTTAAATAGGCAAACCCTAAACCGCTTCTCCTTCTCTCATCATTTTTTTTTATTAGGGTCCGAAATACTTACCTGGGATCAGCTGTTCTCCAGCGAGAACAGTCAATGAACTGTTCCTTCGATAAGAGTTCGGACTTCCTCTTTTTCCTGAAATAAAAATTAAAAGCAAACATAGAAAAATCAAAGAAAGAAATATTCACACTAACCAGTGGGTTGCCTCCCACCAATCGCTTGGTTAAAGTCGCTAGCTTGACTTTGGTTAGCCTTTTCAGGCTATGGAGGGGTCGCCTAAGGGAATTTCTTCCCCTTCTGCGGTTGTTGTTTCAGCGAGGTATGGCTTGAGACGCTGACCATTCACAACAAATTCTCCTCCTTTTTTGTCCAGCAACACAACTGCTCCATATGGTCGGACCTCTTTAATGATGAAGGGTCCAGACCATCTCGACTTCAATTTACCAGGGAACAGCTTAAGTCTGGAATTAAAGAGCAGGACCTGATCGTTTGGTTCAAAGTTCCTACTGATGATCCTTTTATCATGGTGCTCCTTGGTTTTCTCCTTGTAGATCTTTGAGCTCTCATAGGCCAGATGCCTGATCTCCTCCAGTTCGTGAATCTGGATTATTCGTCTTTTCCTGGCTGATTTGATGTCAAAATTAAGCAGTTTGACAGCCCATGCTGCCTTATATTCAAGTTCCACCGGAAGATGGAAAGCCTTGCCATAGACCAGGTGATAGGGAGTGGTCCCAAGTGGAGTCTTGTAGGCTGTTCTGTAAGCCCATAGCGCATTGTCTAACTTGAGAGACCAGTCCTTGCGGGTTGTTCCGACTGTTTTCTGAAGAATGTTTTTATTTCTCTATTAGACACTTCCACTTGACCGCTGGTTTGGGGGTGGTATGCGGTTGTGACCTTTTGTTTTACACCATTCTTTCTCAGAAATCCTTGGAACACCTTATTGATGAAAGTGAGTTCCCCCATCGCTTATGACCACTCTAGGCACTCCAAATCTTGGAAAGATGATGGAGGTGAACATCTTGGTTACAACACGTGCATCATTGGTTGGACTAGCAATCGCTTCTACCCACTTGGAAACATAGTCCACAACAACCAAGATGTACTCATTCTTGTGAGAGACTGGGAACGGTCCCATGAAGTCAATCCCCCAGCAGTTGAACACTTCTACTTCCAAGATGTAGTTCTGAGGCATCTCATTCTTCTTGTTTATACTCCCCATCCTTTGGCATGCATCACATCGTGATATGAAAGCGTGGGCATCCCTGAACATAGTAGGCCACCAAAAATCGGCTTGGAGGATCTTGGAAACTGTTTTGAAGGTGGCAAAGTGACCAGCATAGGACGAACCGTGACAGTGATGAAGGATCCCTGGAATATCAGCTTCTGGAACACACCTTCTGAAGATCCCATCCTTGCCCTGCCGATACAAATATGGCTCATCCCAAAAGTAGTGCCTTGCTTCCCTTAGAAATTTCCTCTTTTCATTCCCTGTGAACCTCAATGGTTCCTTCTCAGCTGCTAGGAAGTTGGCAATCTCAGCAAACCATGGAAGATTCGGGTACTGCTTTTGGATCACTGCAGCGAATGCTTCGTCTACACTGGAACAGTCCTTGCTGACAGTAATGATTGTTCTGTGTTGCACAGACCAATCACGTTGAGATATTCCATTGGTTGTTCCTCGTCAAGAGCTGTCTCATCTGACACTTTCATCCTGGAAAGATGATCTGCCACTCCATTATCAACTTCCTTCTTGTCTCTTATCTCTAGATCAAATTCTTGGAGTAAAAGAATCTACCTTAAGAGCCGCGGTTTAGCATCCTTCTTCGTGAGCAAGTACTTCAGAGCTGCGTGGTCTGTGTGCACGATCACCTTTGATCCAACTAGGTAGGATCTGAATTTCTCAAATTCAAACACCATGGCAAGGAGCTCCTTTTCTGTGGTTGCATAGCGACACTGAGCTTCGTCCATAGTTCTGCTAGCATAGTATATCACGTGCAGCTTCTTGTCTTTCTGCTGTCCAAGAACTGCTCCCACTGCAAAGTCACTCGCGTCTGTCATGATCTCAAAAGGAAGATCTCAGTCTGGAGGTTGAACAATCAGTGCACTCACTAGAGCTCCCTTGATCGTGTGGAATGCGGCTAGACAGTCGCTGTCAAAGGCGAACTGGGCTTCTTTGCAGAGCAGCCGAGTGAGTGGCCTTTCAATTTTCGAGAAGTCCTGGATGAACCTTTTATAGAAACCAGCATGTCCCAAGAAACTCCTTATTCCCTTCACTGAAGTTGGTGGCTGCAGACTCATCATGACCTCGATCTTTGCCTTATCCACCTCGATGCCTTTCTCTGATATCTTACGCCCCAAAAAAATCCCATCTCTGACCATGAAGTGGCATTTCTCCCAGTTCAGCACCAGATGCTTCTCTTCGCATCGCTTCGGAACCCTGCACAAATTTGACAAACATACATGAAAGGAGCTTCCATAGACGCTGAAATCGTCCATGAAAACCTCCATTATGTCTTCGATTATGTCAGTGAAAATTGACATCATGCAGCGTTGGAAGGTCGCTGGAGCATTGCACAAGCCGAAGGGCATCCTCCTGTATGTGTATGTTCCATATGGGCATGTGGACATCGTCTTCTCCTGATCGTCTGGGTGGATGGGAATCTGAAAGAAACCTGAATAACCATCTAAAAAGCAATAGTAAGGGTGGTTAGCCAATCTTTCAAGCATCTGATCAATGAAAGGAAGTGGGAAGTGATCCTTACGAGTCACAGCATTCAGTTTACGGAAATCAATGCACATACGATGACCAGTAACTGTTCTAGTAGGGACTAGTTCATTCTTTTCATTTGTTATAATAGTGATCCCACCTTTCTTAGGTACTACATGAACAGGGCTGACCCACTTACTATAAGAGATCGCATAGATTACAGCAGCTTCTAGAAGTTTCATTATCTCTTTCTTTACAACATCTTTTAGATTTGGGTTTAACCTCCTATGATGTTCTACAGAAGTCATCGATTCATCTTCCAGGTGTATTCTATGCATGCACAGATCAGGTGAATTGCCAGGTATGTCAGCTAGAGAATATCCTAATGCCTTACGATATTTTTTAAGTTCACATAAAAGCAGAGCAGTCTCGGCATTGTTCAGGTCGGCATTCACTATGACAGGATATGTGGAATTGGGTCCAAGGAATGCATACCTGAGTCCCTTGGGAAGGGATTTGAGCTCTACCTTTGGAGCTTTCAGCTCGCTCCATGAGTCATCGGTCTGAGCTGCCGGAACAGACGGGTTATGAGGCGCGGTTGTTCCAGCTGGTTTGCTGAGCTCGCTGTTCTCCCCCAGACTTAGATTTGCCACTATCTTTTCCATACTCCTGGCTGAATCCAGGACCTTGGCATAGGCATCAGCATCAATACTCTCTAAGCTTTGCTCGGCTTCAGCTCTGACTAAGGCGAGTTCAAGAGGATCATCGGTGAGAATCTCCTCAATCATCCCCTCATGCGGTTCTAGCGGATCGCTCTCTTCTTGGAAAGTGAAGGTTTGTCCATCCAGCATCGGTTTCTTAAGCATCTGATTCATCTCAAACTTCATCACAATGTCTCCAAGATGGAAATCAATTTTTCCTTGCCGAACGTCTATGATAGCTCCAACAGTGCATAGAAATGGTCTGCCCAGGATCAGGGGATCCTTTGATTCTTCCTCGAGTTCCAGAACAACGAAATCGGCAGGGACAAGTGTGTTCCCAACCAGAACTTGGAGATCTTCAAGGATTCCAACTGGAGACTTCACAGATCGATCAGCAAACACTAGGGACATCCTGGTAGGCTTGAAATCCGTGTATCCAAGGCGCTTAGCCACACAGTATGGCATGAGGTTTATGCTTGATCTTAGATCGACGAGTGAGCATGAGAAGACTGTTCTCCCTATCTGGACCGAGAGGACAAATTTTCCCGGATCACCCAGTTTCTTGATCCTTTTGTTCTGGAGCACTGCGCTGCACTCTTTAGAGACGATCATGAACTCGCTGTCATCAGATATCTTCCCAGAGATCAGTCCCTTCACAAAACTACGCAGGGATGGTATCATCTGGATCGCACTCATCAGAAGAAGTCTGACTGTTAGGTCTTCCAGCATCTTCCTGCCCTTCATCTCCTTCTTATCCTTGCGTGTAACCTTAGCTGGAACAGGGTAGGGTACTTTCGGTACATACTGACGAGCAGGGGAAGATTCTGCAGTCGGTGGAACAGCCCCAGCAGGTCGCTCTGCATCAGTCGGAACAGTCTCAGTAGGTTGAGCCTCTTCCTCATCTGTAGGTACAGCTTCAGGCGGTTGATCTGACTCTTTCTGCTTCCCTTTCTCAGCCGATATGAATCTCCTGGTGTCCAGATCAGTCAATTGCTTACCACTCCTTAGCGTGACTGCATTGCACTCCTTGGGGTTCTTATCTGTTTTTCCAGGGAGAGTACCTTGCTGTCTCGTCACACTCTCAGCAGTCTGAGCAATCTGAATATCCATCTGTCTCATATGGCTTGAGACATTATCGTACTTGGCACTCAGGTCATTGAACATATGATTCATTCTGGTGTTGATGTCGTTTGTGACCTGGTTCAGTGCTTTTCCTTGGATCTTCTGTCCTTGGAGCAGTTGGCTCATCATCATTGCAAGACTCTTCATATCTTTCTGCGGAGCAGTTTGAGCCGGTTGTGCAGCCTGCTGATTAACCGGCTGTTTTTGGTTGTGGAACTGGGCATTCTGAGCTGTGTGGTCACTCTCTGCGGTAGACGTTGAATCGCTCCCATGCATTGCAGAACGGCTCATCTACTAGCTGTTTGAAGGTCGCGATCTTCTGTCTCAGAGCTGCCGTCTTCGATTTCGTGTAGAAGTGGCTCAACAAGGCAGATTGGACTTGTTTCCAAGTGGTGAGCGATCCAGTAGGTAGGGAATCTAGCCAGCGAGCAGCCTTCCCATCAAGCGAGAAAGGGAACAGGGTACACTTGATGTAATCGGGTGGTACTCCATTCGCTTTAGTGAACCCACACATCTTCTCAAAGTTCTCAATGTGGGCCATCGGTATTTCTGCAGGAAGTCCATTGAAGATCTTCCTTTGCACCAGACTTATCAAGGCTGGCTTGATCTCAAAGTCTTGCCTAGTGCATGGTGGAGGGTTGATGGCAGATCGCGTAGTGGGCAGATTACGCAGTAGATTTCTCTGGCCGATCGGAACAACCTCCTCCGGTTGATTCTACTGATTCGCAGCGTTCAGAGTTGTTTGCTCGGCAGCAGCTTGCTGCGCTTGGATGGTTTGGTGCATCTGCTGTTGCATGAGTGCAAACGCAGCAGTGAGATCTTCCTGGTGATCACCCATATTGGTGTTCGTAGGTCTAGGTTGTTGACGGTTCTGTCGTTCCAATCTCGCTAGTTCTTCGTTGGTAAGCTGATGTAGTGGTCCTTGTGCGTTGCTCCGAGTATGCCTACTGGTCATGCAACTGGATCATCAGCTGGAACAAAGAAATAGAAGCGAGTTAGATATCTTAGACTAGATATGAAACCGAAAAATAGAGGTAAAAAATCTGGTCCCCATCGCAACGGCGCCAAAACTTGATACACTAAAAATGAATCTTTGCTACTGCCAAGTTAACAGTTGTAATTATAGTAATTTAGATTCAAATCCAGAGGACCAGTCTACACTTTATTTCTATGGGTTTCGAAATCCAGCTAAGAAGAAGATTTGGTTTTGGTTTTAAGAATGACGATAGGAAACAAGCAAACTATAGATTGATTCAAATTAACAAGCAGCTAACCTAGGGTATTTCATTGGGTGTTGAATTGAAGCCAAATAATTATTCAAGCGCGATGAAGTGCTTCCTAGAACTCGGATAACTCAGCTGCAACACCCCACTGTCGTGGTAGTGATCGCTTTGCAGATCGATCTCACCATCTAACTATCGTTGAGATGAGAATCGATCGCAAGCTTTAGAGAACAGGTCCGATCAGTTCACTTACTACCCTAATATCTACTTTCGATGATTAGGGATACTAAGCTCATTCAATTCGTGTCAAGTTATCTCCTAAGCGGTTAACTAGGTGATGAACTTAGGATCTAACAATAAGTGATCAGATTAATGAAAGCATTAAGAACAGTATGAATGAAGAATAATTTAAATCGCTTATCTATGTTTAGCTCATGTCTCAACACCCTAAAAACCCTAGGCGAGCAAGGTGACTACTCGATCATGATACAGGAAATCAAAGACATAATTCCTGAAATAAATTGCATAAAAACAGAGTAGAAAACAAAGGTTCAGATGATCTTCTCTATGAGAGGATGGATTCTTCTCCCTTACAAGTTGCAGATCGCAAAAGCTAACTGTTCTGTTGTAAAAACTAGCGTACAATAATAAAATAGGGGATAAAGGCACTTTTATATGGAGGCGCCGTCGATTTCTAGAGAGGGAAGGTGATTAGGGCAAATCTTCAAAGATATGGAAATTTCCATAATTGTCGGGAATAGTCCGCCTCGTTGCTCCGCACGATTGTTCATGCGGGATAAATCGCTTGACTGCTCCGCTTGACTGTTCTGCATGGAAAGCTTCAGTTCTTGCACCTTTCTTCATGCTCCTCCCTTTAGCTCTTTAGTCTAATCCAGACCTGAATTGACTCAAAAAGGACTATACTAACTCGATAAAACAATTGAAACTGGTTAGAAAACACATGCACAATGGTGTCAAAAACACCACATATCAATCCGCCTGAACAGTTTAGGGAACAATAGATCGAGATAGGAAAAATCGCCTAAGACTTAGTTCGCTAGACTATCCACCTAGATTCTAAGTTCCCTGAAGTTTATGGAAATCTCCAAGCGTTTTTAGTTCTTTGTACCTTTCAACGAAAATTCCAAGTCGGACATACCATAGTTTTTTCGAAGATTCGGATTTGCCTCTTCTCTTTTTGCTTGCTTATTTCTCCTTCCTCTTCTCGTGTCTGTACGCCCTTTTTGATATTGGTGTTTGTCCTTTGAAACTTGACATTTTTTTTCTCCTGCAATAGACCGTCATAATATCATTGGGCTCGATTTCGTCTAAAATCGTAAGTGGGTTTTTAGTCGTGCTTTAGACCTTTCCGACTGTGTTTCGACTTAAACGGTTTTACGATTTCTTCGAAAGAGTACCTTTGATATGACGTCAATTTTTTATAAAACGGTTCAAATTACTCGTATAGTTGAGGACGCTGAGGTGTTAAGTTAACTGTTGTCGTTTTATACGATCAATTTGAATAAATACGAGAAAACAAGTCTATGCGGTTTATAACGTAAAGTTCCAGTGGTAACTCCAATCGAGATGAAACAAGAGGTGTTTCGATCGAGATTCGAAGGAGAATGTAAAGAAAGAGGCAAGGGCGAGTAAGGTTCTCAAGAGGGAGAGTAGGATGCCCAACAGTGTGAGTAGGAGCAAGCCGAGGAGTTTAGGCGAGTCTTACTTGTTTTTATCGTAAAATCTCAACGGAAACTCCGTTTGAGACAAAACAAAAAGCGTTCCGATCGAGATTTGGATGAGAACACAAAGGAGGAGCCCTTGGGGCTGGCCCATGCTTCGAGAGCTCCAACTCGCCATCTTGGCGAGTTGGAAATGCTTCGGGAGCTCCAACTCGCCAACTTGGCGAGTTGGAAGTGCTTTGGGAGCTCCAAATCGCCATCTTGGCGAGTTTGACGAGTAAGGTGCTCAAGAGGGCGAGTAGGATGCCCAACAGGGCGAGTAGGAGCAAGCCGAGGAGTTTAGGCGAGTCTTACTTGTTTTTGTCATAAAATCTCTATGGAAACTCCGTTTGAGACAAAACAAAAAGCGTTCCGATCGATATCTGGATGAGAGCGCAAAGGAGGAGCCCTTGGGGCTGGCCCAACTCACCATCTTGGCGAGTTGGAAGTGCTTTGAGAGCTCCAACTCGCCATCTTGGCGAGTTGGAAATGCTTTGGGAGCTCCAACTCGCCATCTTGGCGAGATTTCCTTGGAATCACTCATGGAGTTTTACCGAAGTTTTTTTTGTTATGATCTAGTCGCGAGAACGATTTTTCAATGCTTTTCCGTGACTCACTAGGTTCAGCGGACTCTGAAAGCAATGCTTTGGTGCTTAAAGATTTCTCGTATAATTTTTGAATTTTATACGAAAATTTTAAGTGAAATCTCACTTCCAACGCAGAGAAATCTCCCAAAGACTTAAAAGCCAGGATGCTATATGCCATAGAAAATTTTCTCCGCAATGCCTTCTCCGGCCCCCGGCTCACGCATTTCTTCCTATATGATATAACCTAGATTTCAACTCAAAAATCTATTAAAAAAAAGATTTATAAACCCTAGAACAGAGGATCGACTATTATTCATTTTCGACTATAGAACCAGTGTTCACGAACCAATATGTTATACTCGTGCTCTATTAATCAGTATAACGTTATCTTTGATCGGTTTCTCGCTTCACGATTTCACTTTATGTGTTCTATAGTATAATGAAGAATCATGCTTTATTTTATTTTAACACATCTAATATTTCATTTTAGGGGAAGCTATTTAGATTAATCACGACTCTCATGATTTTTTCAATTTCTTTTTAAAAAAAGTTTAAGATAAGAAAACTATGATACATCACTTTTTCATCTAAGATCAACTTTTCTAAGAATACACAATGTATTGATAAACTGGAGAGTAGTTAGAAATTGAATTAATTTTTTTTGCCGCCTACCTATTTCACTAATTCAAATTGTGAGATCAGACGAGAAATTTTTCCGGGAAACACCTCCGTCTACCTTCTTGTAATCTTAATGGGAGAATAGAACATTTCTGATCCTAGCCTCTTTTGCTGATGAGTCTGTCCATACATTTCTGCTCATGGGAATGTGAATCACTCACATACTTACAAAATCATCATGTAAACTCTGGAACGTTTCAATATCTGAAGCAAAAGTCGGCTAGTCCATTGGACTAGTAGTCATATCCACTAAATCTAAGCAATTTGTCTTAAATCGGACTAAGGAAACCCTCATGTCTCTCATGCATGATGCTGCCCATAGTAATTCGTTCATCTCAGTGTGCAAAGAAGAGAGAATTTTGTTGCACACACATACTCCGAAAGATTTAAGTACCCATTTTGATCCTTAAAACTCCACTAATGGTTATTAACATTGCCATTATCGATCCATGAAGCATAAATTTGGCAAGTTGGGATTTGAGGTATCTAAATGGGGGTATTGTTTCAACAAGTGTGGTGAGAAGGCCCTTGGGATCCTCGTTCACTTCTTTTTTTTTGGTTAGCCTTTTACCAATATTTTACCTCTAGAGAAGCAAGTTGAAGAGCCTCAATCGGGAAGAAATTCCTATTCATTATATCAACTTTTTCTTAATATTCCAATTTAGTAACTTAACAAATCCACTTCAACTCATCCGTAAATTTGTTGTGAAGGTGCAATTCTGATCGACCAAAAGACACAAGTTATTTCCCGATTTCAAATATGACTTCGGAAGATAAAGAGCAAATTATTGGGGATAATTAATTTAAGAAGCAAATTCTCTTGTTCAAAATAGGATGCGGCTTTATTCTGCTGCTCAAATGATTTCTAGTCTCTTGGTCATGTTTCCTTTTGCTTTTGGATAAATTTCTAGCAAAAAGAGATCTTTCTTTGTTTCAAGATATAGAAGGATAACCTAGATTTTTACTACAAAAACCTGTATAATAGATTCTTAGAACGTAAAACAGAAAATCAACTATTATTCACGTTCAACTATAAAAGCATGTAGCTAGAACCAGGGTTCACGAATCAAATATGTTGTACTAATTTTGTATTGATCAATAAAATCTTATCTTTAATATATTCTTCTAGTTCTAATATTTCACTTCATGTTTTTGTAGTATAAAAAACTTATTTTATTTATTCTTGTACATAATAATACTTCATTTCAGTGAAGCAATTCAAAGAGATTAATTACAATTCTCATGATTTCTTACAAAAATTTAAAAACTTTATTAAGATAATTTTTTTTTAAAATGCATCATTTCATTTTTCCATTTCGGATCAACTTTTCTAAAAATACATAATCTATTATATAATGCTGGACTTCATTTCCATCTAGAGGACACGTGTCCCTGTTTTCTTTAATTAATGGGCTACGTATGGGCTTGAAAAAAAAAATAAGAAGAATCACGTTTCTGAACTCATCCTTTCCACGTTAAAGCCCATCACTCATCCTCATGTTAAATTGGTTAGGGCACCGCCGTATTAGTGATTCCTCTTTCTTCTGCCGATTTCTCTTTCGTCTGTCAATTCCTCTCCGTTTTCCATAGATTCCTCTGCGTTTTCATCTTTTATTGTCGCTCATTAACACCCTCCGCACTATCAAAGCACCGATTCATACTTCCGTAACGTCTCCAGAAGCCTCCTATATATACAGTTCTCGAGGTAAGCTTTCATTTCCCCCAAACTTTTTCTATTGATTTCTCTTAATCTCTGATTCCCGTCACAAAAATGACTTCACCAGCTGCTTCAGCCGCCGTACCTGCCGTTGCCGCCGCCGTTCCCTATTCCACCTTCGACTCACTCCGCCTTGGAAGATCCGCCCAGTCTGTTGTCGCGAGGCTCATTCGATTCTGGGATTCTAAGAACATTAACAAGAATGGAGAACTTATGGGAATAACCATTCTGCTCCTCGATGAGTTGGTAATGATTCTTTCCGACTTACTTTATAACTTGAGATATGAACTTGGTTATGCTTTGTTTGTATTTGAAAAGTTTTCTCATATTTTTATATTTTTCTATTTCAACTTTATAACTTGAGATATGAACTTTGTTTTTCTTTGTTCGTATTTGAAAAGTTTTCTCATGATTTTTTAATTTTCTCATGATTTTTATATGATTGTTTCCGATTTACTTTTTAACTTGAGATGTCAACTTGGTTTTTCTTTGTTCGTATTTGAAAAGTTTTCCCATGATTTTAATTATTTTTTTTTTGTGAGACTATTTATAAAAAACTAATGATAATCTTATGTTTTCTTACAGGACTCTGTGATCCATGGTTTTATCCCTGCTAACCGGGCCAGCCATTACCGGTCATCTCTGGTGTCCGGTTCAATCGTGAGATTGGAGCGTTTTGAGGTTGCAAGGGTGGCCCATATGTATAAAGTCACCGAGCATCAGTTCATGATCCGATTCCTTCCTTCAACACGTATTGTTGAAGTCCAGCTCGATGCCCCTGTGATCAAAACCAACAGCTTCATGGTGAGGCGTATTGGCCACCTTCAAGTTCTTGCCAATACTAACTTGGAGCTTCCAGGTTTGTTGTGTTTTTTATTGCAGTTTCAGTTACATCATTGTCCACTGTTCCTAATATAGTTTTCCTCTCCAGATGTTGTAGGTGAAATTTGCTCTGTGCAGGGTTCTGATCTCAAGAACAATGCAGACACTAGCAGGATTGTTGTCCGCCTCCTAATCGAACCGTAAGTAATTTAAAAATTTAGTAATCCTCTTAAGTAGTAAAGTATGTCTGTATGGATTTTTTTACCGTTTTGCGATGTCTGAATTTAGTTTGAAACATGTATCCGTATTGACTTTGAATCTGTTCTGAGGTTTTATTTTTTTGCTTGAACATGTTCTGTTTCGTTCCTGTTACAGGTCTGTGACCGTTAACGTATCGTTGTGGGATGAGGCTGCATCAACTTTTAGAGGTTTTTTGAAGGCTGGTGACAGATCCCAGTCCGTGATGTTGGTGACCTCGGTTAATCCCAAACTGTTTGGAGGTAAGAATAATATGTACATCTTCATATAAGAATGAGCGGTTTTGTGTTTTGTATAATTCTATTGCACAATTGTCATGCTTTCAGTTTCCGCTGACATGTGTTTTTTAAAACAGGAAACCTGTACTTGAACTCCACACAAGGAACTAGCTTCTTTTTTGACACCAGCCTCCCTGAAATAGCGGAGTTTGTGAGCAGGTAAAGAGATCATCATTAATTAACAACAGATATCAACTGTGATTTAATGGTATCAACCTGTATTTGCAGCCTTGGGGCTACAGCGACTCAGAGGTTTACTTGTGTTGACACTCTCGGAGGAATAAAAAAAAGGAACTTGTGTCGATAGGAGATCTTAACACCTTCATCTCCAACTCCAATGAGCAGGTAATCGTCTGAGTATGACTACTCCAGTATACATCAGTAATTTCTAAATTTTCCAGTAACTTAAAGATTACGCCTGTGCAGACCCAGGAAGCTGACTTCCTCTGCAAGGCAAGCATTGTTTGTGTCAACCAGGAAAATGGGTGGTCCTTTGTTTCATGCACTGGTTGCCACAAAAAATTGGAGAGAAATGGAACCTCTCTGAACTGCACCAGATGTTTAACTTCTGACGTGACTGGTGTCGTGAGGTAAGATTGTCTACTCTTTAGCAACTATCAAAACAGACCCAGTTAAATAATTATGTTATATTTCAATCCTCAACATTAGATTCCGTGTGGAGCTCGCTGTTGATGATGGCAAGGATAGTGCCACCTTTGTTGTCTTTGATAAGGAGATGTCAAAGCTAACTAAGCAGGATGCTGCTGTTCTTGCCCTTGATGTGGTACTTTCTTTTTTATTTCAGAAGCAATTAGATCAGTCTTAGCATATTATGAGGGTCCAATATAACTCCTGGCTATTTCTGATTTGCTGCAGGTGAATGACGGTGGAGAGGAGAGGCTCCCAGGTTGCCTTGAAGAGTTGGAAGGGAAGGAGTTTGTGTTTCATATTCATGTTACACCTTTCAACTTCACTCCTAACCACCGCACCTTCACTGTCTCCACCATTCATGGAAAGGTTGTCTAAATAACATGTTAATATGTTTTCTGGTTCCATTGTTTTATTGAGACTCCCCGTTTATATGAATCAGGAACACTTTGAGAGCATCCCTCCACACGTTGAGGAAAACGTCGGACTGGCAGCTACGTCTTCTGGGCCCCCTATTTTGGGAAACAAGATTGATGAGGAAAGCACCTCAGCAACTCCTCCAGAGAAGGCAGATGCTCAGAAGAAACGCAAGCGTGTCAGTGAGTAATTGGGAAATCTATCCCAAACAGCCCGTCAAAACCTCTATCTATGTTTTTTAAAAAGCTATTATAGCTATGTTTCTCATTATCAACTTTGGATCTTTTCATTTTGTCATTTCCTTTGCATGGATATTTTATTTCTGGTTTGACTTATTAATGGATCATTGACGGGCTTTATTTGATTCATGATTTACGGATCGTATAAGTTTTTACATTTGATTTCATTATACTATAATTACAGGTTTTAGCAAAACTTTTGCATACATTACATACTCATTAAAACTTATATCATCAATCACTTGCGAAGATGACGCCAGTCCTCGATTGCTGCCCACCTGAGCTTAACACGCCCTGTTCATCTTGCTTCCATTATTATTTCCTCGATCAGTTTGTCAATTTGATGATGGGTTTCCCAGCTAATGGATGAATTACTGGAAGGTCCTCAACGGTTCATTTTAAAAACCGTCAAGAGTTCATTTCGCTACATCATGTTTTTCAAGTATTTTATTTTCTAAGCGTATGATTGGTTCTTTATGTGTAAAGAATCGATTTTTCTATTTTCATGACCTCAGTCTCAAATGTTTGCTTCATGTTTTGTCGTAATTTAAAATAACTTTAATTTTTTTTTCTTTTCTGTGAAAAAACATAGCTCTTCAGTCCACAACTGATTTGCATGGATTAACATGACGTTGGTTGCCTACTTTACAAGTAAACACTTATTACGTACATTTGGATTTACTTAGAAATTTGACTAGAACAAACTTTGAACCTTAAGGGCAACATTATCGGTATATCTAAGGATATATCTTAGAGTTTTTCTGAATTAATTTAAATCAGAAACTGTAAGAAATATGAGGAATGCGTCTAAACTAAGAAGCATTTTATTTTGTCCTGAGGAATATTCTTTCTCAACAAATTGAGTATTTTCAACCAAAAGTAGATGCAGCTGGACGGCCAGGCCTATCTCCGCTCCAAAAATGTACTGCAGCAATTCATCAACTGGCGTATGGAGGTGGTGCAGATACCGTTGACGAATATCTCCGAATGGCTGAAACAACTGCTAGAAGATGTTTGGTCGAATTTACCGCTGGAATAGTCCAGCTGTTTGGCGATGAATTCCTCCGACATCCTACAGCGGAGGATCTGGAAAGGCTACTATATATTGGAGAACAACGCGGTTTCCCAGGAATGATTGGAAGCATCGACTGTATGCATTGGGAGTGGAAGAATTGCCCAGCCGCTTGGAAAGGAATGTATTCACGAGGACACGATAAACCAACAATTGTGTTGGAGGCGGTAGCTTCACAAGACCTCTGGATATGGCACGCATTTTTTGGAGCTTCTGGTACTATGAACGATCTTAATATACTCGATAGATCACCTGTTTTTGATGAAATCATTAACGGAAAAGCTCCGGAAGTCAATTTCAATGTCAACGGAAGGGAGTACGATTTGGCTTACTATCTCGCCGATGGTATTTATCCGAAATGGGCTACTTTTATTCAATCTATCCGACTCCCACAAAGTCAGAAACATTGTTGTTTTGCTAAACACCAAGAATTCGTCCGTAAAGATGTTGAGCGTGCCTTCGGAGTCCTGCAATCTAGATTCGTGATTGTTAGAAATCCGTCTAATTTATGGGATAAAAACATCATAGGAAATATTATGAGAGCATGTATCATACTCCATAATATGATAGTCGAAGATGAACGAGATACATATGGTAACGCAGCAGCCTTTCAACAGAGAGAAGATGACGATCCCACTTTTGTTGTCAGCCAGGCTACAAATCTGCGTACCACACTTGGACGTCGAGCAGATGTTCGGGATACACCAGGCCATCTACAATTAAAAGGAGATTTGGTTGAACATATATGGGAGAAATTTGGACATCTCCCAATATGATTTCAAAAAATGTGTGTTTGCTTTAATTTCTCTATGAATGTTTTTTTTAACAATAATGTAATAAAATGTTTGTAATTTTCTTTTATGTTTAATAAATTTCAATTTAAAAAAAAAAAAAAAATTCTTAAGAACCAACATAAAGTCCCACCAATAAATCACCTTTTCACCAAAAAGTCCTTACAACTCTTCTTAACACAAAATAACATTAAAAAAAGCTTAGGATATAATCCTAAGAACAACCAATAATGTTGCCCTAATGGGCCCATTTGTCACGACAACTATCAGTTGATATAAAATAATAAAATTTCGTTAATTTTGTAAAACAATGTTCACAGCATCTATTCAATCTTTTAACTTTAAATAATCAGCCTCATCATACAGTAGAGAAAACATGTTGTTAAAGGAAAATATAAACACAACAAAATGATACAATTTCGGAACGACAGTTTTATTATTATGCTTAAAGTTTCTTGGCCAAACATTTTAATATTACCTCATGTTTACGTTACAAAGTGGAAGGGGTAAAACAAAAGACGCCTCATCGCCAACAAGTATCTATATCTTGGAAACCCATTGAACAGAAAAACACTTAATTATAACTCCAGAACATATTTGGAGCAAGCTTAGCATGCATAAAAGAAAAACACTCGAGGAAACCGCAACAGAATGGAACAAACGGCACAGGGGAAACACTACACTCGAACATGGCACGGCTTCGATGACCACTAGCACCAGTAGCGAAACTCAAAAACGAAAAGGTAAGCTGCAATTCTATATAGTATCTACAACCGTAACATGGCTCAAACATATAACCAGCACAAACACATAATAAACTGTATTAATAACTATGATACCTGCAGAAACTCAGAGAACAGCAAGGTCAATGCGGAGAGCCATAATCCTATCAAAGAGGCCAATCCGAATAATAAGAAGTGAGAACGGAGATTGCTTAACATGGAAATGCTCTAACCTTTAGAGCTTTTTAAATTTTAATCAACACTTTCTAAAACAACAAAATTGCTTCCTAACTCTGACAAATTTTGTTCATATAGGATCCAAAGCTAAATCTAAAGAGAAAAAGCAGGCATCTAACGGAATTCTTGAATGCCCATTTTATCATGCTCTGGTCTGGGAAATGGAAAAAAAAGGAAGCAGAGGACCAAACAAGACACCTCTATTCAGTATATGCTGTCAGCAAGGACGTGTGAAACTCCCACCAGAACCAGAAGCTCCTCCTGCCTTGCGAAAACTCCTCGGTTCTACTCAATTCCAGCGTGACATCTGCACGTATAACTCCATCTTAGCATTCACGTCTATGGGAGCTCAGATTGATCATTCGGTCATGCACAAGACAGGACCTTTCACTTACCGCATCCATGGTCAAAATGCACACAGGATCGGATCTTTGGTACCTGAAACAGGGAAACGTCCAAAGTTCAATCAGGTATACATTTTCGACACCGCGAATGAGGTCCAGAATAGAATTTCAGCAGTCAGCCGAACAGCTAAAGTAGGTGAACTGGATCCTAATATAGTGAAAGAGCTCGTGGAAACAATGGACAGTTACAACTGTCTTACTAAGGTTTTCAGGAAAGCGAGAGACCTTCATGAGTCTGGTAGCTGTGAGGATTTCAGCATCAAACTGACCGGTCAATCTAAATGTAATCGTCAATATGATTTGCCTCAGACAGACGAAATAGCAGGCTTAATCGTTGGCGACCTTACAGAGGATATGGGCGAGAGAGATATAGTTGTTCAACACAGATCTTCGGGACTTCAGCATATAAGTGATATGCACCCGCTTTTTATGACATTGCAATATCCAATCCTATTCACATATGGACAGGCAGGCTTCAACGAAAACATACCTGTCATTGATACTGGTGGAAACAAAAGGAAAAGGGAATACATCACAAAGAGAGAATTCTTTGCTTACCAGATACAAACTCGCTTAAATGAAGGCATGGTTATTGTGGGTTCTAAAAGGCTACTGCACCAGTATATCGTTGACGCCCATACATGCATAGAGCAAGAGAGACTGCGTTGGTTTCGATTAAACCAGAAGAAAATCAGAGCTGACCTCTACAACAATATACAAGATGCAGTTATGAATGGTGACACTGATGCAAAATCTATTGGAAAGAGAGTCATATTACCTTCAAGTTATACAGGAAGCCCACGTTATATGGCGGAAAAATATCATGATGCGATGGCAATATGTCGTTGGGAAGGAAATCCAGACTTATTTATCACTTTCACAACCAATCCTAAATGGGTTGAGATATGTGACCACCTCAAAATGTATGGCTCCGATGATCCGAACGACCGCCCGGACCTAGAAGCCAGAGTGTTCAAGATGAAACTTGACGAGATGATTTCAGATTACAACAAAGGTGTCTTCTTCCCCCGTGCTAAAGCAGGTTTGCTTTCTGCAACAAACAATCTTTTTAAAATTAATCCTATTTATCACTGCATCTATTCTTAAACCTTTTTTAAAAAATTACTAACCTTTTATTTTTCTACAAATAATTTTAAAAAATTAATCCTATTTATCACTGCATCTATTCTCAAACAATTTTTTAAAAATTAATAACCTTTTATTTTTCTACAAATAATTTTTAAACATTAATCCTATTTATCACTGCATCTATTCTCAAACAATTTTTAAAAAATTACTAACCTTTTATTTTTCAACAACCAGTTGTTTACACCATAGAGTTTCAGAAGAGAGGGCTTCCACATGCTCACATACTTCTATGGTTAGAAGGAGATTTCAGAATCCCAACAGCTAGAGACATTGACAGAATCGTCTCGGCAGAACTCCCCGACAGAGAAAAAGATCCAGAAGCTTATGCTCTGGTGGAGCAGCACATGATGCATGGCCCCTGTGGGAAAGACAGAAAAACTTCTCCATGCATGGAAGATGGTGTCTGCAGTAAGAAGTTCCCCCGCAGCTATGTTCCACACACCCAGGTTAATGACTCTGGTTACATCTTGTATAGACGCCGGAACACGGAGCAGTTTGTTCAGAAGGGAAACATAAAGCTTGATAATCAATATGTTGTCCCTCACAATATCGAGATCCTGAAAAAATATAAGGCGCATGTCAACGTCGAATGGTGCAACAAATCAAGCGCCATCAAATATCTCTTCAAGTACATTACAAAGGGTGCTGATAGAGCCACATTCAAGTTTGTAAAGAACGGAGATCAGTCTACTCAGTCTCAGGTAGAAAAAGAAAAACCAAGGAATGAGATAGATGATTTTATCGAAGGTAGATACCTTTCAGCTTGTGAATCAATGTGGAGAATATTTTCTTTTGACATTCACCACAACACCCCAGCGGTACAGAAGTTGCCAGTCCACCTTCCTGGAGAACAGACAGCTTTTTTTGATGAGGATGAAGACCTTGAGGACGTCCAGAACCGGTACCTACATGGCAGAACTATGTTAACCGAGTGGTTCGAAATGAACAGGCTATACGAAGAGGTAAGGAAAATAAAATACATCGAGATGCTACTTTATTTTGTGTGGGACAATTCGAACAAGATTTACACAAAAAGAAAGCAGAGAGGAAGCATTGGGAGAATTGTTAACATAAACCCAGCGGCCGGTGACAAATATTATCTAGGCATTTTGGTTAGCCTGCTTCGAGGCCCTACAAGCTATGATGATTTGTACACAGTGGGTGACATCAAATATGACACTTTCCAAGAGGCCTGCTATGCAAGAGGCTTGCTCGGGACAGATAAAGACTGGCATGAATCAATGTCGGATGCATCACAGTTCTCATCGCCAAGAAGTCTTCGTTATCGTTTTGTGCTGATCCTTGTTTTTTGTCAAGTCTCAGCCCCACAGAAACTTTGGGAACATTCTTGGCAGGACATGGCAGAAGATGTGCTCATAAAACAGAGACGTGTGCTTCGATTCCCAGACCTCCAGCTAACGCCATGCGAACTCCAGCATTACACTCTTATCGAGATTGAGAGCCTGTTACAAAGTTTTGAAAAGTCATTGACTCAGTTCAAGGGAATGCCACTTCCGAACAAAGCTATTATGGATGATATGAAAAAAAGCAATGGAGAAGCACAACCAGTTTGACATATTGGAGGAAGCCATGATTCACCAGAAGCTTTTTGAAAAACTCAACCATCAGCAACGAGCAGTCTATGATGCAGTTATCAAGTCCGTATATGAGAACCAAGGCAAGCTATTCTTTCTCTATGGAGCAGGAGGTACAGGAAAAACGTTTCTGTACCGGACGATCATCGCAGCTCTACGATCAAGAAAAAAAAAGGTGATCCCCGTTGCATCCTCCGCCATTGCCGCGCTTCTCTTACCTGGAGGACGAACAGCACATTCCAGATTCAGTATTCCACTCAAGCTTTATGAAGACACTTACTGCGAAGTAAAACCCGGGACAGTCTTAGCCAGCTTCCTAAGCGAAACAGACCTCATCATCTGGGACTAAGCTCCTATGGCACATCGCCACGCGTTTGAGGCTGTTGATCGTTCTCTTAAAGATATTTTGTCGGTCTCAGATCCAACGGCAATAACAAAACCTTTTGGTGGCAAGACTGTTCTTCTAGGAGGTGATTTCCGCCAGATTTTGCCAGTTATCCCACAAGGAACCAGACCGGACACAGTTAACGCGGCTCTTAATCGTTCGCTCCTATGGAACAGCTGTGAAATTTTCCTTCTCACCCAGAACATGCGTGTAGACCCGGATGAAAAAGCTTTTGCAGAGTGGATTCTTGAGGTAGGTGATGGCAGAGCAGCAGCAGAACCTCAGCTTATTGCAAGCAGTGAAACACCAGCAGATCAGATATTCATAGACAACACTATTCTTCTGCCTGTCACTTCAAACCCATTGGAAACACTCTGCTCTTCTGCGTTTCCTGATTTTGCAAATGACTACAGAGATTGGAACAAACTCAGGGAAACAGCCATCTTGACACCAAGGAATGTCACAGTTGACGAGATCAACAATTATTTGGTGTCTCAAGTACCTGGAGAGGAGAAAGAATACTTAAGTGCGGACAGCTTTGCAGAAAATGAGCAAGATTCGGAAGAATTACGTATGTCATACCCATTGGAATATCTAAATTCCCTGGAGTTTCCGGGTCTACCAGCTCATAAGCTACGTCTGAAAGTGGGTGTCCCAGTAATGCTCCTACGTAACCTGAACCAAAACGAAGGCTTATGTAACGGCACAAGACTGATAGTCACACACATGGGAGAAAAGGTTATCAAGACAGAAATGCTGACATCGAAAACCAAGAGAGATCCTATTCTGCTTCCACGGATTGTAATGTCACCAACGGAATCCAACCATCCTTTCACCTTAAAACGACGGCAGTTTCCGATCCAGGTATGTTATGCGATGACAGTCAATAAAGCGCAAGGACAGACTTTGTCAAACGTGTCTCTATACTTGCCAAAACCTGTCTTCAGCCACGGTCAGCTATACGTGGCACTGTCAAGAGTTACTACACCGAAAGGCCTCAAAATTTTAGACATGAGCAGAGTTGGCGAGGGAAGTAGAACGATAGCCAACATTGTTTACAGAGAGGCATTCAAAGGCTTGCCACGATTGTCCGGTACGTTATCTCTTATCCTCCGACTTTGTGTTTTGTTGAACCTTCACCTCTCCAGCTATATGAGACCTTGGACTCTGACAAAACCGCCTGAACACCTAAAATTAGAAACGCCAAATCAACCAAATTAACAGCCAGAAACTCAACCATATACATGAGAAGTGATTCAATTAGTGTTAGTAATCAAAACTAATAGGAAAAAAAAATCAAGAGTTCCTGATTATCAAATAAAACCTTTTCTATCGCAGATTCAGGGGACGACGAGGCTTCCGAGGATCAATCATTGCGGAATGAAGCTGCCACTGCATGAGTGATGACTATGACTAATTGTGGAAAGGAATTACTGACCTCTTGACAGAGTTCCAAGGCAAGTCGGCCACCTATAGCTGCTTCTTCGTGGTTGTCTTTAAAGCGTGTCCAAATTATCACAGGGAATCCTGAGCTTGAGATATAAAGCGTGTTCGATTGCTTCTGAGAAACATGTTTCACCTAAAAGCAAAACTTATATCGGGTAAGTTATGAGCATGGTATTGAAACATATTATCGAATGTGTTTGGATTGGTAATCATCTTCGATGTGTCTGGATTGGTAAAGTGGTTGTATATTTTCTGTATATCTTCTCAAAATCTGCAAGATCATTTTTTATGGAAATATAGAAGATAGACAGCAACAGTTTCTGGAAATATTATCAATTCAAAAATATTAGAATCACTTATTTTTATGTTTTTATAATATTTATTAATTAATTAAATATTAAAATGTATAGAGTGATTTTTTAATTTTTATAAAATATCTTTTATTATGTAAAACAAACTTGAAAACATTAATATACACATAAAACTATACTTAGTGATTTATATTTATTTTAAAAATATTATGATGTAATTATTTTTGGATAACATAATATAGACTCTTTTTAGATATGATGATTATAAAATTATGGGTAATTATATATTATGTGAAATATATGTTAAAATAGAATCAGTTTAATATTACCAAACCAAATATAATATAAACAAATATATAAAACTTTATTATTACTAAAGTGAATATTTTAACTACGATATTATTACTAGATTTTTTAATTATCCTCAAGATAATGATAAATTATCAACTAAATAACTCAAATTATTTATTAAGATTAATGATTATTCATAAAATACGACTAAACCTATGGGAGCATGAAATTTAATAAATAATTTAATATTAAAGTTTTATATACAATAATTTTTTATATTCTAATAAAATATCTTTTGTTACGTAAAATAAACTTAAACACTCATATATATAAATAAAACTACAGACATAGAATTATATTTATTTTAAAAATATTATGATGTAAAATATTTTTGAATAACATAATATAGAATCTTTTTAGATAGTCATGATTATAAAATTAATGGAATTAGTTTTAGATTTATGGTAATTATATCTTATGTGATATATATATATATATATATATATATATATTTAGTTTTTAATATTACCTAAGGAAAAATAATATAAACATATATATAATATTTTAATATTACTAAAGTAGATATTTTAACTATGATATTTTCATTTAAATATTTTTAATTATTATCAAGATAATAATAAATTGTCTGTATATCAATAAAATTATTTATTAAGATAAAAAGTTGATTATAAAATATGATTAACCACACAAATATATATATGTTTAATAGTTTAATATTATTAAACGAAATATAGTATAAACATATATATATATATAGATTTTCTGTCTATCTTCTCAAAATCTGCAAGATCACTCTTTATGGAAATACAGAAGATAGACAACAACGGTTTATGGAAATATTATCAATTCAAAAATATTAGAATCACTTATTTTTATGTTTTTATAATATTTATTAATTAATTAAGTATTAAAATATATAGATTGATTTTTTAATTTTATAAAATATCTTTTATTACGTAAAACAAACTTTAAAACATTAATATACACATAAAACTATACTTAGTGATTTATATTTATTTTAAAAATATTATGATGTAATTATTTTTGGATAACATAATATTGACTCTTTTTAGATATGATGATTATAAAATTATGGGTAATTATATATTATGTGAAATATATATTAAAATAGAATCAGTTTGATATTACCAAACCAAATATAATATAAACAAATATATAAAACTTTATTATTACTAAAATGAATATTTTAACTACGATATTATTATTAGATTTTTTAATTATCCTCAAGATAATGATAAATTATCAGCTAAATAACTCAAATTATTTATTAAGATTAATTATTATTCATAAAATACGACTAAACCTATGGGAGCATGAAATTTAATAAATAATTTAATATTAAAGTTTAATATACAATAAATTTTTATATTCTAATAAAATATCTTTTGTTACGTAAAATAAACTTGAACACTCATATATATAAATAAAACTACATACATAGAATTATATTTATTTTTAAAATATTATGATGTAAAATATTTTTGAATAACATAATATAGAATCTTTTTAGATAGTCATGATTATAAAATTAATGGAATTAGTTTTAGATTTATGGTAATTATATATTATGTGATATATATATATATATATTTAATTTTTAATATTACCTAAGGAAATATAATATAAACATATATATAATATTTTAATATTACTAAAGTTAATATTTTAACTATGATATTTTCATTTAAATATTTTAATTATTATCAAGATAATGATAAATTGTCTGTATATCAATAAAATTATTTATTAAGATAAAAAGTTGATTATAAAATATGACTAACCACACAAATATATATATATATATTTAATAGTTTAATATTATTAAACGAAATATAGTATAAACATATATATATATAGATATAATATTTTAATATTAGTAAAGTGAATATTTAAACTACGATATTTTCATTCAATATTTTTAATTACTATCAAGATAATGATAAATTATCTGTAAATTAATTAATAAAATTACTTATTTAGATTAAAAATTGATTATAAAATATGGAAAAACCTATAATTAACGGTACATTGACAAATCAGCAAATTCACTTCATAAATAATAATATAGAATAAAATATCTTTTGTTACGTAAAATAAACTTGAACACACTCATATATAAATAAAACTACATAAATAGATTTATATTTATTTTAAAATTATTATGATGTAAAAATATTTTTGAATAACATAATATAGAATCTTTTTAGATATTCATGATTATAAAATTAATGGAATTAGTTTTAGATTTATGGTAAATATATATTATGTGATATATATATATAATTATTAATATTACTTAACGAAATATAATATAAACATATATATAATATTTTAATATTACTAAAGTTAATATTTTAACTATGATATTTTCATTTAAATATTTTTAATTATTATCAAGATAATGATAAATTGTCTGTATATCAATTAAATTATATTATAAACATTTATATATATAGATTTTCTGTCTATCTTCTCAAAATCTGCAAGATCACTCTTTATGGAAATACAGAAGATAGACAGCAACGGTTTATGAAATATTATCAATTCAAAAATATGAGAATCACTTATTTTTATGTTTTTATAATATTTATTAATTAATTAAATATTAAAATATATAGAGTGATTTTTTAATTTTTTAAAATATCCTTTATTACGTAAAACAAACTTGAAAACATTAATATAAACATAAAACTATACTCAGTGATTTATATTTATTTTAAAAATATTATGATGTAATTATTTTTGGATAACAGAATATAGACTCTTTTTAGATATGATGATTATAAAATTATGGGTAATTATATATTATGTGAAATATATATTAAAATAGAAGCCGTTTAATATTACCAAACCAAATACAATATAAACAAATATATAAAACTTTATTATTACTAAAATGAATATTTTAACTACGATATTATTATTAGATTTTTTAATTATCCTCAAGATAATGATAAATTATCAGCTAAATAACTCAAATTATTTATTAAGATTAATAATTATTCATAAAATACGACTAAACCTATGGGAGCATGAAATTTAATAAATAATTTAATATTAAAGTTTTATATACAATAAATTTTTATATTCTAATAGAATATCTTTTGTTACGTAAAATAAACTTGAACACTCATATATATAAATAAAACTACATACATAGAATTATATTTATTTTAAAAATATTATGATGTAAAATATTTTTGAATAACATAATATAGAATCTTTTAGATAGTCATGATTATAAAATTAATGGAATTAGTTTTAGATTTATGGTAATTATATATTATGTGATATATATATATATATATTTAATTTTTAATATTACCTAAGGAAATATAATATAAACATATATATAATATTTTAATATTACTAAAGTTAATATTTTAACTATGGTATTTTCATTTAAATATTTTTAATTATTATCAAGATAATGATAAATTGTCTGTATATCAATAAAATTATTTATTAAGATAAAAAATTGATTATAAAATATGACTAACCACACAAATATATATGTTTAATAGTTTAATATTATTAAACGAAATATAGTATAAACATATATATATAGATATAATATTTTAATATTAGTAAAGTGAATATTTAAACTACGATATTTTCATTCAATTTTTTTAATTACTATCAAGATAATGATAAATTATCTGTAAATTAATTAATAAAATTACTTATTTAGATTAAAAATTGATTGTAAAATATGGAAAAACCTATAATTAACGGTACATTAACAAATCAACAAATTCACTTCATAAATAATAGTATAGAATAAAATATCTTTTGTTACGTAAAATAAACTTGAACACACTCATATATAAATAAAACTACATAAATAGATTTATATTTATTTTAAAATTATTATGATGTAAAAATATTTTTGAATAACATAATATAGAATCTTTTTAGATATTCATGATTATAAAATTAATGGAATTAGTTTTAGATTTATGGTAAATATATATTATGTGATATATATATATATATATATATTTAATTATTAATATTACTTATCGAAATATAATATAAACATATATATAATATTTTAATAACTAAAGTTAATATTTTAACTATGATATTTTCATTTAAATATTTTTAATTATTATCAAGATAATGATAATTTGTCTGTATATCATTTAAATTATTTATTAAAATAAAAAATTGATTATAAAATATGACTAACCACACAAATATATATATTTAATAGTTTAATATTACTAAACGAAATATAGTATAAACATGTATATAGATATAATATTTTACTATTACTAAAGTGAATATTTTAACTACGATATTTCATTCCAATTTTTTAAATTACTATCAAGATAATGATAAATTATCTGTAAATTAATTATAAAATTATTTATTTAGATTAAAAATTGATTATAAAATATGAATAAACCTATAATTAAGGGTACATTGACAAATCTTCAAATTCACTTCATAATTGATAGTATAGATATAGTCTTCAAAAACAGTAGTGATTCAATAAAAAACCGTAAAATTAATACCATACCATTAATTCCAATATTAAACTCCCAAAAATAAATAAACCATATAAACAAACGTTAAAAAAACAAAAAAAAAAGGCAGTTACCAAAGATCTATAAAAACTTATCTATGGCACCATACACTTCCGCAACAAACACAAGCATGAAAAACAATTCACTTCTAACCCATCAACTCTCACACCAAACAAGCTCTTCGAGAGCAAATCCAAATCAACAGCTCCAGGTCTATATACACAGACAAACCACACAACAATCCGTCATCGATTTCCAGGTACAATCAATTTTTGACGAACAAGGTAATTACAATGACTCTGTCCCTGAGTCCATGGAAATCATGTTATCATACCGTAACATAAATCACCCCGACTCAACATTCCTTATTGAGGAAACTAACCAATATGTGATGAATTTACTGAGAGAAAACAATAATATTATAGCTCAAGACCTTCAAGTTACTCTAACCATCAGAGACGACAATCTAGATGCAACGGCAAGACTTGACGTTGATCTAATCATCACGGACCTAGAAGGAACTAATAGACCTCCAACTACAGAAGAAGAAAACCATATATGCACCATCTGCCTCGAGGATTACAGCAATGTAACCAATATTTCGATTCTTTCATGCGGCCATAAATTTCATTTTCTATGTATTGATCATTGGCTTCGTTGCTTTGGTAATGAGTTGAGTGTATGGTTTACGGGATGTTGTTGTTGGTTTGTATATCTTGTTTGATGGTTACATCTAAAAATAGTAAGCAATGTGAAAATGAATTCTTAGTTTGAAACATGATAAAAAAATTGGAGAGAAGTTAAAAAAATTTGATATTTTATTAATATATCAACTTTTTCTTAGCATTCCAGTTTAGTAACTTTTAAGAAAAATCACTTCAACTCACTCAGATTTGGTAAATTATAAATTCATAATCCAACTTTCCGTGTATTAAAGATTTAATTATGAATATTTGCTCTCCATATACAGTATAACCTCTTTAAATTAATAATCTATAAAATAATATCTCTATAAATTAATATAATTTCATAGTCTCAAATTGAGTTTTTGGTTCAATTAGTATCTCGATAAATTAATAATCTCTAGAAATTAATAAAATTTTTAGTTTCGGTGTTGTCCCAACATTACTAATTTATAGAGGTTTCACTGTACAAGAATAATATCATAATTTGCATGTATGGAATTTTACCTTTTTGGCTGAGCTGTTTTTTCAATATAGCCTTTCTACCCTTACAATTACCTTACGAAAACTTATACTTCTTCTTATTGTTTTTCATTTCTCTTATTTTTCATTTCTGAATCTTTTTTTCCCTCTTTCACGCGTGATCAGACATAGACACGAAAGAACTATTATCTTATTCACACTAATCGATACACTCCTTGGTTCTTCTACCCCAACATCTTCTCTCATGAAAAAAAACACCTTGTGTTCTCCATAGAATAAGAGAAATTTTGATCGTTTTGCAGCATAGGATCGAAGCTTGAGACTGAGGACGTCAGATCGAGCAATTCTGGTGTGCATAAACCGATTGATTTCAACAATCCTCCGGGTCGTGGAATTTCTGACCTTTTTGAAATTTTCCATGTTTGGTCTCTGATCTTTGTGACTCTTCGATTTTGGTCCCAAGACTTTTAAACAAGCAGATTCTTTCATTGTTCCAAACTTTTCAAATGTGTTGAGGTTGCCTTGAAGGTTCTTATGACTTATGGTGAAAGTTATTATACATTTAGTCGATCATTGATTGAAAAATCTATCTGACAATAATAATATCCGGATAACTGATATATTACTTAACTTATCAGAGTTTATAATGATAATCGACTACTAATCAAAATATCCAACTAACAATAATATTGTCCAGATATATATTTAAGTTAGTCAAACCACTAATATAATAATCAGTTAAGATGTAAAATATTCAGATAAATTAGAATATAACCATCTAAAACGAACATATGTATGTTAGATGTAAAATATCCGGATACATTGGAATATAACCATCTAGATCGTTGGTTTATTGTTGGGGTCAAAATCGGTCAAAGACGCAATCGACTCCCGAAAGTCCTTTGAAGCAATCAAGTGACGAATAAAACCAAGAAAAACTAGTTACTCGACGAAACGTCGGAGGGGATGATCGCATCGCAGTCCCGGACACCAGCAAGAGCGGCCACGGCCTAGCCCCGGGCGCCGACGCAGGCACGACCAGCCTGGCCCCGGGCACCGGCTCGCCCGTGCTGGCCCCGGGCGCCAGGCGCCGGCTCGCCCGTGCTGGCCCCGGGCGCTGGCTCGCCTGTGCTGGCACCGGGCGCCGGCTCGCCCGTGCTGGTACCGGACGCCGGGCGTCGGCTCGCCCGTGTCGTCCGTGCTGGCACCGGGCGCCGGCTCGTCCGTGCTAGCACCGGGAGCCGGCTCGCCCGTGCTGGCACCGGGCGCCGGCTCGCCCTTGCTGGCACCGGGCGCCGGGCGCCGGCTCGCCGTGCTGGCCCCGGGCGCTGGCTCGCCCGTGCTGGCCCCAGTCGCCGGGCACCGGCTCGCCCGTGCTGGTCCCGGGCGTCAGCTCGTCCGTGCTGGTCACGGGCGCCGGCGCCAGCATCCATGTCCAAGTCCTGGGCGCCCGCGTACGGACTACTCGACAGGTGCGACCTTCTTCCCGCAAAACCGTCTCGACGACTAGTCCAACTATGCATTTTGTATCTTTGCTCGAAGACTCACCGTTCAACTCCTTGAAGACAAGAAACCTAAGAAACCCATTTGGTCCTGGTCGAAATAAATCGAGAAGGCTTCGGAAGACCACCAAAGGTTCGGTTGACGAATGGATTTCGATTCATCGTATAAAACGATCACGGTTATTCTAAAAACACCAGTCATCTTGACTATACGAGGAGTTGGGGTTCCATCGGCAAAACGAGTACCATGGCAGGCTAGTTTCTTGTGAAATCGTAAAATGTCCACGGTCGAAACAACGGCCACAGAAGGCCCGAACGCGACCAAAATGGCCCATTTACGACTTTCCTGGAGATCAAGTCGAACTGGACATGACGGCCCATGTTTATCTTTACATATAGAGATAAATGTCAAGTTTCCCGAAGATAAATGTTAAGTTTCCCGATAAACATGAAGACCGACGAAAATGGAAGAAGCCCGATTTGCGATAGATTTGGCCCAAAGGAGGAATAGACCGTCTTAAGAGGAGTATATAAAGGAGAGCTTGGGGCGAGGAGCAAAGAAGGGAGAACTTTTGAGAGCAACATAGCACTTAGAGCAACTTACGCACCTTTTTTCTGTTTTTACTAGCGAGCTGCGACTCAACTAGGTTAGATATAGGTAGCTGGACTAGCGAACTCATCGACAGCTCTTGTAGCCGATCTCTTTCCTGTTGTTCACGCTTAAACGCGAATTCGGAAATAAGACCTTTTGCTCTATCTCTTGTTCTTACGTTTTTTATATTCCATTTTGTTATCTTTCTGTCGTATTGATTGTGTCGTGTGTGGCTCAGCAGATAACCGGGACCTTCAGGGAAGGCTAGGTTCACTTGACTTTCCTCCAAATCAACTAAAATTGACAGTGCGAATTTCGGTTCCCACAGTTTGGCGCTAGAAGGAGGGGGGGTACGGATCTATCTCACTCGCAACCATACACGCTCGGTCTGATATGGCGACCAACACTGACAACCCGCAAACGCACGACGGAACTCCCGTCGATGCCAACGCCACCAACACTCCAGCTGGAAACGTATCAACGGTCCCCGCTGACACCACGATACTCGACCAGATGAAACAAATGTTCGCCTCCGCTCAGAAACAGGCGGACGAACAAGGAAAACTCGTGGCCTCTCTCGCAAAACAGGTGGAAACCTTAACGGCGAAGGCCAAGAGCAAGGCCCCGCGAGGGATCATAAGAGTCCGCAGCTGCAGAAGACTCGATTTCGAGACTCCGGGCGATCGGGCTGCACGCGCGGACAAGACTTCTTCAGGCCAAAACCCTGACGAACCTCTCCAACCGGGTGCGCAACCGACTACGGAGAATCTTCCACCTCCCGCTGGGGACAACGAAGAAAACAACGTCGAACGAATCGACTTGGACATTAGCGACCAATCCGATCATTCGAACGGTAGCGCTGACGTTCATCTTAGAAGGACCTGAAGTCAGTCTGCCTGACAGACGGTCTCCTTCGAAAAACCCATGACAGAAGAGGAAGAAGACCTCTGCTGGATGGAACAGGAAGAACTGGCGGAGGATCAAACTCGGATCCATCGTAACCAGCACCGACAAGCTCGGAAGAACGCAGGTAGCGATAGCGAGATCTACGATCTCCGCGAGTCTCTCGCAAAAACAGTAGCCGAGGTAAAAGCGGTGAAATCACAAATTCACCAGGCAACTAGTGCCGCTCCCGAGATCGATAGACTTCTCGAGGAAGCACGAAAAACGCCATTCACCGCTCGGATCACAGAAACGCGCATCTCAGACCCTGGGAAGATCAGGATTCCCGTCTACGACGGTACCACAAATATAAAGGCACACTTACAGTCCTTCCAGATCGCGATGGGAAGATGCAAACTCCCAGAGCGTGAACGAGACGCCGGTCACTGCCTTCTCTTTGTCGAGAATCTCAGGGGCGCCGCGCTCGAATGGTTCTCTCGGCTCAAAAGAAACTCCAACTAGCCTCGGCGTTTCTCAAACAGTACTCCATGTTTATGGATAGAGAGACTTCCGACGTGGATTTATGGAGTCTGGCTTAAAAAGAAGACGAATCACTTCGCGACTTCATGAGAAGGTTCAAGCTAGTGATGGCCAGAGTGACGGGTATCAGCGACAAAGTCGCAATCGACGCCCTGAGAAAAACTCTCTGGTACAAGTCGAAGTTCCAAAAGTGGATATTGCTGGAAAAACCACGGACGATCCAGGATACCCTCCACAAGGCAACGGACTTCATCAGCATGGAGGAAGATATGAGAGTCCTATCGCAAAAGCATGGACCGCAGAAAACGTCCTCAAAGAAGAAACCCTCTCGTAACGACAAGTATGTCCATCACGAAGGGGAAGACATCCAAGGCGAACATAACTACGCTATCAACTCGGAGCAGGGCAAAACCTCCGGAAACACCTGGACCAGGAACCAGTACAAGGATAATTTCTACTGGGAGTTCCACGACACCAGAGGTCACTCCACCGCGAACTGCAAGGTTCTCGGCGCCAGGCTTATCGCAAAACTCCTCGCCGGCGAACTGTCGAAGGTTAGGAGTGTAAAGGACTTACTCCTGGAGTCCGACCGCCCAAAAACCAACAAGACTGTCTCCGAGGACCACGCGCCTGAAAGTCAATCGGGTAAGAAGCGCGGAAGGAGACAGGACGACCAAGGGAACAACAGCAGTTGCCAGAGGGTAAATATGATCATCGGAAGGTCGCAGGTCTACCAAGACTCGGTCTCTTCGATCAAAGCCTACAGGCGAAAAGCCGAGACGAGTTCCAACTGGCTTCCGGATAGCAATATTCCCAACCACGCGATCGTTTTCGAGGAACAAGAAACTGTCGGAATCGACAAACCTCATTACCATCCTCTAGTCTTCGACCTGGTGATCCAGGATCTCGAAGTTGGCCGCATCCTTGTCGATACAGGAAGTACAGTCAATGTCATCTTCGGCGACACCCTCTATAGGATGAACATCCCACTTGGGGAAGTCATCCCTGAGCCAAAACCTTTGACTGGGTTTTCGAGCGTCACCTCCATGACCCTCGGGAGCATCAAGCTCCCGGTCATGGCGAAGGAAGTTACAAAGATCGTCGAGTTCGCAGTAGTCGATACCCCGGCCATCTACAATGCAATCATAGGAACCCCTTGGATCAACTCCATGAAGGCAGTACCGTCCACATATCACCTCGGCATCAAATTTCCGACTCCAACCGGAACCGCAGCAATCTAGGGGAGTCAGAAACAGTCGAGACTCTGCTACCTAGCCGAGTTCAAACTGCGAAAAGATCGGAACGCCCCTGCGGCTAACCCGAAACGAGCAAAGGAATCACACAACATTCCTGAAAACTCGAAAAAAGATGATCCAGAATCATCCGAACATGCAACAATTCAAGACAGCGACAAAGTTTCTGAGTCCATCGCCGTAAAATCAGACAACTCGACCCCCGCACAGACCACCGATCCGGCTAGTACGATCGGAATGGCGACACATGGGGAGTAAAAACGTCCGCAGAAACAATCGGAACTACGAGATGGCTTGATCCTCGAAAGAGGTACGTAGGCAGCTCGTCGAAACACGGCGAGTTCAGCTATCCCCCTCACCAAAAGGGGGGGGGGAGTGGGTACGTATACTCCTATACTCCCACAAAGACGCGAAATACCCGCACATGTATTCGAAATTTTCAAAACTTTTTCCATAAAATTCTTTCTATGAAACTTTCAATGAGTTCTTAATACAGTAACACATCAAAATTTCGGAAAAACAAAAAACCATATCTTCGGGGATGCGCGAGACGTCGCAATTTCCCAAAGGTATCAAAATCGCATCATCCATCAAAACAGTCCACCTGCGACTTAAAAAAAGGAAAACAAACGCCCGTCGATTGGCCCCGACGGACGAACACAGAAATGTTTCACTAATACAAAACCGTAGTCAGACCTTTTCAAGGTCCTCTTATATCCGACAAGGATATCATAGCGCACTATACAAGAAGTCCAAAATTTTGGTTAGCTCTTCCAAACGGAAGTAGCTCGATTCGCACCTAAACAAATCATATAAGCCGATAACAATTCACGGATTTTAAAACGGTACGAGTCAGGTTAAAATCGCAAACAGGCAAAACGAGAGCCGACTTGTCATCGCAAAGCCTTAGTCCGAGAGTAAACCTAGGTCTTGCCCTAAACCCAGCCACGCTGGATCTTGACATCTCACAGACATAGTATCGACACCAGATACGAGATCCAAAAACATGTCTCTCATCGTTAACACCTAAAACACTCGCTACAAAGTAGTACACGGATCTAGCGACAAAATAGTACACGGATCTAGCGACAAAATAAGAGTTAGAATACAAAGTGACTACTCAAATTCTACCCTCTACACTTGACGAAAGTATAAATCAAATCACAAGGCAAATTGCAAAATCCACGTAATATATATTCAAGCCGCAGAAACGGCAGGGATTCGAAGCCACCAACGGCCAGTCCCGAAATATACAAAGTTACGTAACCTCCTACGGTCGCGGAATATACAAATAAACGGCCACACCCGGCCAAACATACAACCATCAAGATAAAGGGATACAATCCTAACGATCCTCAGTAATCAACGTCAAGGAATCCGGACATGGAGATCCCGAACGAAGTCACAGGCTGGTCAACTTCTTCATCTACGCCTTCCGCGTTTCCGCCCGCTCCGGTCTCCACCGTGTCCTCCTAAACGTCGATGGGGTCCCAAAGCTTCCAGACCCTTCCCTCGATCGGAGGAACCAAGGATTCAGCATGAGCACATTCGCTCATGAGACCTTCCATCTCAGCGATCTCGGAGGAGAAGGAGAAGCCCGGGTTCTGCGACTTGTGAAGGTTAGCGACCGATCCCCGACACTCGCGGAAATCACCCACAAACTCTTGAGCTTCCTTCAAGCTCTCGAACTCAGTGGCAAACGATTCAGCCCTCCGTGCCATCTCGGCAGCGATCGCTCTCCTTCCCCTCCTTTCCGCACGCACGAGGGCTCGAGAATGAAGTTCAGCCTGCTTCCGGCTTTGTTCCTCAGCCTCTTTCCGGAAACGGAAGAGTTCGCATTCGGCTTCCTCGGCTTTGAAGCGAGAGATCCTCGATCCTCGAAAGCTTCCATCGAGCGCCGCCCCGAACACCCTCATTCCCTATATGAACTTAGGATCAGAAAAATATATGTGCAGCAATGGTAATATATATGATCAAAGTTCAAAGGATAAACCTCATTGATTAGACGAGAACTCTCGGCAAACACTCTCTTCTTCGCGTCATCCTCGAGCGACTCATTAGTAGTAAACGCTGGAGGAAGACCATCGAAAAAGTTGCTAGGCAGGGGAAACTCGCTGGTTCCACCCTCTTCCCCCGGAACAAAGCTAGGGTCTCCTCCTAACGGCGAAGGATCTCCCGAGACCGTCTCGCATTCGACCTCTTTGCCTTTCCGAGACCTATGTCTCCGCCTCCGAACAGGCAAGACAGCAATCGGCTCGACGTCGTATGGAACATCAGAAGGCTGAAGAGTGACTCGGGATCGATGGAGCTCCATCGCATCTCGAATCCGCTCAACGGAAAAGGTACTCCAGAAGAATGGCCTTTCCTGAAGAAGGTCTTGTTTGACGAAAAGATCGGCATGAGTGTGCGCAACAACCTTGTTCACTGCACGATAAACATAAGTTTTATCTTCATGCACGTTCAGAGTACGAAAACGAAAAACAGAATTAGTCGTATTACCGCGATCGAAGTTCCACTCCTGAGGGAATAAGTGAAGGCGGCTTTCCTCAACAGACTCTCCATCTATTCGTACAAAGAAGAAGCGATCGAACCACGATTTGGGGTTTGAAATAGTCCCCTGGATTATGGCCATGTTCTTCCTTGGGATCACGGAATACGAACCTTTGATCGACGTTGGCTTAGTATACCAAAGTCCCTTGAAATCGCTAGGGCTAAGGTCCATGCCTAACTCGTAACTCGAGACTAGCACGCCAAGCCAACTCTCAAAGGACGGGACGGTGAGCTGGCTGATCAAAAGTCCAAAAAAACGAAGCGCACGGACAATGGCACCAGGGATCGGAAACCACATGCGGCAGTACATGAGAAATGCTTCATAGCAAGTAAAGAAGCCCTGCGGAGGATTCCTTGCACTCTCGCCAACGGTCGGAATCTGGAACATAACCCCACTCGAAACTTGGTAAAAGTTTCGAAGAATCGTGAGGTACTCGGGAGAGACCATGCTTGGTGAGAAAGGCGCGCCCGTCACCCTCGGAGGTCTCCTGGGATGGGGATGTCCTGCGGAGGCGGACACGAGCCACATAAAGCGTTGTAGTATGCCTCCCTCGTATCTTCCTCAACTCCTTCTTCGTGTTTTGGAACAACCACTTCGTCGACGGGAGAATCACCCGAAGATGAGTGAGAAGAAGAATTCCTTTAGAGGATCTTGATTTTGAAGACATTTTTTCTTGAGAGAGAAACTTTAGAAGGTGAAATCCTTGTGATAAAGTAAGAATGACTAAAAATTCTTACTCCATCTTATAAAGAAAGAAAAGTTACTATTTACTCCGACTTTCGGCAAACGATTACGTCTCCACACCTTCCTATCTAGCCATACCACGAGCTAGGACCTGTTACCAAAAAACCACGATCCTAGCTAGCTGGAGGGCTAACTGTTGGGGTCAAAATCGGTCAAAGACGCAATCGACGCCCGAAAGTCCTTGGAAGCAATCAAGTGACGAATAAAACCAAGAAAAACTAGTTACTCGACGAAACGTCGGAGGGGATGATCGCATCGCAGTTCCGGACACCAGCAGGAGCGGCCACGGCCTAGCCCCGGGCGCCGACGCAGGCACGACCAGCCTGGCCCTGGGCGCCGGGCGCCGGCTCGCCCGTGCCTGGCACCGGGCGCCTGCTCACCCGTGCAGGCCCCGGGCGCCGGGCGCCGGCTCGCCCGTGCTGGCACCAGGCGCCGGCTGGCCCCGAGCGCCGGGCGTCGGCTCGCCCGTGCTGGCACCAGGCGCGGGGCGCCAGCTCGCCCGTGCTGGCACCGGGCGCCAGCTCGCCGTGCTGGCCCTGGGCGCCGGGCGCCGGCTCGCCCGTGCTGGCCCCGGGGGCCGGGCGCCGGCTCGCCCGTGCTTGCCCCGGGCGCCGGGCACCGGCTCGCCCGTGCTGGTCCCGGGCACCGGGTGCCGGCTCGCCCGTGGTGGTCCCGGGCGCCGGGCGCCAGCTCGCCCGTGCTGGTCACGGGCGCCGGCGCCAGCATCCATGTCCAAGTCCCGGGCGCCCGCGTACGGACTACTCGACAGGTGCGACCTTCTTCCCGCAAAACCGTCTCGACGACTAGTCCAACTATGCATTTTGTATCTTTGCTCGAAGACTCACCCGTTCAACTCCTTGAAGACAAGAAATCTAAGAACCCCATTTCGTCTTGGTAGAAATAAATCGGGAAGGCTTCGGAAGACCACCAAAGGTTGGGTTGACGAATTGATTTCGATTCATCGTATAAAACGATCACGGTTATTCTAAAAACACCAGTCATCTAGACTATACGAGGAGTTGGGGTTCCATCGGCAAAACGAGTACCATGGCAGGCTAGTTTCTCGTGAAATCGTAAAATGTCCACGGTCGAAACAACGGCCCCAGAAGGCCCGAACGCGACCAAAACGGCCCATTTACGACTTTCGAGGAGATCAAGTCGAACTGGATATGACGGCCCATGTTTATCTTTACATAAAGAGATAAATGTCAAGTTTCCCGAAGATAAATGTCAAGTTTCCCGATAAACATGAAGACCGACGAAAATGGAAGAATCCCAATTCGCGATAGATTCGGCCCAAAGGAGGAATAGACCGTCTTAAGAGGAGTATATAAAGGAGAGCTTGGGGCGAGGAGCAAAGAAGGGATAACTTTTGAGAGCAACATAGCACTTAGAGCAACTTAAGCACCTTTTTCTGTTTTTACTAGCGAGCTGCGACTCAACTAGGTTAGATATAGGTAGCTGGACTAGCGAACTCATCGACAGTTCTTGTAGCCGATCTCTTTCCTGTTGTTCACGCTTAAACGCGACTTCGGAAGTAAGACATTTTGCTCTATCTCTTGTTCTTACGTTTTTTATATTCCGGTTTGTTATCTTTCCGTCGTATTGATTGTGTCGTGTGTGGCCCAGCAGATAACCGAGACCTTCAGGGAAGGCTAGTTTCACTTGGCTTTCCTCCAAATCAACTAAAATTAAAAGTGTGGATTTTGGTTCCCACATTTAATTCCTTCTCTTGTGAACACTTATAGGGATAATCATGTAATTTTATCCTGTTTCTCTCTCCAATTTTACTGCTTTTTCATCCGTGCAAATTACCACCTTATCTGGTATTTTCCATGCAAATGACTCTTTAATTATCGAGTTAATCATATCCCTAAAGTAGATGAAAAAAAAGAAGAAAAAACTATAAATTGAAAGGTGTGAAGATGAAAAAAAAAACAATAAATAGAGAGGAAAATAAGTAAAAATTCCTTTGGGTAGAGGAAAGCACAAGAAGGTGAGCTTCCCTTCGAATCGTTCGCCAAGTCAGTAAAATCCCTAAAAAAAAAAAAATCCCATAACATCTTTCATCGCTCTCTGTCTCTTCGTTATCTTGGAACAAGATCCATCGCGATGGTTCTTTTTCACTGACTTAGACCTTTACATGGACGCCTGAGATCGGGCCGAGAAAAAAACCCAAAACAAAAGTCAATTGCTTTGTGGCGGCAGAAGAGAAGAGAGTTGCGGACGGAAGCGATCTTTGGTGGAAGGCTGAAGGAAGAAGAAGAAGAAGATGGGTGAATTCAACAGTGGTGGTCAACCACCTTTGCCTGACGATGACGGAAACGCTCCTCCCCTTCCTGAAAAGGTTTAAACTTTATGTTGATTTGAAGTTCCCCTTTGTGGTCTATTGTCCCTTTGCATTGTGTCTGATACTTTTCTGCTGTAAGATTATTTTGAATTGACTCCTTGCCGCTGCTGGTCCGTTTCAGGTTCAGGTTGGTGGTTCTCCAATGTACAAATTAGACAGAAAGCTAGGCAAAGGAGGTTTTGGACAAGTTTATGTTGGTCGAAAGATGGGTCCTGCCACTGTTAATGCTAGATTTGGCCCCGGGGCTATGGAGGTATGCTGTTTTGTCATTCCATATCTACCAATTTAGTACTGTTTTGTATTTCAGTTTTGATGCGTCTTCTCCCTTCAGGTGGCTTTGAAGTTTGAGCATAGAAGCAGCAAAGGATGTAACCATGGGCCACCGCATGAGTGGCAAGTTTACAAGTGAGGTCTATGGTTTCTTGTATTTGGCTATCTGCTTGGTGGTTTTGGGATATTTAATGTATGCTTTTTTCATCTGTTTGTTGTCCAGTGCACTTGGTGGCAGTCATGGTGTGCCACGAGTTCATTATAAAGGTCGTCAAGGCGATTTTTACATAATGGTATGTTGACTTTAGCTGGGTTTGAACAAGAGCGCATTTGGTTCATACTTCATAGCTACTTGGGGTGTGACTAATTTCAGTTTTTTATCTTTCATACAGGTTATGGATATACTAGGGCCTAGCTTATGGGATGTTTGGAACAGCACCAGTCAAGCGTGAGCATTCTATCTAACTTTACTTTATATTGTGAAAAATCCTGAGATTGAGCTCTTTTTGTTCTATAAATTACAGGATGTCAACAGAGATGGTTGCATGCATTGCGATTGAGGCAATATCCATTTTGGAAAAGATGCATTCTAGGGGGTAATTTAATTATTGTCATTGCTGACTGTGGTACTGCTTCTGCAACTCTCTTTCTTTAATCAATGCTCCTTTTTTTCGGGCAGGTATGTGCATGGTGATGTTAAACCGGAGAATTTTCTGCTTGGGCCTCCTGGAACTCCTGAGGAGAAAAAACTTTTCCTTGTTGACCTCGGCTTAGGTATTATTTTTAAATGAGCCTGATTTGCTGTCTTTGGTGTTGCTTATCCAATCCGTTGATTTTGCAGCAATCAGATGGCGCGATAACGCTACTGGACAACATGTTGAATATGATCAGCGTCCTGATGTGTTTAGGTTAGTTGCTTCAGCTAAGAAAACGCGTGTGAGATTGATTTTTAGTAGGGACTTCAATCTTCTGTTTTACTTGTTAATAATGTGTTTGTTGGCTTTTGCAATCTCAGAGGAACAGTACGTTATGCTAGCGTACACGCTCACCTGGGCAGAACCTGTAGTCGGAGGGATGACTTGGAATCTCTTGCTTACACTCTTGTTTTCCTTCTTCGAGGCAGACTTCCATGGCAAGGGTACCAGGTTCGGGCTCTTTAAAGTTAATAATTTTTCTTTTCGTGTTTTGGCTTCCGTTAATTTGTATTTTGTTAGGGAGAGAACAAAGGCTTCCTTGTTTGCAAGAAGAAGATGGCTACTTCCCCAGAAACTCTTTGCTGCTTTTGCCCCCAACCTTTTCGGGAATTTGTCGAGTATGTGGTCAATTTGAAGTTTGATGAGGAGCCTGACTATGCTAAATATATCTCCCTTTTCGATGGAATTGTCGGACCAAACCCAGACATTAGGCCAATAAATACTGATGGTGCACAGAAGGTGATTTAGTGATGTCATTTGTGACATTTTTTACTGAGGTTCTGCTATTAAGATCCTATCTAGAATATGCCTAAGCTTGTTTTTTTGGCCGGTGTAAAGCTCGTACATCAAGTGGGTCAAAAGAGAGGGAGGTTGACAATGGATGAGGAGGACGAACAACCAACAAAGAAGGTCAGGTTGGGAATGCCTGCAACACAATGGATCAGCATTTACAGTGCTCACAGACCAATGAAGCAAAGGTGCCATCTTGACTTGTTCTTGAAATGTACGTAGATGAACATCCAGCTGACGTGTGTGTTTTTTTTTAATCTTGGGTGCAGATATCACTATAATGTTGCTGATATGAGGCTCCCACAGCACATCGAAAAGGGAAATGACGATGGGCTATTTATCAGCAGTGTGGCTTCTTGCTCAAACCTCTGGGCTGTAATCATGGATGCAGGTACTGGCTGTACGGCCCAAGTTTACCAGCTATCACCAAGCTTTCTCCACAAGGTAGCGTACCCTTCATTATTCCAAATTTGTCCACTGTTGCTGTCACTTTTACATTCTCAAACTAGTGCTTTTTTTTTTTGTAGGAATGGATTATGGAACAATGGGAAAAAAACTACTACATCACAGCAGTAGCTGGAGCAAACAATGGAAGCTCATTTGTGGTTATGTCGAAGGGTAATGTTGTTTTCATTCGCTTTCAAATGCAAACCTAAGAGTTGCTTTTGCGATTTTATCTCTGTTTCACAGATTCATCATTTTCTATTCAGGGACCCCGTATCTACAGCAATCCTACAAAGTGAGTGATTCTTTTCCCTTCAAGTGGATAAATAAAAAGTGGAGGGAAGGATTTTATGTCACATCAATGGCAACTGCTGGAAGCAAATGGGGGATTGTTATGTCTCGTGGAGCTGCTTTTTCAGACCAGGTCTTGTGTTGTTTACTTTGTGATTTTATGCTACATGACTTTGAAATTTATGGAAAGGGTTTTTGTGATGCAGGTTGTAGAACTAGATTTTCTATACCCGAGTGAAGGTATACATCGTCGATGGGAAAATGGCTACCGAATTACATCAATTGCTGGAACTTGTGATCAGTCTGCCTTTGTTCTAAGTGTGCCAAGAAGGAAGCCTAGTGATGAGACACAGGAGACTCTTAGAACTTCTGCTTTTCCTAGTAATCATGTCAAGGTTTGCTTCTCTATCTCATCTATCTTTTTTCTTTTTGGCTTTCCAAAATTTCGTTGGTTGTAACTTGTTGTCTTTTCTTTCTGCAGGAAAAATGGGGCAAGAATCTTTACATTTCCTCTATTTGTTACGGTCGAACTGTTTCATGAAGTTTTTGTTTTTTGTTTTTGGGTTTACGAATGCAAGTCAATTTAGCTTTACCATACATCTGCGCTCAGTGAGAATGAACAACAGTGATGCTATGGGCTTAGGAGAATATTTAGTAAGGATGAATGGAAGATGTACTTCACTACTGTTTGGAGGAAGAAGTTTAAATTTTCTTAGATAAAAAAAAAAAAAAGAAAAGAGGATAGCTCAGTCTTATCCATCTATCTACAAAATAATGTGTGTTTTTCTTTATCTTACTTAAAGAGGAGATCAATGGTTTGATTGTATGTGGCAGTAAATTGAAGATGGAACTATTTGGTGGAGTAAGAAATAGATGTTTCTAGTATTGTTGTATGTGGCAGCAAATTTCGTCTTGTGTTTTTTTTGTTGTTATGTTCCTTGCATGCTTTTTCAGTTATTCATGTAGGAACCAAGGGATCAAAGAAGTCTTGGAACATTTTTTATGAGTAATCTCGCAGAAAGTTGCTGATTTGGTGTTTACACTCTTGAAATGTAATTTGTATTCTGAGATAATCGCACATAACCAGCTGTAAGTTCTCATGCGAGTTTTATCTCCTTACCTATCTTTTCGATGTGACGTAGTTAAACTTATTCATTTCATTCGAGGTTAGAAAACCCATAAGAGATTCTACATTTCCAAATTTCCAATACTCAGAAAAGGGTTAATCCTAACAAACAACAATATCATTATACTCATAGCCTAAGTAGGTTTTCTTCACATACACATCTTGTTTTCAAATGTACATATATAATAAATGTGTGCGTATTGATGAAAAAGACACCAACCTCTCAAGTTGTTACTACTTTAGAATCTCTATACTCTACTCCGCTTCTTCTTTAACAAACTATTTTGGGATATTTCATACGCATAAAGGATACTAAAGATACCAGTTGGAGTAGCTTAAGGTAGAAAGAACCCCTTTATTTAGTAATTCGGCGGGAATTGATCCATGAGTGAGACCTGTTGTAATACTTCTTTTCAGCGCATGTCATCTGCGACCTGTGAGCTACGAACTGCCCAGAAAGATGATGGCTTCAACTTCTTACTCGTTGCTGTGAAAAGCCAACCCAGCTGGGTTTCACACGTTGCACAATTTGCAATCGTCCATGCATACCTGTTGCCAATTTAAGAGACATACAATGGTGGTAAACAGACTTGAAATATCATAGATTTGGGAGACGCTCTAACCAAAACAGCCTACGCCTCTGACCAATTGATTTAAAGGGTTTACTTACAACAAATTGCACCAGATGTTAAAAATTTAGAACCAAAGCTAGCTTTTAGATCATATAACTAGGAAGCTCCCTTAAGGACGAATAATAGTGATAAAAGCTTTTTTAATATGGTATTGAGGTACCAATCAAGGGATAAGTATAGTGAAGGAAGTAGGTATGGCTACGATATAAAAATGATAACGACAAAACATTTATGAAAAGTTTCTTACCCAGGAAACCAGCTGTCTTCTTTAACAGTTCTACCCCTAATCGCTACGTCATTTACTTTGTAAAATGTCATTATCTCATGCACATAGCCATGTGGGTTTACGTAGGCACCTAGAGGGCCATCACTAGACATAACCGACATGTCACTTCTTCTTGCTATGACACTCTGCATCAATATGTAAAGGAATCATCAATAAACAAAATGCACAACGGAGAGGAAGCAGAAATGATGACACATATTTTACCTGACAATGTTTACATCGAACACGATCGAAACTCTCAAGCAATTCTATTTCTCTCTGCAATCTGTAAGAGACTCCGTCAATCTCCAAGAGCTCTTGTCTAATTGACTCAGAGACAGGAATTTTACTAGCAATGAAAAAGGACAAAATATCTGGCTTATCTACTATTGCCTCCATGTTTGGAACCCCAACTATCTGCTTCCACAGATCTGCATATTATCTTAACATTAGAAAGACTCTTAATATCTGTGGTACATGGATCAAAACAAATAAGGAACTAACCAGCAGCTCGTTGAGCAAGATGATATGAGTCGTACATCCGGTACACCCAGAATGGCCAAAATGCTCTTGGGGCCATGCGGAATCGGTTCAGATCCGTATTTTTCCGGAAACTAGTCAGCCTATTTTGCATTTGACATTTCCCTTTCGAAACAGGAGTTTTGCTACCAGCAGATCGACCATCTTCCCTTTCGTCATCTTGGCGAGAAGCTAAGCATCTAACGGACCTAGAGCTGAATGGATTAGACCCACCAGATGTACTGACTACTTCGTCATCATCACTACTTGTCCAGTCATCCATTATTGAGTCAACTGCTGAATAATGAAGTCTTTTTTCTGAAGGAGAAAGAGCACTTTCAAAACTTTCTTCAGAACTTGCTACTGACATTTCGTCCGTATCTCTAAAAGATGCAGATAAAGCCATTGTACTCGAGTGACTGGGAGCTCTCAAGTTGCTTATTGGCACCAGCTTCCCAAAAGCATCCCTGGGAGTCCTTAAGGGTACATCTTCCTCAACAATATGAACCTCTCCGCAAGGCTGCACGAAAGAAATACCCATCAAAAGGCTTCTTTACAATAAACAAAGATGTACTCCTAGTAACGAGACGGTGCCAATGTATATATACGAGAGAATGTCCTTACGAATCCTTCAACGTCAGTCCAGCGACGCTTTAAAAGAAACCGCTGCTTTCCACGAGTAATAACATTGAATGAGCCATCACTAAGTCGACGGTATTGTCGTATCTGTAATTATCACCGAGAATAGTAAGTTCCATAGCAAGAAGAAGAAGAAGAAGAAGATCGAAACTACTCCCAAAGATAAAAGATATAAAACAACCGCGACCCCTGTCTAACCATAGTTGCAGAAACATTTCACAAAGAATTTATAAGTCAACAGTTTTAAGGTAAGAATTCAATCGACCAACAAGGATTCCAGTTGTAAAATGCATTTAAGTTGAAACCAAGCAATAAACAGAAACATGAAAGGAATTGCTTCAGCTAACAATCAATATGAAAGAAAAGTAAATAAGAAAGAAAGTTCACCTCTGCGGTTGTCCCAACACTGGCATACTTGAACTGATTACCTTCTCTGTAAACACGAATCTGAAGATAAAACGATTAGATATGTAAATTATTAGTAATTGTTTTACAGAAAATGTACATGTTAATTAAATAAATCAGAGCAAAAGATTAAGTGACGTACGTACCACACCTATGGTACACGGAGCGTTAATTTGGTTCAAAGCTCTCTCGATAGCAGCTAAGAAACTGGACTGGATAATTCTAAGGGGAAGCGTGGACTCTGGAAACAGAACCACTCCTGAAGTATAGCAAAGAAGCAGTGTCAATGTCTTACAAAACACTTATGCTTAACACCATAAGTGTCTTTGATTACAGAAGTGATTCTTCTAGTTAGCATCTAAGAAACAGATATATTAATGAACAGAAGACCTTCAAGATAGAAAAGAGGGATCTTCAAAACTGTGTCTCCATCCAGAAAAGCAGTTCTGTTTTGAGTGTCCTCAACCTCTGATAAACAATATAAATTTTTTTTTTAAAAAAAGTAAGCTCAAATGTGACCAAAAAGAAAAACAACAAGACCAGAGAATCCAATCATACCGCCAAGATAGGTATGTAAAGAAGCCACATCTGGGTTGAAAATATGTTCATCAGTACCAATGTTGTCACTGACAAAACAACGGTATTAGCCATCATTAAGAGAATAGGTAACAGGTGATCGTGGAAATTGCTCACGAGAGACGTGTGTGGGAGATGGCGCGAAATGCGGCGAGATCATCATCATCGTCGTCCTCGGAATCTCGAAAATCATCCACTTCCTCAACTTGCAACTCCTCGAAATCGAGCTCCCGAATCTGCTCCATCTGAAGCCTCTCTCTCTCTAGAATCCTGTCGTCGTCCATCTCTCTCTCTCCTTGCGGCCGTTTGTCTTCGCCCTGATAACCTGGTTAAGTGATCTTGTCTATTACCCAGCCCACCTATCTCGGTTTGGTTAATATAACATCTATTTAACCTTCCTACATTGTAAACATATTATACTATATCCACTTATATCCACCATATAGTATAGTGGTATGAACCTGGGTACACTTGATATTTGAAAACATGAGAAACTGTTTATATCTCGTATGTAAGTTGACATATTCGGGTTAGAGATACTATTCCTTAAAAATGTAATAATCCGGTGAATGTCAATATTTGAAAATGGGGGAAACTGTTTGTATCTCGGATGTAGGATAACATTTCCGGGTTAGGGTATAGTTTTATCATCTGGGTTGAGTTTCACTAACTCACCCTCGTTACTCTGTTACTTGTATTAGTAATATGAACTCATATATGTCGTAATGTCAGTCTATTCTATTCAATAATATAGTAGCACAACATCCATATAACCTTGCTACTAAAGTCTTCTGAATTATTAAACGAGAACTAAAGTTTAGTTTCCCGTACACTCTAAAAATATTATACTATATCCATCATGTAGTATAGTATTATGAACCTGATGAATGTCATTACTTGAAAACGGGGGAAACTATTTATATCTCGGATGTGGGTTGACATTTCCGAGTTAGGGTTTAGTGTTATAATCTGAATGGGGATTTCACTAACTCACCCTCGTTGCTCCACTACTTATATTAGTGATATGAACCCATCCATGTCGTAGTGTCTGTCTATTCTATTCAATAATATAGTAATATAGCATCTATTTAATCTTCCTACTAAAGTCTCCTGAATTATTGAATGAGAACTAGAATCCACTTCAAAGTACACTGTAAACGTACTATACTATATCCACCATGTAGTATAGTGGTATGAACCTGGGTACACTTGATATTTTGAAAATGTCAGAAACTGTTTATATCTCGGATGTAGGTTGACATATCCGGATTAGGGATATTAAATTCCTGAAGGAATAGTACGCAAGACATTGTAACTTTACCATATTACATCATCTACACATTTGTCAACATTTTTTCTTTAATGGAGAACGACATCATTATATTTACACAAATGAATGGATGACACCATTTATCAAACTATTGTTGTTCTATTATCCTCCACATATTTATTGAAACCAGTAAAACGTATGTGGTTTGTATGTGTGTAATGTGACCTCATTTATCACCCTGATTTGCACAGTTCATGGTAAATTATTAGTCATATTTAATTTGGGTGATGTTGCATTACCTTCTTCCTTTCACCTGCTACTTGTACGAGAGAGGATCATAACCGGATCAAAAGAGACATAATTTTTATTTACTTAATTATGTCAAAATCATAGACATGCACTTAATTTCACTTATGATTTAGGTTATTCAGCAAATAAGCTTGTTAAAGGGAAAAACCCGAATTTTTTTTATTGGACAGTTAAAACAGGCGGAGAAAGTAATCAAGACCCACTTCCATGGTTATAATTAGAATTAGGGGTGTTCAGTCCTGGTATCGGTTTGGTTTCGGTTTGGCTTATTTATTTATTCTGTATTTCAGTTTATAAAAAATAGATAGCATATTAAATCCATATCTATTTTGATTTGGTTCGGTTTATATACCGCAGATTTTCTGTTTATTCATTTTTATACCAAATAACCATAAATATATTTATCTTTTATAATATGTTACGAATTTTACTTGATATGATTAGATATTGGCTTAATATAACACAAAAATATTTCGATTTTTAAATAGATTGTTCTTGTTTTATTTTTTACTATTTAAATAATTAGTAAGTATAGTAAGTTAATAATAGTAATAGTTTTATAGAATAAAAAAATAAATATTTGTAATTTATAATACAATTAAATAACTAATATATTAGCACACATATTCGTTAACAAAAAAGTAATTTTTTAAAGAAAGTTGATAAAAATAAAAAATAACTTTTAACTTAAATAAAATATTTAATTATTAAAATCAACATTTTAAGTATGAGGATCATATAGATAAAATAAATTATGTATTTATTATTAATAATATAATTTACATATAGTTATATCACTATATTTTAATTGATCGGTTTATTCGGTTTGATCGATTTTATACCAAACCATATCCTTATACTGCGGTTTCTTAAAAATGACATTCATCAGTATATTTGGTACTACCAAATCTAAACCATTTTCTCTATTTCGGTTCAGTTTTAATTGGTTCAGTTTTACAGGATTGAACACCCTTAGTTAGAATTGAAAATGGCTAAAGCTTTCACATTTTGCTATGATGCTCTACTTTGATAACATATCTCATTTAAGTTTTAACACATACAAACAAATGTTGCAATATCCCATTAAATTATTTATTTTCATTTCAACATTTAAGTGATAGATTTTTGTGCTATATGCCTATAGGAGTAAAATATCCATATTAAGATTCTTTTCTCAAAATTTCATCCAACACTCATATTTTTTAAGTACACTAATTTTAATTTTGTATGATAATATTGCCACTTTAGAATTTTGTACGACCAAAATCATCAAGTCTTTCACTTTAGAATTAGATAAAGATTTCTCCCCGACTCTTTCTTCTATCTAGCCATTGTGGGAACCAAAATTCACATTGTTAATTTCTGATAAATAAGATTGCGGAGGAAAGCCAAGTAAACCCGACTTTCCTTGAAGGTCCGGATTCTCTGCGTTGCCACACGAAATCGATAAAGTAAACAGAAGACAAAGATGGGAATTTATAATATTTGCCCAAGGCGTTTTATTAGATGAAAGAAACGAGTACAAGGATTCTCCGAAAGACAGAGAGATTTGCGAGTAAAGAAAAAGATAGAGTCGCAGGCAGCCAAACGTCCTAAGCCTTGCTCCGCTAGTCTAACCACCTAAACCCTAGTTCTTCTAAGCTAGCAGAATGCTCTAAGTCTAATTCTCGGATTTTTTGGGATCATCTTCTCCTCTGCTCTTGCTCTCCTTATATACCCACTCCTAGGTCGGTTTGCCTTAGGACGATGGGCCTCGCCTTTGGGCCCAAGCTTATCTCTTCAGGAAATGTTCCATTTTCGTCGGTCTTCGTAATCATCTTCGAGTTTTCCGCTATCTTTCGATGACTTGATGTTTATCCGATGTTTTGGGAAATCGGATAAACCGTCGTAGCCTGATTAGGCCTGAATTCTGAAAAATCGTAAGTAAGTTGTGGACTTGTCTTAAGTCGTTAAACGTTTTATACGATTTCTCGGAAAGATGATCTTTCTCGGAGAATAAACCGTATAGCTTAAAGGATCGATGTTCAAGTTAATCGATCTTTGTTTTATACGATATCTTCTATGAGAAATCCAATCCCTCCAGTTTCCATCGTAAAACATTGAGGATGATTCCAACCGAATCGAAAGATGTTTATTCCGTAGCCTTGATTGTACCAAACTCACGAGGATTGATCCGAACAAGCAAAGATGGGATCGGACCGAGCACAATGGGACCGAGACCAGGACGAGGGCCGTTGACCGGCGCCAGGCCGAGGTGCCGCCGGCGCCAGGCCGGCCCGCGTGACGGATGCCGCCGGCGCCAGGCCGGGGTGCCTCCGGCGCCAGGCTGGCCCGCGTCCCGCGTGCCGCCGGCTCCAGGCCGGCCCGCGTGACGGGTGCCGCCGGCGCCAGGCCGGCCCGTGTGACGGGTGCCGCCGGCGCCAGGCCGGGGTGCCGCCGGCGCCAGGCCGGGGTGCCGCCAGCGCCAGGCCGGCCCGCGTGACGGGTGCCGCCGGCGCCAGGCCGGGGTGCCGCCGGCCCCAGGCCGGCCTGCGTCCCGCGTGCCGCCGGCGCCAGGCCGGGGTGCCGCCGGCGCCAGGCCGGCCTGCGTCCCGCGTGCCGCCGGCGCCAGGCCGGGGTGCCGCCGGCACCAGGCCGGCCCGCGTCCCGCGTGCCGCCGGCGCCAGGCCGTCTTGCCGTCTGTGGGTTTCCCGTTGGCCGATCTTTCCCCCGCTAGTCGTTCGTGCGGGAAATTTTCGAGTTTGGAAGGATCTTTGGCCGTAGATTTCGAGATAACCGTTTTTGACCCCAACAGTTAGCCCCCCAGCTCATAAGATCGGAGACGATTTTGCGGGCGAGTGATTTGAATTTTTTGAAAATCGAAATTTTCGGCTAAGGATTTTTCCGCAGGAAACCTGTGTCATCACCCCCTTTTTCTTATTAATAGCCAGCCTTCCCTTCTCATTCTTCACATCTTTTCAAATTCTCTCTTGTTCTCTCTCAAGAAAGAAAATGTCTTCATCCCAAGTTGAAAAGAGTGATTCTGATGTTGAGATGGGCGATGCCGGCCAAGCTCCGTCGGTTCCGGCCAGTCAAGCTCCCGCCGTTCAGGCCGTTCAGGAGGCTACTCCGTCCCTGACTGATGGGTTTGATTCTTTCAAGGCTAAGCTATCCCGGCGTAGTGCTGCGAAAGGATCAAAGCGGGCGAGGACTGAGACGCCCGATGTTCCTTCCGCGGCTCCAACTCCTTTGCCTGCTCCTTCGGTTCCCAGCCCCGAAGTCCCATCCGGTGCCCTCCCGTCTACAGAAGGGGTTATTGTTCCTGAACAGACTCTTGATGTTCAGATCCATCCATCGGGTTCTTCGACTGCTCCGATCGTGATCTCCGGAAGAGAGGACGCGATAGAATCTGCACCTCTTCCCCCGGCGAAGAGGGAACTTGTCTTGGGACTGCCGGCGGCTGGTGCCGCGCCGTTGCCCAAGGGAAGGGCAAGGGCTGGCGCGGCGTCCGGAGCGAAAAAGAAGCGGGGTGCGAAGAGCGAGGAAAGCGAACTCTTAGAGCCGTTGGCGCGTCATCGTTCCAAGGTTCGATTTTAATTTGTCCGCAATTCTTGCACCGTTTTTTTTTTACGATGATACTTACTCCTTCCTTTTTGCGGGCAGTTTGTGTCGCTGATTGACGGAATGCTTGGCGAGTGCGGGTCGGAAGTCATTCGTCTATCGAAGGAACTGGAGTCGTCGCAGGAAGTGCTGAAGCGTACTAAGGCTGCATTGCAGACTGTCGAGGACACCCATGCTGCCCAGACGTCCCAGCTTGAGGTTCGTATCAGCGATCTTGAGCGCGACCTGGGGAAGACCGCGAGTTCGTTACTCAAGGTGAAGAAAGAGAAGAGGAGTAAATCCTCGGAAGTCCGCCGTCTTCAGGAGAAGGTTCAGGCTCACGAGGAGATGAGCGCCCGTAGATCCTCGGAGGTTGGCGATGCCAGCGACGACTTCTATGGTCGTCTGACGAGGATGGCCATCCTGTTTGAGTCCTTGATAGCCATCCGCAAGAGGGACTTGGCTTTAGCGGGGATCGAGGGGAGTTTGAATGAGCTCGAGTTGCTTCGAGGTAATGAGGCCCCGTCTTTGGACTTGGAGGAAGCCAGATTATCGTCCTGTAAAGGAGAGTGGGCGGCCACCGAGGGAGATTTCGATTCGATCCTCACCGGCCTGCAAGCCGAATGCACCCTATCTCCGACCTCCGAAAACTCAGAAGATCAGGAGCGCGCGGGAGAAGATTGCGAGGTTGGCGCGGACGAGGCGGGTAGTGGCGATGCGACTGAGGGAGGCGATGGCGAGGCTGTCCCTGTCGCGAGTGAGGATGAAGATGACGCTCCTGGGAGCGTCTAGGTTTATCAATCCCTTCTGGGATTTCGTTTTTTATGTGTTTTGGCCGTTTAAGAGGCCATGATGTATTTACCGGGACTGGCCGTTGGTGGCTTCGAATCCCTGCCCCTTTTTTGGGGTTTTGTTTGAATTTCGGCAGTCTCAATCTATGAAACGTTTTTCGATTATTTATGAACTTCAGCTTTTCGAAGTATGAGAAAGAGGGTGTGAGTTGTCGTCTCATTCCTAGTTTCCCGATAATCACCGTACCTATTGTCTGCATAAAGCGAGATTTTCCGCGGTTTACCGATTTACGCAAAAAACTCGTGAAACGAATAGGCTTAAGTGAAGAGACAAATTTTTGGATCTCGTATACCATACTATGTCTGTGAGATGTCAAGATCCAGCGTGGCTGGGTTTAGGGCAAGACCTAGGTTTACTCTCGGACTGAGGCTTTGCGATGACAAATCGGCTTTCGTTTTGCCTGTTTGCGATTTTAACCTGACTCGTACCGTTTAAAATCCGCGAATTGTTGTCGGCTTATATGATTTGTTTGGGCGTGAGTCGAGCTACTTCCTTTACGAAGAGCTAGACCAAAATTTTGGATTTCTTGTATAGCGCGCTATGTTTATCCTTGCCGGATGTAAGAGAGCCTACCCCTTGAAGGGCGGCTATTTGTCTGTTTAGGACGTTAGAGTTCGTTTGTTGTGATCAGCAACAACGAAATGATACCGTTTTGAGGTGCGTTTGTATGTTCAGAGACGAAGATTTCGTCTGCAATGTTTTGCGGAAAAGAATGTCCTTCAAGCGTTAGCGACGTCTCGCAGTGCTGAAGGTTGATTTTTCGTTATGCTGCATCTCGTGTTGAAACGCTTGCGGGCTTTGGGGATGTCTTTTGCGAATGTTCGCAGCCAGAAAACTGTTGTTTCCGTTTTGGACGCGGGACCAAGGGGTCGCGTAAGTTTGGCCCAGGGAGAAGCGTCTACATTCACAGTGCTTCGTGAAGTGTTGGCCATCCGGGATTTGTTTTTGGATGTGATAATCGCTTAGCGGATACTAGATCCGTTGTTGTGGCCGTTTCGGCTGATTTTGAAAAAGTCGTGAAAAAGTTTCGAAAATTTTAGAGTCTTCGAAATTTGTGGGAGTATACGAGTATACGTACCCACTCCCCCCCTTTTTTTAAATTGGGGGGATAGCTGAATCCGTCGATTGGCGAGTTGCCTACGTACCCTTGTCTAGGGATCAAGCCATCTCGTAGTTCTTTTGTACCACGTTTTATCGTTTAGTGGTAGTATTTTTTGAGGTGCATCGCATTCCAAGTTCTCGGGATTTTGACGTCTTGCATGTTTGCGATTTGGTATGAGCCTGGTCGGACTACTTTTATGACTTTGTACGGTCCTTCCCAGTTTTTCTGCGTTTCGTTCGGCAGTGTTTTGGAAGACTTTGCGTAAGACAAAATCGCCTTCTTTGAACCTGCGATGGCGTACGTTTGAGTTGTAGTACCTTGCGGCAGCGTGCTGGTAATTCTGGATTCGAATGAGTGCGTGGTCGCGGCGCTCATTGATGAGATCGAGATTGTCCAGCATCATAGCGTCGTTTAAATCCTCTCTTTCGGGGAGGAATCTTCTCCGTACTCCGGGGAATTCTACTTCCGCGGGGATCATACATTCCGTTCCGTAAACGAGGGCGAATGGAGTTTCACCCGTAGCCCGTCTTGGGGTTGTACGATGCGACCAAAGAACTCCTTCGAGCTCCTCTGCCCATCGCCCCTTCTTGGCGTCTAGGCGTTTCTTGAGTCCGTCAAGGACGGTTTTGTTGATGTTTTCTGCCTGTCCATTGCATTGCGGATATCTGGGAGTTGACTTTGTAAGTCGTATTTTCCATTTTTTGCAGAATGCTTCGAATCGAGTAGAGATAAATTGAGATCCATTATCTGTTACGATTTCGTACGGGACCCCATGTCTAGTTATGATATGTTTCCAGACGAAGTTCTCGACTTGTTTGTCCTTGATACTTGCGTAGGATTCTGCTTCTACCCATTTGGAAAAGAAATCCGTAAGGACTAGGAGGAAGCGCTTTTGTTTTGATGGGTGCATAGGTCCGAAGATGTCCATGGACCATCGCATGAAAGGATAGGGGGACGAGATTGAGGAGAGGATCTCCGCGGGTTGATGGATTGTTGGAGCATGCCTTTGGCATTTCTCGCACTTCCGGGCGAATTTCTCGCAGTCTTTTACCATTGTTGGCCAATAATAACCGTGGCGTTTGATTTTAACCGCGAGAGATCTTCCGCCAGAATGATTTCCGCATGATCCAGAATGGACCTCCCTCATGATTCTTCTCGCTCTTTCCCCTTCTGCGCATGCCATGAGAGGACCAGAGAAACACCACTTATAAATTTCTCCCTCTATCGTGACGTACCGTGCCGCTTGGGTTTTCACTTTACGAGCCGCCCATTTTTCGGCGGGTAAGGTTCCATTCACGATATAGGCTCGGATTGGTTCTAACCAAGGGCTGTCGCAGCCATACTCGGTCGGGTTCACATCCGCTTCCGGCTGATCCTCGACTTCTTCCGCATCTTCAATCTCGTCTCGGATTAGATTGACGACCACTGGTGGTCCGATGCTTGGATGCTCGATGAATTCGACCGGGATTACTCTTTGGAGCCCTGAATCTGAGCTTGAGGCGAGGGCAGCCAAGGCGTCGGCCTGGACGTTTTCCGAGCGAGGAATTCTGGTCAGGGCGAACTGGTCGAAATTTCGAGCCAGTTCTTGGACGAGTTTTAGATATGCGTCCATCCTTTCGTCTCTTGCCTCATATTCTCCGCTGTATTGATTGGCGACTAACTGAGAATCGCAGTAAGCGTGAATATTACGGATTCTTAACCTATGGGCCAGCCGCAAGCCTGCGATGAGTGCTTCGTATTCTGCCTCATTGTTTGAAGCATGAAAAGCCAATCGGAAAGACTGTTCTAGGATTTCCCCGTTAGGAGAGGTGAGTCGTATTCCGATTCCGGATCCTTGTTTGGATGAAGATCCGTCGACGTGGAGGACCCAAGTTGAGTTTGGTTCCTCGTTAGTCATGCTCTAGTGGGTAACTCTACCAAGAAATCCGCAAGTACTTTGGACTTTGCACACGTCCTTGGGCGATATTCGACGTCGTATTCACTCAGTTCGATTGCCCATTTTGCGAGCCTACCGGATTGACTCGGACTATGCAGGATTATCCGTAGCGGGAACGTGGTGAGAACCACTATAGTATGAGACTGGAAATATGGTCTTAGTTTTCTTGCCGAGGTTATGACGGCGAATGCTAATTTTTCCATTAGCGGGTATCGAGTTTCCGCATCTAGTAACGTCTTGCTTACGTAAAAGATTGGCTTTTGTTCGCCGCGTTCTTCCCGTATCAAGACGCCACTGACTGCCGTTGTGGAAACTGCGATATAGAGGAAAAGAGGTTCACCTTCCACCGGTTTTGCGAGGACTGGTGGAGTGGCCAGGTATTGTTTTAACTGTTGGAAAGCTTTTTCACATTGCTCGGACCATTCAAACTTCTTGTTTCCCTTCAATGTTTCGTAAAACGGTAGGCACTTATCCGTGGAGCGCGAGATGAAATGGTTCAAACCCGCGAGTCTTCCGGTTAGCCTCTGGACTTCTCGCTTGGTTCTCGGGGAGGCCATATCTATCAGTGCGTCGATTTGTTTAGGGTTGGCCTCGATTCCGCGATACGCTACGAGGTATCCGAGGAATTCTCCCGATGCCACCGCGAATCTACATTTCGCCGGGTTGAGTTTCATGTTATGCTGGTTGAGTCGTGCAAAACATTCCTCTAGGTGGGCTATATGATCGTGTTCGTCAAGAGATTTTACGAGCATATCATCGATGTATACTTCCATAGTTTTTCTGAGTTGCTCGGCAAACATTTTGTTGACGAGTCGCTGATATGTTGCACCTGCATTTTTAAGACCGAAAGGCATTACCTTGTAGCAATACGTTCCGCGGTCAGTGATGAATGCAGTTTTTTCGCAGTCGTCGGGATTCATCATGATCTGATTGTATCCGGAAAAAGCGTCCATGAATGACAGAAGCTTGTTTCCCGCGGTTGCTTCGACCAGTCGGTCGATGTGTGGGAGCGGGAAGCAATCCTTTGGACAGGCTTTATTCAGATCCGTGAAATCGACACAGACTCGCCACTTGCCGTTTTTCTTTTTAACCACGACGGGGTTGGCAAGCCAGTCCGGATACCTGACTTCCGTTATCGACCCTACTTTGAGGAGTCTTTCGACTTCCTCATTGACTGCGGTGGCACGCTCAGGTCCCAGCTTTTGTCTCTTTTGTTTTACGGGTTTGTGAGTTGGGTCGATGTTAAGTTCGTGACATGTTACGCTAATGTCGATTCCTGGCATATCCTCCGCAGCCCAAGCGAACCTACTGAGGTTCTTTTTGAGGCATGCGATGAGCTCTGCTTTTATTGGTTCGCGGAGGTTAGCTCCGATCTCGACACACCGTTCCAGGAAAGAATCGTCGAGACAAATTGAGACCACCGGTTCGCAGGTTGGTTCACGCTTTCCTTCCAGGGCCTCAGCTCTTTGGGACTGCCAGAAGGTTTCCGGCGAGTCGTGAATCGTTTGCTTTTTCCGAGAGGTCTCGATTTCGGAGTTTTTTCGTTTTAGTTCGGTAGCGAGGTAGATCTGGGCTGCTCCGTGACTACCATGTATTGTTTCGACCCCGAAAGGCGTTGGGAACTTGAGGCATAGGTGGAATGTTGATGGGATCGCTCTCATGAAGTTTAGCCAGGGAGTTCCAACTATCGCATTGTAGGATTTTGGACCATCGATCACCAGGAATTCCGTGTTTTTGGCGACGCTCCCGGCTTTGACTAGCTGGTTAGTCGAGCCGAGGGTCATAATTTCTCCCGGGAGTCCGAATACTGGGCTGGGGTCATCTGTAAGGATGCTTAGATCGACCCCCATCCTCTCGAGGGTGCTTTTGTAGATAATATTAGCCGAGCATCCGGTGTCGACTAATACCCTTGCTACGTCAATATCCTGGATCGTGAGTTCTATTACGAGGAGATCGTTGTGAGGTTTGGCCGTAGGGGCCGCTGCTCGATCCTCGAAAGATACGATGTTGCGGGCTGACGAAGAATTCATACTGAACTTCGATCGATCGGTGGTTTTCGAGTTAGAGAATCCGTCCCCCCCTCCTTCTAGCGCCAAACTGTGGGAACCAAAATTCACATTGTCAATTTCTGATAAATAAGATTGCGGAGGAAAGCCAAGTAAACCCGACTTTCCTTGAAGGTCCGGATTCTCTGCGTTGCCACACGAAATCGATAAAGTAAACAGAAGACAAAGATGGGAATTTATAATATTTGCCCGAAGGCGTTTTATTAGATGAAAGAAACGAGTACAAGGATTCTCCGAAAGACAGAGAGATTTGCGAGTAAAGAAAAAGATAGAGTCGCAGGCAGCCAAACGTCCTAAGCCTTGCTCCGCTAGTCTAACCACCTAAACCCTAGTTCTTCTAAGCTAGCAGAATGCTCTAAGTCTAATTCTCGGATTTTTTGGGATCATCTTCTCCTCTGCTCTTGCTCTCCTTATATACCCACTCCTAGGTCGGTTTGCCTTAGGACGACGGGCCTCGCCTTTGGGCCCAAGCTTATCCCTTCAGGAAATGTTCCATTTTCGTCGGTCTTCGTAATCATCTTCGAGTTTTCCGCTATCTTTCGATGACTTGATGTTTATCCGATGTTTCGGGAAATCGGATAAACCGTCGTAGCCTGATTAGGCCTGAATTCTGAAAAATCGTAAGTAAGTTGTGGACTTGTCTTAAGTCGTTAAACGTTTTATACGATTTCTCGGAAAGATGATCTTTCTCGGAGAATAAACCGTATAGCTTAAAGGATCGATGTTCAAGTTAATCGATCTTTGTTTTATACGATATCTTCTACGAGAAATCCAATCCCTCCAGTTTCCATCGTAAAACATTGAGGATGATTCCAACCGAATCGAAAGATGTTTATTCCGTAGCCTTGATTGTACCAAACTCACGAGGATTGATCCGAACAAGCCAAGATGGGATCGGACCGAGCACAATGGGACCGAGACCAGGACGAGGGCCGTGGACCGGCGCCAGGCCAGGGTGCCGCCGGCGCCAGGCCGGCCCGCCGGGACGGATGCCGCCGGCGCCAGGCCGGGGTGCCGCCGGCGCCAGGCCGGGGTGCCCGCCGGCACCAGGTCGGCCGCGTGACGGGTGCCGCCGGCGCCAGGGGCCGGGTGGCCGCCGGCGCCAGGCCGGGTTGCGCCGGCAGGCCGGGGTGCCGCCGGCGCCAGGCCGGCCCGCGTCCCGCGTGCCACCGGCGCCAGGCCGGGGATGCCGCCGGCGCCAGGCCGGCCCGCGTGACGGGTGCCGCCGGCACCAGGCCGGCCCGCGTCCCGCGTGCGCCGGCGCCAGGCCGAGTGCTGGCCGGCGCCAGGCCGGCCCGCGTGACGGGTGCCGCCGGCGCCAGGCCGGCCCGCGTCCGCGTGCCGCCGGCGCCAGGCCGTCTTGCCGTCCGTGGGTTTCCCGTTGCTCGATCTTTTCCCCGCTAGTCGTTCGTGCGGGAAATCTTCGAGTTTGGAAGGATCTTTGGCCGTAGATTTCGAGATAACCGTTTTTGACCCCAACAGCCATACCTTTCAGTTGGATTCATGTAATCGGTCAGCGGAGTGGGCTTCCATAGCCACCTGATATCTTGCATATTTGCATTATTTTAGCCATCCATTTTTGTACATTTTGATCATGTAGAATAGATTTAGGCATCTTTAGGACTCATTTTGCATTCATAAGCCTTTATCAGGTGTTGGAGTGTCCTATGGACTTCTTGGAGGTGGTTTATAGACATATGTGGTGCAAAAGGGTGAAAGATGAACAATGGTGGAGGCCTTAAAGATATCTTCAGTTTATAAGACTTTGGGAAGACATAGTAAATTGAGTTAGCTTTCCAATGGAAGTGGTTTCAAGTCATTTGGAGCTGTATTGGAGGAGTTATGATCGATTTACTAGAGGCATATCAACCCTGGTCGACCCAAGACGGGTTGGACGACCCGCGCGGACGACCCAGGACAACCCAGCGCGGATAGACCACCGCGGGTTGGACAACCCGCGTGGATGACCCAGGACGACCCAGCACGGGTTGGACGACCCAGTCCCCTACCCGGGTCGCGTCTTGACCTGGTCGAATTTTAGCACTTTTAAGGGGGTTTTTAGACTTTTTGTTGGAAACCTTTAGATTTTTCCAAAGACCATATAAATACTTTTGTAATCTCCAAGTTGGGACTTGTCTCATTTTCTCTTTAGAAACACTTTGGCTCATTTTATAAAGCTTGAATCTTTTCATCAATCTAAGGAAGTGCTTCATCTTGTATCTTGTTTCTCCTTCTCACAAACATGATTAGCCTTGAATCTCACATATATTTAAGGTTTTTCATGAAGATTAGTGAGTAGACACATTTTAGATCCATGGGTTAGGTAGATCTAGGGTGATTAAGTGAAGATCTATGGTGTTAGGTGCTAGATCTATCTTTTCCTTGCTTGTTGAGGGTTCTCAATGCTATTTTAGTCTTGATCACACTAAAATAGATCTATAGGCATTTCCGCCCGGAAAGTGTTCGATGAAATGCCTGAACCAACACTTCAATGCTTTTAGCTTGCTTTACCAAAGAGATTTGTTGCTAAAGGAGCTAGGATTGCTATTAGACTTGTTCTCCATGTTTGCTTTAGTCATTACAGTCAAAGGATTTGATGTATTGGGTTATTATTGCGAAAGAGCATTTATCTTGGAAAAGAAACTTGTTTATTATTGTGTCTGGGCATAAGGACATTGATTGATAGAATGTTAGATCTACTAGTTTCTATGCTTGCTAAGTATTCTCAATGCTAGATTAGACTTGTTACATCTCATCTAGATCTTAAGCCATTTTATGCCCGGAAGGTGTTTGTTAAAATGCTTGAAAGAACTTATTATTGCTCTAGCTTGAATAACCAAACACTACCAGAAAAATAGGAAATAGCCACTAAATATTTTGTAGCTATCGCTTAATTTTGTGGCTATTTTACCGTTAGCTACGTATAGCCACAAAGAAACTTCGTTGACTATCGGGTTGTGGCTATTGAAAAAATGTGGCTATTTGTAGATGTGTTTCCGTGACTCGGCCACAAACAATACTTGCGGCTATTTTCCACAAATAGCATGAAATAAATTTTGTGGATATTTTGCCACAAAAAACCACATTATTAACCTTAGCAAATTTTCTACAAATGGCCACACTCATAATTGTGGAATGAGAGACACAAATAGCCACAACCGATTTGTAGCTTTATTAGCCACAACATTGTCACACAATAAGTTGTTGCTATTTTCTATAAATAGCCACATACTTAGTTGTAGATTTCAGGATGCAAATAGCCACAATTAAATTTTGTAGCCATAGTTTCATAATTTTTAAATATTTAATTTTCATATTTTCAATTATTTAATTTTAATTGTATTCTATTAAATTTTTCAAAACCAATTTTTTGAAAAATATTAATTATACAAATAAAAACATAATTAGCTAAATCATTCAAAATATCATTACAATTTTAAGTTAAAGAAGACATCTAATGATTTTATAAAAGACATCTACAGATGTTAGAGATTAAAATGCACAAGGAAATATAATACACCTAGGTTAGATTGAAGAGTTAATGAGTGGGAGTGTGCTGCTTAAGTTATTGGCTAGAATCAGAATGGCGACTTGGAGAAGATGCACCACTCTCACGTGGATCCACTCCATTCATCTTCAACAAGTCGATGCTTTGCTTCAGCCAGAAATGTCATCCTTCAACCCAGTCACAACACCCTCCTCGGTGGTCAATCGTCCATCAACTCCAACGTTTCTATGTAGAGAAGCTGCTGGAGACTATTTGGGTTCAGCATCAACATACTGAAACAAACCAAGCCCGTAGACTTTTCCTTTGGTATTAGTTGCCGTCTACAAGAAAAGTTAATTGAACACAAGCCAAATGAGTTTAGAATTAAAATAAAAAAACAATCTTCCATGAATGATCATTATCAAAACCAAATACAATAAGATTTAAGATTGATGAGTTAAAGTAGGAGCTTCTTACTTCAATACAAGCAGCAGTGAGCTGCTGGTTAGAAGGTGTCGATTCAGTTTCACCGGTCACAGTGGAACTTTGTGATTGCTCCAAGGCTAGAGATTCAGCTGTCTTCACATAAACTTCTGCTCTTTTGTCAATGCAGGTGACATCTTTTCTAGTGTGGGTCTTACGCACTACCTCAGTTAATGCCGGTGCTACTCCAACAACATCAATTCAGATGTAATCATCTATGTGAAACCTATTACAAGAAAATGATTATATGATTTAGCACCAATAAATAAAAAGTCATCAGAAGAACAAAATAAAACTTAAAATGATAATCAAAGACGTTTGTAAATGAATTGTTAACTCTAGCAATTAGCAAACGTTTTGTTAGTAGAAGCTAAGATCAAATGTAAACCTAAACCAGAAGAAACAACCTTATACTTAGACCTATTACATCTAAACAAAAAACCAGAGAAACATTTTGTTTTCAAATCTAAAACTAAGTGGACATGTAATCTTAGACAAAAAGATATACCACAGCAACAATCACCCTTATACTTAGAGCTACTAGAACCGAAAACACTGAACTCACCATAAATCTCCATTGAGCCTTTGTGGATGGAGAAGGAGCGTTCTACATCTCTCTGGTGAACTCATCACTGCCGCCAAGATAGGAAGTGGATATCGAGAAGTAGAGGAAGTAGCTGGCCTTTTCGCTCCAGGAGTAGACGGGTTTGACACATTCGGGTAGCAATCCTGGATCAAGAAGCTCCTTGAATATTCTTCTGCAAATCAACAAGAGATACAATAAATTCAGGAACATAACATTATAAGACAAAAGCTAAGAATAAACATTAAAAACAAACTTGAAAAACCCACACCCATTAAGACTTAGACCTAAACATAACAACCCAACTAAAAACCTGCAAATCAACAAGAGATACAATAAATTCAGGAACATAACATTATAAGACAAAAGCTAAGAATAAACATTAAAAACAAACTTGAAAAACCCACACCCATTAAGACTTAGACCTAACACTACAAGAAAACAGGCTTATTCTGAGGGCCAAAATCGTCGGTATGTCGTCGGAATACGGTTATTCCGACGACATACCGAGAAAAATTTTCCTCGGAAAAAACTCCTCGGAATTTCAATATCCCTCGGAATTTCCTCGGAATTTTCTGACGGAATTCCGAGGAAACAAAATTCCGAGGAAAATTTGAGGACCACTGTTCCTCGGAAAAGTCGTCGGAAAATACCGAGGAACGAAGCCCTCGGCAAATTCCGACGACGGCGGTCGTCGGAATTTTCCGACGGACATTGTCCTCGGAAAATTCCGACGACAGATGTCCTCGGAAAATTCCGACGACAGATGTCCTCGGAAAATTCCGACGACAGTGGTCGTCGGAATTTTCCGACGACGTGTGTCCCTCGGAAAATTCCGAGGACATTGTCCGTCGGAAAATTCCGACGACCGCCGTCGTCGGAATTTTCCGACGGACGATGTCCTCGGAAAATTCCGAGGGAAGAGGTCGTCGGAACTTTCCGAGGACAACTGTCGTCGGAATTCTCCGAGGGACAATGTCCTCGGAATATCCCAAAAATTTTTTTTTTTTAAATTAATTTTTTTTTAAAAAATTTAATTTTTTGAAATTAAAATTCGAAAATATAAAATAAAAATTAAAATATAAAAACATATTATATAAAATTCAAAGTAGTACAAATAAAAATAAAACATTGTGAGTTTTTGAAAAAAAAACTACGGGTTTTGGGTGTTCGGGTCTGGCATGCTCGGGAACACCTCGTTCGGGTGCAACCTCCTCATCATCTCCATCATTTGCTCGTTCAGCTTCCTCTGTGCCTCAAAGCTCGCCTGTTGAGTCACCATCTGGGTCTCCAATGCAGATATGCGATCATCCTTGTCCTGCAACTGACCCATAAGTGCTTCTGGATCAACAAAGGGCGGTGGTGCAGCAGAAGACGGAACTGACCGGGACCGACGACCCAGACCGAACAAACGTCCCTTCTTCTTTGGAACCGACTGAAATAGAAAATTGTCAAATTTAAATATTAAATAATAGAAAAGATGAAAAAACGTTAAATAATAGAAAATCTGAATTGAACTTTAAAAAAAAACTTACCTCTTCAACGATTTCGTTGATCCGAACCCGAGGCAAGTAGGTCGAACCCGTCGAATCGTCATCCTCGGTTTGAATCTGAGACACCTCGTCTTCCACCTGAGTGTCGATGAGGGTGACCACATCCCTCACAACACCATCATCAATCTGGCCGGTCTTCTTGTTGGTATACGCCCTCTTCATTAGGGCGAGATCATCAACCGGCTCGCCCTCATTTTCTTCCGCCTTGAAAAAACATAAATTAACAAACATTAGTAATTAGAAGAAATGCACATAAAATAAAATTTAAAAACTTAAATAATAGAATAAAAAGCGACTAGCTTACCATGCGATCCCCCAGAGTGGCAATAGATTGAGCACCCAAGTTATGCTTGAAGACGCCCTTCCCTTTACGGTCGCTCCTGCGGTTGGTGGAGTTAGTGGAAGAAGTTGATTTCGTCTCATCCTTACTCCAATGCACACCCAACTCCAACCAGACCGTGGGGTTCATCGACTTTGGGACCTTTAAATTAAAAAAAAATTGTTAAATAGATTAAAAAAAAATTTAATAAATTAAAAAATTGTTTATTAAATAAAAACAAACCTTGTTTATTTCCCACTTCTTCTTCCACTCGTGGATCTGCTTCCCATAGTTGTCCATAAATTTATGGACGAAGTTGTGATAGATATACAATGTATCATCGGCATTCCAGTTGAATTCTTGCTGAAAATAAAACACAATTAGTATAAAATTTATATTAGAGATTAAAAATATAAGTAAAAAATTAGAATACTTACCGCAAACTGTTGAAACCACAGATGCTGCTTGTCGGTAGGGAAGTCGGTGAAAGTCGGATGTCCCTTGTCGAGGGCCGAGTACATCATACGGTTGATCCATGCGCTGATCCCGTTCGAGGATCGGTTGAACCTAATAAAAAGAACAAATTATTAAAAAGGAATCAAATTTTAATGAAAAAAAGTTTTAATTACCATGTTTGACCCCGTCCATGTGGATACGGAGTGAGATAGGGAAGATGCTCACGACCGGGCTGTCGAACAAACTCCGCAACTCTCATCACTCCCGGAGGACCCTCAGGAGCAGGAGCAGGAGCGGGAGCGGGAGCGGGAGCGGGTGCAGCAACGGTAGCGGGAGGAGAAGGAGAGGGAAATGGAGAGGGAGATGTATGGTAGGAGCTGTGGGGCGACGATGCGGAACCCTGAATGGAGTGGCTTCCCGAACCACCACGACCACGACGCTGTCGAGACCGGCTCTGATCATCACCATAAGACCTATATATAGTTTTAATATATAAGAAATTGTTTTAAGTCATAAAAAAAGTTTAAATATAAAAAAATAGTTTAATAATAAAAAAAAAAGTTTTCCTCTATAAAAAATCTTTCAATTCATTAACCCACACGTTGTACTCTCTCAAACACTAGTTTACTCATTCCCCCCTCGTTCCTCTTTTAAACAATAGTTTTACATACTTCAAAACATTAGTTTTCCTG